>CM050211.1:36013649-36176149 GCA_027475355.1 Coilia nasus
TGAAATGTACAGTTTTGCTATAGCTTTTATTAAGATTTTGGCTGGAAACGCTCATGCTGCTTGCTTCCCGCACAAAAAATAGACTTGATTTCTATATTCTAGTTGCAGCACGGCGGCTGCGTGGTTGAGCCACTTTAACTTGCGTGTGGTGTGCGTGGTCTAATCTGTTAAAATGCATTCTAAAGGAAAACGGACACCAACCATGCGAACAGCCAGGTTTAGGTGTGGATGAGGCCTTAGGCCTTACACAGATTCATTGTTGTTCTAAGCTACAGGTGTACAAAACCAAGAAAATACAGAATGTCACACAACGCCCCACCACATAAATCATTACCAATGATTGGAGTGAAATGACTTCAGCGAGGAGCCACCACGACATACCTATATGTTTGATGGTGTGTTTGTTTTGACAAACGTTAAAGACTCTCACCAAGCCACACCACACAGTGCTGTAAGCCACGAGTGACAGGCCATTCAGAGAGTTATATAAGTCGAGAGAGGCATAGCGACAGGCGGATGAGAGGGACTTTAATCATGTCTGCGCCCCCTCACTCCTCTTCTCTCTCTCTCTCTCTCTCTCTCTCTAGGCTGGGGCAGATTATATAGATGATGAGGTGGGGTTTCAGAGGATATAAACCCTTGACCCTTGGGATGCTGGCTGAGGAGATCACAGGAACACAGTTGATGGAACTGTTTGATGGCAGAGGTGTGTGTGTGTGTGTTTATCTGTGTGTCTGTGTCTTGGAGTTTTTTACACTGGATGGGGTACAACATTCTCATTGAGAAATATGTTTACTTAAAGTCTTAAATCTTTCATGGTATACTGCATGCTGTCCTACACACTATACTGTATATACATTACACTATACTTTACATTATACTATGTAAACATGCACACAGCAAAAAGACCAGTGTTGAAATGACTCCCACAGAGTTTTTAACACTTTTGAGGGTTTATGTAGCTCCACACACTTCTAAATGAACACTTTCAAAATATTAAATAACCCCGACTCTGGACATCATTTAAATCCACAGATGTTAAAATCACACTTTGGGAGTTAAAATTAACTCCCAAATATTTAACACTGAAATGTTAACACTGGAATTTTTGCTGTGCAGTATTATACTGTGTACTGCATGCTCACATATGCACAACATGGACATGCAATGCGACGCGTAACACGTCAGAAAAACAAATGGGGTGCAGAAATGAATTGGCATACAAAGCAGAAAACTAAATCAGGTTACATTGCAAAAGGAGACTCAGTGAGGCCGTCCTCCCATCTGGAGCTGAGTTTGCGTAAAGACCCAAACAGAGCCCAGCCACGGGGTATGGATGCCCCACACAACTGACCGAGGAAAGAAACAAAAGGAGAGAAATTCAGGCCAAGAGCGCATTAGAAAACTTATATAACTGCCACAGTGACGTTGCTGTTTATGGTACAGCTTAGGACTTGGAGGGGAGACAGCCATAAGTCCGTGACCCGTTCCACTGACTCCACTGTCAAGACGCTTTTAGCTTTAAGCCCTTAATTAATTAAACTAGATAGCAATAGTCTCTGCCTTTGGCCTGCTAGTTATCTTTCTGTGCAGAGACTGCAGGTAGCAAAATGTGTGAATTGTCTCTATCTGATGATGCATGGCTTTCTGTGTGTGATGCAAATGGGTCTGGTTTAGAGCCAGACGGCCTTACTTAATATCTGTGCACAAGCCCTGTTTTGCAATCACACAATCGTGGATGCAAAACAAAGCAGTGTTTGTTATCCCAAAACAGTGTTACAACATGGACACAAATGTGCCAGTGCTGGGTTCTTCTGTGTTCGCATTTTACCACATACATGCACGCACACGCGCACACACACACCACACATTAAAAAAACAACCACAAAAAAGAGACTAAAAATTATAATAATGTGCATCCGTCCTCTGACTAATGATAAGTCCGTTGCACATCCATCCCCCTCTCTTCTAAAGGACCCCAAGTAGAGGATAGAGACTATTCTGAGAGATGAGTTTACATAACGGATATGCTCACAACTTACATTCTGTCCAATAAGGATGCGGAGGGGTGGGGGGTTGGGTGTGGGGGGGGGGGGGGGGGGGGGGGGGCATTGGATGGTGCCTGTTTATGCCTTGAGTGGTAAACTACTCTGATCTGGATTAATCCCGCCCAAGCTAAAATGTACAGAAAGTTCACTACGCTGTGTATTGGTTTAATTCATGTATATATTCATTACATTAACACACATAGAGATGCTTGAGATGGAAGATATAGGTCAGGTACCATTCTGTGTGTCGTTAAACTCTCCCAGATTAAGTTACCAGAGGATTTTTTGGGTTGGGGGTTGGTTAAGTCATCGTAGCAGTAAGGGGGAGGGGGTTTTTGCACTGTTTTTGCAGCACAAGGTCAATTTTATTGAACTTACAGACAAACATGGCGTGGCTGCACACATTTAAAAAATAAATAAATCAAAACTCAAAACAAAAATCAGATTAATTGAAAGGAACGTCTGCATGTTATAAGACATGTACATCATCTCTGAAAGCAAAGTGTAATTTGTGAAAAGGAGATGTCCTATTTCTGTGGACTGCGACATTGGCCTGACACCCAGCAATGCACTCTGCTCTCCACGGCTCCCTTCTACACACACGTGGTGACTGCGAATCGCTGTGGAAGTCTGACTCACCACAAGACTGTGTGCACCTAGTGAGCCGCAGTATTTTTAGCCCCCTCTAAAAATAAGGAAAAAAAATATCTCCCACTCATCTGGAGCGACGCAAATTGGCTACCCACCTCCGTAATGAGGCTGAGGGACATTCCGGAGCATCAACCACTTCAGTGATTTGCAAATGACAAACACCGCTGCAGTAGTGTGTAAATGATAGTGACTTAACTTAACAGTATTTAACTACTGAACCGTGATGCCACACTTACATTCACAGCAACTCAGGCATGGACAGACACACTGAGCAGAGTGTTCAAACCCAGTGGTTGACGGAATAACCTCATCCGTGTGTGTGTGTGTGTGTGTGTGTGTGTGTGTGTGTGTGTGTGTGTGTGTGTGTGTGTGTGTGTGTGTGTGTGTGTGTGTGTGTGTGTGTGTGTGTGTGTGTGTGCGTGTGTGTGTGTGTGTGCATGTGTGTGCATGTCGCTTGAAATGCAATCAAATAAAAGTGTGAACATCATAAGTACAGAATGTTCCATGCAAGACATCTATCTCTAGACCTCAATCAAGTGCCAAGGACTGTCTTCCCAGAAAAAAAATACTCCATGACCATTAAAACTATAATCAACCCATCCGATATTTTCAACACAGTGAAGTGTTCTGCAGCACCTCACTGTAATGACTGTGTGATTTACAAAAATAATAGCAATAACGTCCTTTTGGCTACTGCAGTCATGTTTTCTGGAAACACAAAAGCCAGTGAATGGCTGCAAAAACAACCCATTTAACTGCAGACATTTTTACCCATGTTGCATCATTGTCTCTGACACGCTAAAGCAAGCCTCTGATGTCTTCAGCGTACTCAAAACTCGAGGGGCTCAAATTTTAATGACTTAGTGGACGTGGCAGAGTGGCTGCTGCTGTTGGCCCCATGGCTGTGAAATGTGATGTGCCGTTAGGAGCGCGCATTGGAGAACTTTGTGACCGTACACTGATACATCAGACTGGACTTTGGAGCGAGACCAATATTTCACAGAAAATGAAATATAATGTGGAGGCCATACTGAGTAGCAGGATAAATCTGACATAACCAACCAGATGCAACACCAAGGCAGCGAGTGAATGGTAAAGGATTAGAGCTGATGATGTTGACTGGTAAGATGAAAAGTGATTGCAATATTATATAAAAGGCAGTGGCTACAGGTCTGGAATTCCGTACCAGTAGGTGTAAAGATATTAACTTATTGAAACCTATACTCTATGTTCTTCCGGACCAATACATCTTAAGTTATAGGCCTGGAACTTGAAATCTGTACCATACTCAGGCAGGTTCCCACAGATTTATCACATAAAAATTCCCTACTAACCCTAACCCCAAACCTAACCCCAAACTTAACCCTAACCCTAACCCTAGATTCCGTACCCAATAATACCAATTCTAGGGGCATGGAAGCATGCCGTACCAACAGCCACTTCGTATATCAAAATACAGTTAAATGTACATGTATGTTGCACACTGATCTGCCAGTATTATAGTGTGTGCATCATGTGTGTCCATCAAACCATACTGGCACTGAAGACTATGGCATGTTAAGGCAGTGATCGAATGGAAAATGTAGGGCAAAAACAAGTCAACACACTTGCATACCATGTTAACATACACAGCGGAAGCTGTGTGCACATATGTAATTCCTGCACATCAAACACACTGTGCATACGCACTGATGAATGAATGCGTCATTATAGTCTATATATGATTAGATGCCATATAGCTGTGGTGGAACATGCCATAGATTGCTGCCTTGCCCCAGGACATACCTGTTCCCTCTTCCGCATGAGAGGCACTGAATGAGACTGGCCTAACCCAGCCTCTCCATGGTTACGCAAGCATCCTACATATCCATGTCTGTGCCATAGTGAGCCTTGGGGGTGGACAGCAGTGTGTCAGCTTTATGTACAAGAGAGAGAGACACAGAGAGAGAGAGAGAGAGAGCAAGAGAGCATCAGAGCTAAGAGGATGATCTTTCTACTACTCCGGCTGAGAGCAATGGATGTGGGAGATGTTGTGATAAACACTGTCAGGCCTTTTCCTTTTGTTCAGACCCTAGAGGCCACACTCCTCTCCTTATCAAGAGCGTTGGTGTTGTTTTTGTACAATATGTTTTATCTGTCCAAACAATGATAGCTTTCAAGCAGAGGGGGAGGTCTAGTTTTTCACACATTTCCAGATCAATGGTCCTTTTCAGATAAACAGTGCCCTGAGATTGACCTTCTTTTCTCTTACTCCCACTTTACATTTAGCTTTCTCTCCTTTCACAGAACAGCTATTTGCAATCCAGTCATTTCCATAGAATCCAAACTGTTGGTTAATCTCTTATGTAGGCTATTGCTATTACTAAAATATGGCCAGAATTGAATGCTTTGATTGATTTTTTTTGTAAGCCTGTACAGAGGCCCTGCTAAATATTTTGGACACTATGAAAAGATACAATTTTGAGCCCCTTATTATTATTATTATTATTATTATTATTATTATTATTATTATTATTATTGTTGTTGTTGTTGTTATTATTATTATTATTATTACTATTATTATTATTATTATTATTATTATTATTATTATTATTATTATTATTATTATTATTATTATTATTATTATATAACAATGCCCTTAGGGTCCCCTGTCAGTGCTGGGAGCTTATAATTATCCCAACTATTCCCTCCCTAGTGGTGCCTCTGAGGCTGGCCAAGAAATGGAGATGTGCTCAGCCCTTTGACACCGCTGCTACTGCACACAGAGTGCTCTGATATCTGGACGGGGAAGGGACGGCAGGGAACTAACCAATGGGGAGAAGTGAGGGGAATGCACAATAAAGAGGTTGGCATTTGCTTGTCCCACCTCAGCACTAGCTCACAGTCCAGTGGTTGTTATGCAACACAGTTGAACAAATATCTCTTTATTAAAGGGCAGACAAGTGTTCATCTCCAACCATGACTCTACTCTCTCTCTCTCTCTCTCTCTCTCTCTCTCTCTCTGGTTTACTAAACATTGAAAGTTGAAAATGACATTGAAATTATTCCGTCAACCACTGGGTTTGAACACTCTGCTCAGTGTGTCTGTCCATGCCTGAGTTGCTGTGAATGTAAGTGTGGCATCACGGTTCAGTAGTTAAATACTGTTAAGTTAAGTCACTATCATTTACACACTACTGCAGCGGTGTTTGTCATTTGCAAATCACTGAAGTGGTTGATGCTCCGGAATGTCCCTCAGCCTCATTAAATACCTTTATATTAAATGTACTTTGCCTACATTGTCATGTATTGTTAAGAAACAACTTGTGTAAGCTAATGTAAGCACATTAAATTGCTTAAGACATTAATTGATTATTCATTAAGTCATTAACAATCTCAAAAACACCTATTTCCCAGAAAAAGCTATTATTCCCTTTGATAAGATGTTTCGCCGAACACCTGTTCTCAGAACAATTACATGATTCACGTTGCTTTCCCAGCTCAATACTGCCTCCTGCTGGCAATCCAGTGTATTGCTGTTATAGGTTTGACAAATAACTGTAGAACCGGATAGGGCTGTAGGGAAATACATATAGGCTATCCAGAAACATAGACCATGACGTTTATTCTCTCATCTGTACACCTATATATGAATTCATATTAGCAGTGCAATGTGTATTATACTAGTAGCCTACAGACCATGACCTTCAACTGCCTCAATTGCCAAAATGTGGAAAAATGCGATGCAAGGGACTTCTACCAAGCCAGGATTGCTGATGGTAGGCAGATGGACTGGTTTGATATCTGTATTTGGGGTTTTCACACACAGCAGTCTCTTAAGTATACTTAGACTGGTGTAAAAAACAAAAGTGACTGTTAGTTCTGTGGAGAGAACCTTGTTAATAAAAAAGGTCAACAGAAATTGGCCTAAGTGATTCAAACAGAGAGATAACTCAGAACACTTGTACACAGTACAACTGTGGTAAGCAAAAAAAAATGAAATTAAACCCATGAAATGTTAAGGTGGGAGGACTGCCGAAACACAAGACCACATCTGGTTCCACTTCTATCAGCCAAACACAGGCTGTAGAAACTGCAGTGGGCACCAGATCACCAAAACAGGCCAGTTCAATGTAGCAAAAACACTCAAGGGACACAGCTGGACATAGCACAAACACCATGAATACACAGATCAAACCAGCTTTGTGTCTGCAGGCCAGGATGGTGATGGTGGTGTAATGATGTAGGGTATATTTTTCTGGCACATTTCTGGGCCATTGATACCAGTACATCATTGCTTTATTGTCAACCTGTCTAAGAATTGTTTTTGGCCATGTGCATCTCTTCATGACCACAACTTACCCATCTTCTCATGGCTACTTCCAGCATGATAATACAGCATGGCACAAAGTGGAAGTCATCTCAAACTGATTTTAAAAACATGGTAAAATTCTCATGGGCCTACCCAGTCTCTCCATCTGAATACAACTGAAAACATAGAGAATGTGCTGAATGACAGATATGCTGTTAGAATGTGCAGCTGTCAGATCTGCAGAACCTGTAATGCAATCACGTCAACTTGGGCCAGAGTCTTGAAAGAATGCTTTTAACATTTTGTGGAATGCCACAAAGGAATGTGGCTGTTTTGAGAGCAAAGAGAGGACCTACCCAGTTTAGTGTTGATAAATTGCTTTGCGAGTGTGTTTAGTACATCACACATATTAGCCAGCTATCAATTTGTCATTAACAGGCTTGTTTTGTAATGGCTGTAATTGTAACGTGCTTCTGGTAAAGCAAAATTGACTTTTTACTAAAAGAACTGAAAAATGTAAATCTGTAAAAAGACAGAAAACCCTACAATGCATTTTCACAAAAGTAGCCGAAGCAATAGCTATTTAGAAAAAAAAATAAAGACCAATAGATTAGCCAATAGATTAGCCTGTGATAATACAATGACCATGTGTCTGTATGTAAATAGGCTACTTCTGAATTAGACCTGATGTCAAACCTATCTTAATTAGACCTGATAAAACATCTTAATGAGGCCATGAAATCCTATTGAATTGGCTTAGTGGGTTGCAGCAACTAGCATTTTTGTTTTAAATAAAAAGGTAAAAAAAAACAGAAAAAAATGTTCAATACAAAATACAAACATTGCCAATGTAGATTTAATCTAAATCTTGCCATTTAGAATTGTATTTAACAGTACGCTATTAAAGCAACCTTAATCAGGCAGAATACTTGAGGAATATAGGCTAAATAAAGCCTTCCACAACATCAATTAATGTCATTTCATATATAAAAAGTTTGCAGATTAATTTGACAACAATCAGTCAAGCCATATGAAACTTCTTGGTTGTTGTGAATATTTCCACATTCTTAGCTGCTACAGCTCATAGTCCTTACCACTCCCACACTGTCCTCACGGTCACCTCAGTAGTATCTTATAGAAATGACATTCCTGAGATTCTCAACTTTGCCTGGCCAACCCTGTGTCCAGCAATGAACATTACCAGGGTTCACAAATAAACTGACAATACATATATATGTATATATAGAAGACTGTCCAAAGCCATTGCACAGATCAGCATAGGTCAAATGCACAGCGGTGTTACTCATAGACACAGACAGCTATACACTCACATTGGGTACTTCAAATTTGTGTGGAATAGTCATTTTTGCTAAAGTAACACTCCGTAAGATTGCTCATGAATGTCGAGAAAACATTTCAGTTCCCTCTCGCATTGTAATGATAATTATTATTTTTAAAAGCCAATTATTAATAGGCTATTACCTTGTTTGATTTTGAGGATGGTGGATACATGACTGTAATGAGTCTCAAGTTCTAGTTCTTTTATTTTTCGCATAGCTGTAAGAGAAGCCTATACAACTTGTAGTGAAATGTGACTGGTAGACTCCAGTCTGTGCAAAATAGCTAAGAGAAAAAAAAAACAAAGTAATGAATATGCTGGTTACATTTATATAATATTAATTATTAATAATTACATACATGCTCTGGGGGTTTCTAGAGTGCAAAACAGTAACAGGCACATTTATATGAGGGAGTCTAATGGCCTGGGGAAAAAAACGTTGATGAACAAACAATTCTGATACAAAAATGCATGTAGCCTAAATAATTTTAACTATCAGTTAATTCATTTGTTTTAACCATTTTTGAGTTTCATAATGAATTGCGTATAAAATAGAATGACTAAAGCTATGGATTTGTGTGTTGTGTGTGTTTTTTTTCCCTTAGGTTAGAGCATGTTCTTTCTTTTGTGTTAAATTGTTGATCTTGAAGGCCAGTCCGTTATATAGGGCCAGAACTATTTATTTATTTATTTATTTATTTGTTTGTTTGTTTGTTTGTTTATTTTTATTTTTTATTATGAAAAGGAAGGAAAGGGAAGGACATCTCTGCTGTGGTAATTTGAATATTTGGTTTCTCAACTTTCTGATTACATGACCAATATTACATCCGGGTTACGTGAGAGTTTCCTCTCATATCATCTCGTGTGTGTGTGTCTGTGTGTGTGTGTGTGTGTGTGTGTTACAGATAGGAAATGACGTTTCATATTCGTGGAAAGGAGGAAATATATCGTTTAGCAGCCACTCGCGCCCTTGTTTTCTGCCAAATCAGTGCTGGAAAACCTTTCACATTATCTCGAGTGAAGGGAGGAAGGGTTAGAAAGAAGACTGAGCCAAATAGGCCTATTTCAATTTAGACTTGATGTCCTTAGACATGTCCTGAAATTTCAGTCTTGAAATTTTTGGGTCAAGAACAGCTCTGCACGCTAGCTTGTTAAAAAAAAACAAGGAAATGAATAAGTAAATAAATCATGTTTTGCATGTAGGTAAGGCCTGGACAGTTATTAGACAACTGTCAGGTTGACATTTTAGTACACCAAGCCATGATCAGGGCAAATAGCCTTGCAGCATATCTGAGTCTGACTGTGTACAGTCTCTGACCTAAGTCGTCAGTCCAAAATTGTTTAGCCTGCAAAATGTTAGGCTTTAACCTGCTCTATCTGGCAAATGTAATGCAACATTTGATATGCCTAGGGTTAGGGTTACATGCTTAGGTGAGAATGTTAGACATTAGAAAAATGCTATTCTTTAGTCATTTGAAAAGACTGGTGAATACAGTGTGCTTTTTAGGTATAGTAGATGCCATTTTTAACAATATACTGCCTGAATTTACGTCTCTGACTTGAATTTTGTAGGTCACATTTCCACATAATCTCACTTCATAAACTGGCAATTGCAAACTTTAAGTTACAAATCGCAATTGTTAAAATACAAAAGCAACTAAACAGGCCTAATTATGTTTCAGAGAATATGTGTTCTTGACAAGAAATTGCCCTTCCCTCGGGTTATTATGTAGGCTACCCATGGCACAAGAAAACACCCACCAGTACTGACGTGTATTAGCGAAGTCTTCTATGATGACGTGTCTCTAGTGCTCTCTTTTCGGTGAGAAGTGGCAGGCCGGTGGCAGTCTTACTGTGCTGATCCACCTCACAAGGACTGTAAAACAACGGGATCTGGGCTACGAACACCATGGGCAGTAAGTTGACATGTATTTTGTATTTTCCAGTGACATATTTAGAGTCAGTGGGTCTATATCATTTTTTGCAAAGCGAATTAAAACAGTTACGATGTCGTTTCAAATCTTAGCTCTTTGCATTGAAAACTAGCTTGCTAGCTTGTTGCACCGTTCACTGTTTTCGACGAAGGTTTAGCAAGCTAGCAAAGAACAGTAAAATCATACGGTACACTGTGTCGCTTTTTGCTCATATTTAAAGTAGGTGATGTGTTACAGTTAAGACGAGATGTATGAAGAATGCGCATCCAGTCATTCGTTTCCAGCATTTGGTCCGAAATGGATAATGCAAAAGCAATCAAAATCAAACGCCAGCTTGGGGCTGTTGCTGCTAGTTAGCTTTTCGCTAAGTGGCTCTGTAAGGCAAGTAACGTTAGCCTGAGAAGCGGCAGCTTTCTGACAACCTTGGCAGCTAACGTTACCAACAGAGATAGTTTGTCGTGGAAGAATCACCATTGGAAATGAGCCCGTGGTTTGTATTACTTAGGCTGTTTACTTGCTCATAGTACAATTAATGTTTAGTTATGCGACCTTCTAGCTGAGTAATCAAGTAAGGCTTTTGTTCATTCAACGTTTAGACAGGTTGCTTGCTAGCTACTAAAATGATTAGGATGGCTAAGTTAGTTAACGTTAGCCGTCGACTGCCCTTGCTCAGATGTCTACAAGTTAATAACCTTATGAAGTTCCATGATTTTTAAAGGCCTTTACTGCTGCCACGATATATAGATGCACACTGAAATGCTTTACTATCATATTTAAGCAATTAAGTAGCGGTTGAACTATCTTTAAATGATGACGTTGCAATGCAAAACCTAAGGGGCAAGTTCATACAGACGTCCCAAGTACTACTCACCCTAAAGCCACGTCTACCTAACTTAAATCTCTGTCACTGCTAATGTTAGCCGGTCGGTGTAGCTATTGAGTTTTGATAAGTAGCTTAACTTCTTTCTTTTTTCTTACAGTAAAATTTTTAGAAGTAATAAAACCGTTTTGTGCGGTTTTACCCGAGATCCAGAAACCAGAACGAAAGGTAATTGTTTTCACGGAATTTATTCTCAATGTTAAGTGTTTTCTAAAAAATGTTTGTTGAATTAAATTAATTGGCAATGTTTTCAATGTCTTACAGATTCAGTTTAGAGAGAAAGTACTATGGACTGCAATTACACTTTTCATTTTCCTGGTCTGCTGTCAGGTAAGTTGTTTATCATTTAGCATTTTGTGGTTACTGTTATATGTAAATATACAGAAGGATACGTTTTGGCATTGACTTGTTGATGTGGTTTTCTTAGATCCCTCTCTTTGGCATCATGTCATCCGACTCTGCCGATCCTTTTTACTGGATGAGAGTAATTCTGGCTTCCAACAGAGGTAGGTTTAATCTATTTGACAGTTTTACATAAGTCCAGTTTGTTGAATTCCACAATTTCACTTAATTTTAGTTTTAGAGTGTACACCCTGAGTTGTGCAATGTACTTAACTGAGATGTTTGTAATATTGTTCCATGATAAGGCACACTGATGGAGCTGGGTATCTCGCCGATCGTCACCTCTGGCCTCATCATGCAGCTGCTGGCTGGAGCTAAGATCATCGAGGTTGGGGACACCCCCAAGGACAGAGCACTCTTCAATGGCGCTCAGAAGCGTGAGTGGCTTACTAAAGCATCACGACCTGAATTTCAGCTGTGACACTTAACGCTGAGATGATGGCTTACACTGCTAGGCAGTACTCCTCCTTCTCATTCCTGCCATGTTGTTTTACAGTGTTCGGTATGATCATCACCATTGGCCAGGCTATCGTGTACGTGATGACTGGCATGTATGGAGACCCCTCTGAGATGGGCGCTGGCATCTGCTTGCTTATCATCATCCAGGTTGGTGCTGTCCTGTAGCTCTTGTCCTCCTAGCAGCCTTAAGCCAATCACAGCTGCCCCCACCCCCTCCAAGCTTAACATGGGATATCTTATCAAGAGGTGGTTAGTGAACACGGGCTTCAGTTGCATCTATGCTGATTGGTGTTACACGGATCATGAGATAGGGGTTAAGTTATCAAAACACGTAATTAACCTGGTCAACAGGAAAGGTTGAAACTTACGCTAGAGCTGTTAAGTGGCTTTGTTTTAACGAACATGCCTATTCAGACTCTGTTGTCTCCTTTTTTGTTGTAGCTGTTTGTGGCAGGACTTATTGTGCTCCTGTTGGACGAGCTGCTGCAGAAAGGATATGGACTCGGCTCTGGTATCTCTCTCTTCATCGCCACCAACATCTGTGAGACCATCGTCTGGAAAGCCTTTAGCCCCACCACTGTCAACACTGGCAGAGGTAGGCTAGAGAGTGATCATCAATTTAAATAATGTACAGTTGGACTTCTCTCAGGCAGTATAGTGCTTTGGAAATAGGTTAAGTTTTAAATGTATGGTGATGGACAAAAATGTCGGTTTTAGTAGAATAATATATTGTTTGCTCTCAGTAACAACCGTGTAGTGCAGTCCTAAAGGAATCAGTCTTTAGACTTTAAGGACTTAAAGTTTAAGGAGTTAAACACATTACCCTGCACTCTGCCTGCTGATTTTCTTTTTTTGGTGAAGAATTTTCATAACACCAGTCCTGAGTTTAACCATTTCTGATGTTAAGAATAAGTTAAATAACTGCTGATGTAGTGAATATAATTGAGTTGTTTACCTATTGTGATGGTAAACAATGGTAACTTACACCTATTTGCATAGACAGACTTGTATAACAACTGGCTTACCTTGTTTTTCTGTTAGGAACTGAGTTTGAGGGAGCCATCATTGCCCTGTTCCATCTGTTGGCCACCCGTAATGACAAAGTACGCGCTCTGAGAGAGGCCTTCTACCGCCAGAACCTGCCCAACCTCATGAACCTTATTGCCACAGTGTTCGTGTTTGCTGTGGTGATATACTTCCAGGTTAGTGGACAGCTCATTCAGTTATGTGGTTCTATTGTGTGACTTAAACAACAGTTGATAAGGGGCCAACTCAGCTTTGAGTAAGTTGTTCAGATTGGTGTGGTATCCAAAAATAATCATTTTTGCTCTTGGCTTCTTGCCTGTAATTTGAAACATTCAGTTACCTCCCCAAACACCATGACTGCCATTGTCTGTCTTCACAATAGATTCAGATTCATCTTGCAAAAGTGTAATCCGTTTATATTTCCTCTCCACCAGGGCTTCAGAGTCGACCTGCCCATCAAGTCTGCCCGCTACCGTGGCCAGTACAACACCTACCCCATCAAACTCTTCTACACCTCCAACATTCCCATCATCCTGCAGTCTGCCCTGGTATCCAACCTCTACGTCATCTCCCAGATGCTGTCTACACGTTTCAGTGGAAACTTCCTGGTTAACTTGCTTGGGACCTGGTCGGTAAGTAACACGTTGACATATTTCTGCTATGATTAATTACATCAAGAGAAGGAACAGGAATGTGGATTAAGTAATGTCCAGGAATCTTTATTAGAAATCTAACTGCAAATAGTAATAGTAGAGAGTGAAAAGTGTTAAAATCCTTCCTGAGATCAATTAGCTTTACTTAAGCTAGACCAGAGTGCCTGAATGAAATTCTTTAGATTCATGTCAGAATTTAGTAGCAATTGAAAATGATTCCTTTTTTATTTAATTCTTCATTAATCTGACTTGGTTATGAGTTGCTTGTGGATTCAGTTTACGCTAACATACCCAAGAAAGAAAGCAGACATAGAGGCTCAGTCACAGCTTAGTCATGTGTCCTAAATGAAGGCTGCCTTTGGGCTACATCGCGCTTTGGTACCCTTATTTGCCCAGTGCTTATTTGTGTTTTATTTTTATCTGTACAGGACACCTCTAGTGGAGGCCCTGCCCGCGCCTACCCAGTCGGTGGTCTGTGCTACTACCTCTCTCCCCCGGAGTCGTTTGGTTCGGTTCTGGACGACCCTGTACACGCAGTAATCTACATCGTCTTCATGCTCGGCTCCTGCGCCTTCTTCTCCAAGACCTGGATTGAGGTGTCTGGATCATCTGCCAAAGACGTAAGTGATGCCCAGTGCTGTTGGTATGAGCCTTGGGGCCTTGCTATTTCACATCTAGTGGCTATAGACCTATTCAACTGTAAAAATAATCCCTGGTTGTTCTGTTTCATTTCCAACCTACTTCCACTACTTTTTAGATTTTTTTGGAATAATAAAGCAGGAAACCCTGTGGCAACAGCTATGATTTTAATATTCAAACTCTGTTTAAACTGTCTGTATTCATGATGGGCAGTATCATAAAGTCATTTTTACCGTTTGGTTTCCACCAGGTGGCTAAGCAGTTGAAAGAGCAGCAGATGGTGATGAGGGGACACAGAGAGACATCCATGGTGCACGAGCTGAACAGGTACGTAGTGTGCATTACTGCAGCTGTGTGCTTCAGACTGAGAGGGAAGCATGCTGTTACGTAGCATTTATAACTATTTCTTCCACTGTTTGGCTTCTAAGTATTCCCCAGTGTTCCTCTGTAGTATATAATTTAGAATCATGAGTATATCATAAAATGTAGTATAATATACAGCTCTTGAAAAAAACAGGAGACCACTGTAAAATTATTGGTTTCTCTGATCTAACTATTTATAGATATGTGTGTGATTAAATTGAACATTTGTGTTTTATTCTGTAAACTACTGACAACATTTTTCCCAAATTCCAAATTCAACTGACACTGGAAAGGAATGGCTGTCATACATGTAGAGATGCTGATTTTAGGAAAATGTGCAGTGGTCTCAATTTTTTCCAGAGCTGTATGTAATAATGAATGTTGTTATATGCTATTCATTTAACATATGAATATGTGAAATGAATTATATTGCAGCCTCATTTGAGGCCTTTATCATTAAACAGTGAGGCCACAATGGTGGTCTTTAACAGTGAAACAGTTAAGTGTATTTTTGATGGCCACTAATGATGTCCCACAATCTCTCTCCTGCAGGTACATCCCCACAGCGGCCGCCTTCGGTGGGCTGTGCATCGGCGGGCTGTCGGTCATGGCCGATTTCCTTGGAGCCATCGGCTCCGGAACGGGAATTTTATTGGCTGTCACCATCATCTACCAGTACTTTGAGATCTTCGTCAAGGAACAGAGCGAAGTTGGCAGCATGGGAGCTTTGCTCTTTTAAACAAGAAAATCCTTCTGCCATTACACCAGACAGACACAACCTCCATTCTCTCAAGTTATTATTTTGTAATGTTATGTTGTTTTTCATGCACAATCAATGTTTTTGCTTCTTGGATGCATCTATTTCGGCATCTATATATTTTTTTTGTTTCCAGTAGCCCTAAGGGCTGAAGTGCGGACTGAACCTCTCTGGGAAAGAGTTGACTGCATGTCCCCCCCCCCCCCCCCCCCCAGTATTCGGAATGGGCGTTGGACCCATTCAAGTGCTCGTCAGAACACGGATCCTCCCACCTCTCACTTCGTCTAAGCCAGGGTCCCACCTGCTGGGCTTTTAGGTCCCAACAAGCAAGGGTTAAAAAAAGATCATGGGGTGGAACATCTAGCTCAAAATCCTATGGGATGAAATGTAACTCACTCGGAAAGCAGGGCTACATGCATTATGTAAACCAACCTGTCATATCAGTGTATATGCTTGTGTGATCAGTTAACAAATGTCCAAACTAAGGAAAACCTTTAGTTATTCCACTGTAAATAAAGAAATCTTTTTGAGAGGAAGCTGGAGGGTTTTTGTTCTCAACACCTGTGTGGCACTGGCCTTGTACACCTGACCTGACTGCTCTGTATTTGCTGGGAAGAGACTGCCATGTTCACCCTATCTTGTTTCACTCTTGTTTAAGTTTTTGTATGGGGCAGGGGTTCTCTGAGCCATATTGTAGGGTCAGACTTAAAGAAAGATGGCATATTGTGTGCTAGGTGTGTGTATACTGTCCCTTTGCTGGATTAGAGATACTGGGTGAGCTGTAAGTTTAAAGTTCTTGATTTTTATTTTTTAATTTAGCGTTCCATGCTAGTCTTAGCAAGGGCACAGGAGCTGCCCTTCCATATGGTCCAGGTAAAGGGAAGTGTTTGTCTGTGTCATGGTCTTCTCTCCCAAACTGAACTGCTGCACAAACTGCCTGATTTGGGGTGGATATGGGTGGGCTTGTTTGGGTAGGAAAGAGGATACACCTGATTTTTACGTTCTGTTTTGAACATTGTATTAAAGAAGAAAGTTTTTGCCAAGTCTTTGCAAGTTTGACTTTTTTTGTAAGTGATGTAGGGATCTGAAAAAAAAAATCCCTATGCTCTTCTGAATAGATACATACATTTCAATAAACTTGTCAATAAATCCTTGATAATGTGCTTTTTATGAGAGATGTGTATACCACTGAGTGCAGAGTACTTTGTATCAGTGCTGTGTTGCCCTCACTGGGCGTAATGTAGGTTATTGGGAAATGCACAGCCCCTATGCTGGTATGAATACTGATCCTGTCCAATTAATCTGAAAGGAACTAAAAGTCCCCACCAAAGTTTGGCCATGTAAATTCTTTGATCCTATCTAGGCAGTTGGCACAGGGCCCCTGTTATGAAAAATGACTCAGGAGGACTTTGTTTTCCTCATGGAAGAGACAGGATTATTTTAACCCATTGAAAAAACACTAATATCCAAACATTTAATTAAGAGAATTGAGTAAGTAAAAGTCAATTTCACTGACTGCTGTCTTTTCAGTTCTACCACTGTGCTGATTCTGCAGATGGACCTTGTAGTCTGAATCCTATGCCAGTCTCATGCCCATTGATTCCACATCATTCTGTTGTAGCAAATGGCTGTGTTCAAGGCATGCCGCCATAACATGTTACAATGCCTCTCCTGGAAAACCACAAAGGATTAGGCTACCTATTGCACACAAAGGGAAGACTGCAGATGCAAAATTACTTGAGAATTTACAAGTAAAATATTCAAGACAAAACGATTGAAAATGTGTTAAGATTTATTTGGCACTAATATATTCACAGCCAACAATGTATAATGGCAAAGTCAAAGTGTAAGAAAAAGGTAAACATATTTTCATCTTGTCACTCTCATTTCCAAGATGTACTAACTACATTAAATGAGATAACTGAAGCCACACTAATTTCATCTTCCTCAAAACATTCTTATGTGAAAGGCCCCATAAACTTTGTCCCACTCACTTTTATCTAATATATATTTATTTCTATCAGTGTCAAAGTGTACGAAAATACAGATTTGTCATAGAGCTGATATATACTGAGTTAAACATACTGGTACTTGTGTATATACGAAAGAAGACTGGTGGAGTGTAACAGTGATGGGTTGAAGGCATGCCGTAGGTGGAGGAGGCGGCAGCGGCTACTCTTGGGACTCCTTGCCCGTCATCTTGTATATCTCTGTGGGACCGTCCACGTGAGTGATGGTGGTGGTGAGCTGGATGTCCTCTCCGCTGTTGGCTCCTTGGTCGCCGCTGGATTGCCCGTCGCCGTACTGTTTGTGTGAGGGTGCGTAGAGGAACAGGAGTGCAAAAACATACAGGTTCCACATGCCGTAGATTCCAGTGAAAAAGGCACTGTTGACCTGAACAGTGTAGTCTCCCCAGTGCCAGTGGCCCTCGTTCACCTGGCTGATGATGAAGAAGATGACCGTCATTGCAGCACATGCCAGTGTGACGAGCATGAGGAACTTGAAACGAAAGATGAGGCCCTCGTAGTGAAGGCGACGTGCTCTGGTCATGGCGGGGAGGGACGAGCGCTTACCGCTGATGTTGCGAAACACCTGGAACACCATGAAACACAGAAAAAGGAAGTACAGGCAAGCACAGATTCCTGCCACAATGATGAAGGCCATGGCCAACTCAGTCCCAACTTCTGATGCCCAGATGCTGAAGAAAGGGTTCTTCAACTGCACTCCTCTCTCACACATGTCAAAGATGAACAGACAGAAGGAGCCAAAAACGATGGGGCCAATCTGCTTCCAGTACACTGAAAAGCGGTTTCTCTCTGTCTGGTCCATGAGATGTTCCCCGCAGAAGATGATCCAGAAAGACAGAAGCATAGCGTAGAAGATGCCCTGGCGAATGTCCCCAAACAGCAGCATCCATGTCCAGTTAAATCCCACAGAGAACCATTCCACTGGAATGTTGATAAAGGTCATCGACAGGCCCAAAGCAAAGATCATCTTTTCCAGTAGGACCGGAGGGCGGGTCATCAAAGTTATGCGTCTCCAGTACCAAATCATGATGATGAGAATGCTGGGTGTCAGAAAAGTCTTCATGGCAAACCACACCTTTGTGAAGCCGCCATTCTGATGAATCCCCACCAGCCTTATGTCCTTTATCTCTCCAATGCCAATGTTTACTTGTTTGCGCTCATTCACAGGCAGTCTTATGTTAAGAAGGTAGTACTTGTGGGCAACATTGCCCACCTCCATGAAAGGCAAGAGGTCGCACTCATAGTAGCGCCCCTCATTTTCAATAGTTTTCTCTGTTGTAAAATTGCAGCTCAGCTTACGCTGTTCAATGGAATGTGCCATCTCAGTCCACTCACTGACTGAATCATCCCTATAGGCCAAACCCACATCAATTGTTACCACTGCTCCATCATCAATTTGGTTGTACATTTTGAATGCAATGTCAAACTGAAGTATAACAAGCATGAACTGAAACCATGCGCTCATCTCTTTGTTTGGTCCAGGGATATGTACTGCAAAAACAATGTTATTTGCCTCAATCCTCTTCGCTGTAGCCTCCTCAAAATCCCGGATCTTGTTGCACTGGTTGGGACCCCAGGGTGTGAACCATTTATTCTTTCTCTGGTTGTGGTGAACAACATCGACGCACTTCGTAGCGATGTAGGGAACAGCTGTAGTTGGACTTGGTGCTATCAAGCCTCCCACCATAAATGAAAACACTTGGAAAAGAAGGAGGATGACTCCGACGATGAGCAACTTCTTCGTGCTCATGTTTTCTATGATTGCCCCTGCCATCTTCATTTATTCCCTTTTGGCACACAGGTATGTAGTTGGAAAAGATGTCGGCTTGTCGATGTTTGCTGAAAAAAGGTCTCAAACCAGGAGACAAGAGGAGGAGGATCCTTATAGGACACAAGCATCACTACGTCATTTGGAGCGTCGGGTTACAAAAGTACGCTTGATAAAGTTCACTTTTATATCACAGAAAGCCATAGCTGGGCTAATTTGGTGCACGTTTAATAACCCAAAAGACACGATAAAGTTATCTACAAAATCTTTTGATTGTTCTAGAACAGAAATATTTATGCAGGCACCGCATAGGCACAACTAAAACTTTGGGTCCCGCTGTGATCTCAACGTCATACGAAGGGGGCAGAGTTCATGAGGGGTGAGAGGTAAAGCGTGCTTTAGTAATACGCTGTCTGAGCCGGTTTTCTAAAATAAGAAACGGAGACGGGAGACGTTGTTGGAAAATCAGTTCCTTGTCACCATCAACAGAAATGTCATATTGCAAGCAGGAGGGTAAGTCCATGATACGCCGTCTAGTTACTTTTCATTCATTCATGATGGCCAATGTCATTGAGGTAGCTAACAGGCAAACGTTAGCATTCTAGCTTGGCACAGGTCCCATCATTTGCCTTGCCTACCGCCACAAGCACCGCGTTGCTATTCCTGAAGTGGTCTGTTGAAAACCCCATGCTTAATAATCACTCTGCTCATATTTTGTTAGTTACTGGAGTAATTTAACGCGCTAATTTCTCGTTAGCGCTGTATAGCCAAAAGTTGAGTGTAGGTTTGCTAGGATACTTGGCTAGCGAGTTTTGTAAGGTTAACATGAGCCACTCCTCGCTGCCAGTTTCGTATGTGCGCCTAGAAAATAATATAGTGACACTGCATGTCCTTACACTTGTCACTGCTGAAATGTCGTCATCTTCATTGCTGGTTATGACCGGCTGCAGCTTCCAAATTCAGTTCTTTAGCTAAGCAACTTCACATGATGTGTCTATAAATTACTTGCAGGAGGGCTGTAAAAAAATCACTCGAGCCCTACCTACTTAAATTTGCTAGTTCTTATATTTGGACAGTAAAATCCAAACATTTATACTGCTAATGGTGTTTCATGTACATAACATAAAGTCAAAGTCAGCTTTGCTGACAATTCTGCTGTATGTACTGAACATTTACAGAATTTAAATTGCATTACTCTAAGAGGTTCTCCTATTTCTTAAATCTGACAAGGTTACTGTGCTCTCAGGTAAAGACAAAATCATCTTTGTGACTAAGGAGGATCATGAAGCTCCCAGCAATGCTGAGCTAGTAGCAGACGACCCTAATGACCCTTACGAAGATCATGGTAAGTGCACAGTCAATGCATGAAAAGGAAACCAGAAGTATTTTAACTTTTTAAATGTTCGACACATTGGATTCCTTTTCCCCTCAGACAACCGTCTTGTAGAATGTATAATCCACTGAATAAGGTAGTTGTTGTGAATATATAGTCGACAAAAGATAGTGACACATGTAAATTGTGTATTTTTGGACTAGTCAAAGGTTTTAACTGCTGTGCTTTCTTGTGATATCTTTTCCTCAGGCCTGATACTACCAAATGGTGACATCAACTGGAACTGCCCTTGCCTGGGAGGCATGGCCAGCGGGCCCTGTGGGCAGCAGTTTAAAGAGGCCTTCTCCTGTTTCCACTACAGCAAAGAGGAGGTGAAGGGCTCCGAATGTGTGGAGAACTTTCGCAACATGCAGGAGTGCATGCAGAGGTACCCGGAGCTCTATCCTCAGGAAGACGACAACGAACCACCCAAGCAGACCACGGAAACCAACGAAGCTGCCGCCTCAACCACCACCACCACTGATACAGACTCTGCCTCTGCTGCCCCAGTAGAACCAGCACCAGCTTCAGAGGAAGCGGCGCCCACAGCCAGCCCGTCCACAAGCTAATGCACTTTGCTTCAAAACTGTGCAGAGCCTGTCCAGTGTGTCGTGGAGGGGAAAAAATCACACCAGAGTGCTTGTGGAGGACAATCCAGGCAGCAGCGCTGTAACTCACTGGCTTGGCGTGCTGGATGCACAAAGACTCTTAGACGTGGTTTGAAAATTCTGTTTTCCCTTCACCTAGATAATCACTTGGGGTCCAGAAATGAAATGCTCAACAGAAACTACCACTCTTTAACTGGGTATGTTAAGGACGATTAAGGCTTCTAGAAAGGCCCCATACCACATAAGTATAGTGAGTAACACAGGGGGGAAGGTTACCTCATGAGATTCAGAATTCTTATGCAAAAGGCTGACTGCTGATTTTAGTACGAATACAGAATGACTGGTTCTCTGTAGCTTTACAGGTGTGTCAAGCTATTACTGTTACTGTTGATTGTGCAAATCATGTATCTTTTTTTTGTTTTGTTCAGTTGACATAACATCTCTCATATACCAGACAAATTTCTATGTTAACATACTACAGCAGGCACTTACCTTAGTTAGAAAATGTCATGCTAAATAGTTGGTGACTGCATCTTAAAAGCCCAATGCCTTGAAGATTCCCTGATTCTCCAGCCACGAGCACTAGAGGTCATGACATACAGACTGAACACGAGGCATGAAGAGACTCATCAGGTATGCTGCTAAAAGGAAGAGTTGACATTGACCTTTCAGTGTTTTTGTGTTGTGCTCAAGATTCTTGCTTTGCTGTTTTCATTCAAGGCCTTAATTAACCCCCTTTAAATCATTTGAGATAAAAAAAAAACACAAATATAAAGTTGGATTTATTCTGCAACAGTGTAATACAAATGCAGTAACTTTTCACCAATAGGCACACTATAGGCTTGATAATTTATTTCCCACATGTAATTATTAGTACAAGTATCATAAACATATTACATTTGCAGGAAGTTATTACATTTGTGAGAAGGATCTTAACATCAAATGTTATAACTCACAGATTTGGTGAATTACAGCCTGTTGTTTGTAGAAATTGTCAAAATGTCTCAGCTAATGAAATGTCCTGAACACTGAATACTCTGAAGAGTCTGGAATTATTTTGATTGAATGTTGTTTCTTAGGATATGTCCATCTTTTATGCCAAGCTCAGAATTGACTCAGAAGACATGTTTTTATTGTGTGTGTGAACGAATGCATATTTGAAATGTTTCCGTTTCATGACAATGTACTAGCGGTCAAGATTTACGTCACTGTAAGACTTTTTGTCAAACCAAGTATGTAGAGTGATGCTGGCACCATTGCCAATACCATTTTGGTGATGCAGAAAGGAGATTGGATACAGCAGGACCTGGCTTGCTTCCACATTGTAGATGTGTGATGGCCAAAAGTGATCCAGTGACACAAATGAATCTGATACTTAAGGCATATCTGGTGTTGCTCCTTTCTCGGTTAATGGTGGCAGTCCATCCAACTTTGCAGAGGCTGAACACCCCAGTTGTAATAGTGATCAATAATTTGCTTGTGGGAGGAAATCATTACGATGTTTGTGGGACCATTACATTTTAAAGCACAGATTTAAACTAGCTTTGTGGTTTGTTAAGCCCATGGGAAGTTACTGTGTTTGTGGCTCTCACAGTGTAACTTTCAGTGGTTGTGTTTTTTTGTGGCCCAGAAATGGTACTTCAAAAAGCCACAGATGCACAATTATGTGAATGTCAAAAGGTATACAAAGAAATTGCATATCAAAATACACGTGTATTGCTTATCCTAGTCTGGAAACAATCTGATGCATAGTTCTTTAAAAGCATAAATACAGCTTAAACATTGTTACATAATTAGTTTGGTCTTTAAAGTAATGTCCAGGAATGTTAAATGAAGACAACCTATACATCCCCCTTAAACAATACTATTAGAGGACAAATCTAAAATGCAAAAAGGACTAGTCTATGTGAACCTGTGGGGATGGTTCAAGATAATCATTTCCTTCTTCAAGAAGTTTTTAGAACATCTAGCGATTCAGCCGCATTTCCCTGAATAAAAAGTGTAGTTTCATGTGACCGGCAAAGAAAACCCACCAGTTTATGTGACAAGTCATTTTCCCAACTGTCATTGAACCAGCAATGATAAGACTTTTAGCTTCAAAATAGTACACTTTATGCCTTCTAGAATTAGTGGGACCTGCACAAATAGAATGCAAAGAAGGAAGTCTAGAGAAGAATGCTGTGCAGGTTAGGATGCCCCTTATAAGGAGAGGAAGTAAAAATAATAGGTCCTCTTCTGTCAGGAACATAGGTTAAAAGGTACGGCTTAAAAACACACAAAAATATCTTCTGGTGGACAGAAGTTGGACTGGGAAGACAATGGTGTCCATGGCTAGGTTTAGTCTCAGTTAAAGTAAGTTTGTTCCATTGGTTATATTCCATACAGTCTCAGCCCTGTACCCTGAGTGATTCAGTCAGTGACCCTTGCTTGTGTGTCCCACTACTACTTGGACGAGGAATCAACATGGAGCTGACTGAAAGTCAGCTTGTTCAGTCATGTTCACTGGAAACTCTCTAGTGACCACAGTGCACCTGGCAAATGGCTTTTGTGTGTCCCATGGTAGTTAACACTGGCTCAGAGGCATCCTTGTCGAAGTCCCTCTGCAACATAATGCCCCAACATCGGTGACCAAGGGACCACCAGACTCTGCAAGGTCACCAGCAAGCGCCCAGTCTCCACCTCTTCAGAACCCGCCACAAGGTACTCCACTCCTGGAATGTGAATAGCAGAGTGTCTGTATGCATCTGATCCTACTGACTGTATGGACAGAGTTACTGTATGAATGTTTTATTACAAACAGTCCTTAAAGTAATACAGTTAAGGTGTTACTGTTGACCATCCTTGTAAAACTTGGCGTAACTAAGTGATTATGTGGCCATTGCAATGTGTATTTGCGGTAGAGGAAAGTCTTTGATGGTTGCTATAATGATGGGTTTCCACTAAGAGCTTTAAGTATAGCTCAGAGCTCTGTGGTACTGGACGCACAAAGGAGCCCTTGTGGTTTTTCCCTTTCCTGTTTATATGACTTTTGTGACTATTCTCCATCAGCAAATATATGCTGTTTCCATACATACAGTTCAAGAAGATTCCAGAAAAAAAGGTCTTTAAAGACTATTACCTGGATTGAGGATGGGGCAGGTGCACCCTCTGCTGGTCCATGACAGGGGGTAGATGCTATGGGTGCCCTGGGAAACTGGCACCTTTCCTGAGCGCAAGACCTTCCTGACCTTGACCAACACCACTGCGTGGCTCCCTTTGTCGTGGGCTGAGAGGACGCTGGCCTTTATTGCTGTGAAACCCAGAGGAGAAGGTATATACCGTACACACATAATGTGAACACAAAACAGACCCTCCTCTGTATTCCTTAAGGTCATAGTGTCTTCATTTTAGTGAAAGCCAACAGATACGCTGATAATGTAAATGTGTACAATAGTAGAGGATTTCAGTGAGGTGTTCTCTTACCGTATGTGTGTTTTGTCTTGCATAAATCAGCCACACCTCTCAGTTTCCTCTCTTTACAACTGCACTTCCCTAAGAGGAACACAGGCATTGGTCCCATTCAGTGAACTAATCCCCCAAGGTAGACATGAATAGTAACCAAATAGTGACATTAAGGCCATCCAAGTCATCGCTTTACCAGGATCAGATGAGTTTATCAGTTTACCCCATTACCGTTTCCATACTCCTGTCCAATTTTCCTATTCAGCCATGCCCAGTGGTGTGTTCAGTTTCATGCTGTTGTTGATCCAAGGTCTTACTATAGTGTTAAATAGTGCTCACCAACCTGTGTAGTACAAGGCAGACACTGCAAGTTCTTTGGACCACGTTCTCTCATCTTCATTTGACAGTATGTGGAGCAGGTCAGGGATCTTGCCTCCGATGGGAATATGATAAAGCTTGTCACTGTTAATGTGGTGTAAAAAAGGGATCAGTTCATGAGATTTGGCCAATTTGTAGGGCATATTCAGGAGTGCCGGACATTCTGGGGCTATTTTTGGATGTTAATGAGTTCAGACTTCATGTTGATAACAAAACCATGTCAATTTGCTTAAAAGTTTTAAGCAAACAGATTGCGGATTTGCAACCACATTAGCTTACAATGGCAATGAATGGGGCACACGGACTTGCCCCGAACCAAATCACTATTTTTGGAACTGCTGTAAGGCTCAACATAATATTTCACTGAGAGGGATCATGGTGCAGTTGGTTAGGCGCCCATACCATAATCCGTGCACCCGAGTTAAAGTCCAGATCAAGGTAATTTCCAAATCCTTCCCCATCTCCCTCTCCAGTCATTTCCTGTGTACTCTTTACTGTCCTGTCAATTAAAGGCTAAAAAAGCTCCAAAACTAACGTTAAAAACATTTTAGTTCTGTGTTTGTGAGTAGAAGGTAGAGGTAGAAAATGTACTCACTAACATATATCAATAGCCACAGAATGTCCATAACTGTACAGTATCCCTTTGAATATTATATTCACAAAATGAATACATATCATGGCCTTAAGATATGAGACTGACCTGTCAAGACAGTGCCCAGTGAAGGCATCACACTTGTGAGGGCAAGCGCAGGGTTTGCACCCTTCTGGACCAAAAGCCCAGTAGCCTGACAGACACTGGTTGCAGCTTACGCCTCCAACCCCTGCCTTGCAGTGACACTGTCCACTTCTGGGATGGCACCAGGGTGCCTCGTCGTTAGACTGTGAGGGAATCGATCCCACAGGATCACACCAGCAACCTGAAAAAGACAAGAGCAACACATGCAGTATGGATTAACTGTCAGCCTGTGCCCTGATAAAGTCGGTGCTGCCTGCCTTATACATTTGTTATTGTAGTTTTCACTATGACCAGCAGAGGGAGTCAGATTAAAGTAATTTCAAAGAGGGATGCCAGACTTCCTTAAACACTGTGACCATGTTTTATATATTTTATATTACAAAGAAACGTGTTCTCCCGGCATACTCACGTGTGCAGGCGTGAGGCGAGGTCAGTGGCATTGCCGGGTGGCGATGGTATCCCGGGCGACAGCGCTGACACCGCCGGCCGACTGTGTTGTGCTGGCAGTTGTCACAGACCCCTCCACTCGTCCCCCCCGTGGCCAGCCAGACGCGCGGCGAGAAGTGGCAGCTCTCGGCGTGACCATGACACTCACACTCTGAAAGCACAATATAGACAAAAATACAGTGTGGCTAAAGAAGGGGACTTGTGACCAGAGGGACATAGGTTCGAATCCCCCAACTGCTAAGGGTGCCACTTAGGTAATTATGACCTAGATGCTGTCCTGACACACTCCCTCCCAGGTGTTGTCCACATGTGTGCAGTGTTAAATACAAAGGTCAATTTCATGTGTGTGCACTGCGCGCTGTGTAATCACATCACTTTCCCATTCACTTTATTTCAGGCCACGATGGATTGGCAGTAAAATTAAAAGTTTCCTCCGTGTCTGACTTGGAAGACTTCCTGAATCCTGGTGCGGGAGGCGAGGCGGGCTACTTACTCTGGCAGGGGTTCGGCTGCCCGCTGCTGCCATTGGCAGGCCTCCAGGGCCGGTCGTTGTAGAGGGGAGCGCACGTTTCGCAGTGCTCGCCTGCCGTGTGGTGAGAGCACACACACCTGCCAGACACCTGTCGGGACCAAGCGGCCAACTCAGCAAACAATCACAACAAAAGGGAACCATCCCATACGCACACGCACACACACATTTACACACACACACACATACACACATATACACACATATATACACACACACACACACTAGGTGGTGCAGAATCATTACATTTTGTCAACAGAATCACACATCACATATTCACAGGCAAACTTCCCATATACTCATACACACACACACACACACACTAGGTGGTGCAGAATCATTACATTTTGACAACAGACTCACACATCACATATTCACAGGCAAACATCCTATACACTCACACACACACACACGCACACACACACACACACACTAGGTGGTGCAGAATCATTACATGTTGTCCACAGAATCACACATCACATATTCACAGTCAAACATTTCATACACTCACACACACACACACATACACACACACACACACACACTAGGTGGTGCAGAATCATTACATTTTGTCAACAGACTCACACATCACATATTCACAGGCAAACATCATGTACACACACACATACACACACACACACACACACACACACACACACACACACACACACACACACACATACAGATACACGCACACACACGGTGGTGCAGAATCATTACATTTTGTCAACAGAATCACACATCACATATTCACAGGCCCTCAAGTGAGTGCTATACACTCCAGGGCTGACAGGGCTCTCTCACCATGCCTTCAGGGGGCAGCTGGTCCGTGTCTTGATGGGCAGGCAGGCACTGCTCAGCGTGGCCGTGGCAGAGGCAGGTTCCCCGGGCCAGCAGAGAGTAGACGGCATAGGGTGCTGGCTTGGAGGGGACTGAGCGTCGCTTGGTGGCCACAGCCAGTGCACCAACGGGGAGGCTCTCTGGGTTGTTGTTGTTGTTGTTGTGGCCCCTGGAGGAGCCAGAGGGGGCCCCAGAGCACAGCTGAGGCTGAAGGAGCCTGATGCGCAGATTGGTGAGGGTGAGTAAGGCCAGGGCCTCCCCACTGTAAGGGTCCTCCACTCCTTTATCTTTGCCTATGGAGCGGAAGATCACCTGGGAGAGGCAAAACAGGGTGAAACCGCAGAATCTTAAAACACGGCACCCAAAATTGGCAACAATATTTTTACACCTTGTATTTGCATGCTGTTTCAGTCACTTAGAAAACTGATTATAACAATGTTTCCAGAATGAAATGCAAGGCATGTATCTGAATCTGAAACCGGTCAATGATGACTCAGTCTAATCAAATAAAAGATATTGTTCATCACTGAGGACACTATCTTGTGCAATAAATGACTTTTGAACCTGCCAGACATGAAGCTCCTCACCTCTCCTCCACTGCAGGGCTTTGCACTGGAGTATCGTGAGGTGCACAGAGACCCTGGCTGGCTTGTGTCATCAGCGAGGCCAAATGCAGAGCTGCAGTTTGAGGCGAAGAACTTTAGCGCCTGCCAGGTCTGCCCGAAGTCTACGGAACGTTCCAGAACCATGGCGGCTGGCCTAGGAGAGCGGAAGAGCATGACCATGTGGGTTAAGCAGAACCGACTCTCCAGATCCAGACGGATCTCCTCCACCTGGCCCTGGTCTGCCGATGACTCCCACCAGGTGTCTGGGTGCAGGAAGGGGTCGTCGGTCATCTGTGCAGGTGGGTGTGTGTCCTCGGAGCACGGCTGCTGGAAGGAAGAGCACAACTCCTGGGTTCCATTCCTGCAGCAGCCTGTAAGTGTGTGGAGGACTCTGCCAGTGGCCAGGTTCCCCACTGGAGGACTGCAGGCGTGACTCATACATCTGGAGGCTGTGAGGTGAGGGGGTGACTCTGGGAAGAGCAGGTAAACAGGGCAAAATAAGCTGAATGTTTACCATTATGTGTCTAAGATTGAAATGAAAAATGTCACTTAATCATATTCAGCAGCACATATTCAATAGCGAATGGCTATTCCCTCGGGGCTTAAAGGGGCCACATAGACTGAGCAGCCACAAAGACAACAATGCAAGTCTGAAGCTCATGTTGCTCCAGTCTAATAATATCAGGGCAGTTAAGCCCGTGGCAGTGCATCGGAGTTATCAATTACGATAAACTCGACCTTTGACGATGCCACTCCTTGCCCAAATGATAGGAGATAGCCTACTACTCAGACAGCTTCCGTGGGTTGACAGGCATTATTTACACCGCTAAAACAGTGCCCATTATTTATGTGCATTCCGTACCAGCATTATAAAACAGCCAGTGAATTGGGCACTACTGGCAGTAATGTCTTGAGGGTTTGTATAGCGTTTATAAATAATTTGGAAGGAACACTGCGCAAAAGTTTGTTATGCCAACAATATGCCACAACAGGTGGGCTACCAGACAAAACAAATGACATATACGGACAGTTACTTGAAATAAATTGATTCTTTTTAAACAGATGACAACACAGATGAGTTCTAAATCTCTCCAGGGTCCAGTGAGTATGTGTCTCACCTGTCCTGCCTTGCGCATCCAGAAACAGAATCCCGATCCAAAGCAAGAGGTACATCCTAGAAAGGAGACGAAGTCGCAGTGCAACTGCCTTCATTTTTCGAAGTTCCGAGGCTGCTTTTTTTTCTTAACTCAAGAACTGTGAACACGCCGCCGGGGTTTCTCTCCACTACAAACCTCAAGTCGAATACATGCCACCTTCCCCAGTTTAATGATCAACACTAAAATGAAGCCGAAGATCCGAGATTGCGAAAAAGGTCATCCAACAAAGGCATCACCGCACTGTTCAACAACATAATCTTCGGACGATAGCACGAAACTTCTGTGCTGAGAGTCAAAAAACTTAATTCATAAAGTTGATGCCAAAACCGTCCGTTTAAAGCAAACGTGGTACTCAGTGCACCTGCCCGAGATGGTAAGCATCAGCCTTTATATGAAAATGACTCAGATTATTACACTACATACAGCCTACAGGCAACGACCGTTTCTCCCTCACCCAACCACCACATAATCATAAAAGGTCGATATTAACGATCAATATGACAGATGTTCTCCGAGTCCCTTTGTATTGTTCCTCCTCTGTTGTTGTCGCGCCCGTTTTCAACGTCCTGCGCTGATGCCTCCGAATGCCTGCCCCCATAAAATAAAATCACAACTGAATAGGCAAATAAGCATCCAACGTGCCTCAGTGCCCCGCAGCGGGTAATATCAGTAATGCAACAAATGTAACCAACACTTTGGAACTTAAATTGACTGCACAACTAGCACCGACGAACTGCTGGGATTTTGCAGCCTCACTCTTTCTCGAAATAGCTCGTATGAAAACAAGGCAGATGCAGACTGTAAACGGAGTTAATGCGAACCAGGCGTGTGGAACATACCAGACCTCGCCAGCTTCCTCATGTTCTAACTTGGCTTCCTAATGGCTGGGTAGGAGATAAGTTTATTTAGACGCTGTTCTGGGTTCAGCCAAAGCAATGATGTATTAAGGGGGATTGATGTACAATTTAAAATGCACAGTGTAATGAGAGAGCAGTTGGGGATGCCCAGGATAGTTTGCCGTCATGAAGAGCCAGGAGGCTATCTGCCTAATACAGACGGGGATTCCCAAGCGTAACCTGTTTCAAAGAGTCAGCAACTGATACTCAAAGTGAGATCTAGAGGGCCTAGGTCACCGAGTTACTTATTTTGTCTCTCGGTGCCAGACAGTCTTTTTTTACAACTTTTATCTTCTGGCTTATTTAAGGCCGAGGCTATATTTAGTTACCATGAATGTTTTCATACCGATGGCCTTGCTGAAGGTTGCAGTGTTTGCCACAGTAACCATTCATTGTTGTTATTTCAAACATATACAAGCAATGAGACCTCCACTGCAATGTTCTCTGTCATGGCAGATATCACACTACCTGTACAGTGAAAATCACAATCCTGTGGCATGACAGAGTATAGGACAAGAAGGCAATTGGCAAGGTTTTTTAGCACAATTCATGAAAGACAGTTCAAAGCTATATGCTTCACATATAAGTCATAGAAGACAAACATTTTTAAGAAATAGTCTAAGGGTACTAAGGGTAAAATGCAACATAAATTGATAAGACTAATTAAAATTCCCACAAACATTCTCAGCTTCACCAACTCCAATATGTGTATTCCCTTCAGGATTTTTTTTTATGGTGGCATTGACTTTCCCACCATACTTCTCATGGTGGGACCCAATCGCTAACATGTGCACTTTCAGGGCCTGAGCTGCTCAAATGCCACATGAAGCCACATAGCACCTTCAAAGGCTGTTTTATTCAGGCAAAGGGGAAAATTAAAGAACTGCTTTTACAATAGCTTTCACATTAAACGGTTTCATGGCTTTTTAATAAAAACACCAGGGCACAATATACTGATGTGAAATCACATTGAAACATTTTACACCAAATGAACTCATTTGCAGGCAAATTTCATTATTGGTACACAGTTTCTCTATTAAAGTAAAACAGGCCATAATGTTCTTAGTTTGAAGTTAGTTCTTCTATTTTTTTTCCTATACCAGCCACACAGGGTTATAAAGCTGCTTTCGTGGTGGCGGGCTGAGAGTGATTAAAATCACTATGGTAGATTTGGTTTCACCAATCAGGCCTGATAAATGCCCCACATCATTTGATGAATGAGAGGAATTACGTTCTATCAGACAGACATGGCAGCCTGGTGACAGGTGAGAAAACAGAACCAGGAGTAACTATTACAGCACACTCGTTCCTCTCCTCTCTACCATCCTTTGGTAGCCAGTTGTCTTAATCCTCTTCTTGTTTGATTACATTTTAATGTCTTTTCATGGCTTTATCTGGTCTCCATTAAGAGCCCCATGCCCATACACACACACACACACACACACACCACACAACACACATACCACACCACACCACACACACACACAAACACACACAATGTGCGTTTTTTATTTTCATTCCCCCTTCAGACTCCAACATCCTCCCTGCTGTCTGGCTCCTCTCCAGACCATAAAGCATTCTGAGGGGTCTCCTTCAACTTCAAACATCGCTGCTCTCTTTTTTCCCCCCCTGTCCGCCCCACCTCGCAAAACTGGAAATATGTCATTAATAATATAATAAGTGTGTTAATCTGGTTTATGGGAATTAGGTTCTCGCTAACAATGTGCGTTGTGTCCAGATGTGTGTGTGGGCCAGCTGCCTGGATTTCTCTTCAGGATCGAGAGAAGACTTAGAGATGAAGAAAAATAAGCCTGATTTAAAGACTGTTGGAGCTTTTGATTTTGTATCAAAGGAGTTCAATTTTCTGCAGAATTCAAAATGTATGAGGGATATCTCTGCGAGCCCATGGTCACAAAGCCTTTCCCTATGTGAGCTGTGCTGTATAAAAGGACTGTGATAATAAAACACATGCCCTTTGCTCCTCTATCAGCTGTCTCCAGTTTAGGTAGGAATGCACGGTTATTGTGCATTCTGCTCGGTTGGAGGTCACTGCATTGCAGTTTGCATTAAAATGACAGCCTCTGCCATGGTAAAAGGGGAAAATCTATCACAGTGGCAGTGTAGAGAAGAGGAGATCTCGATAACTGTGTTAAGATGATAATCTCTGACCCTTTTCTGTGTCTTTGTAACAAACAATATACTCCCCAAAACAGGAAGAGGTAGTTTTAAGTTGGAAGTAAACCTAGAATTAACCATGCTTTCTACTAAAAAGAGAAACGGATATAAACCATTAATGTGATATACGGCTTTTATGAAATTAGACCTAAATCTCACAGATCCTTGGAGTTGTAGTAAATCTCACTGTGGTTTGGAAATTTCACAGCACTTAATGCTGATATATGGGTCTTCACTGGCAAGCGCTTGTAAGGCCTAGAGCAAAGGGAAAAGCTGTAAAGCATTTTTAAGGCTGCCAGCAAAACAGGTCAGCTCTATTTGGATGCTCTTTCCACCTCGGTATTTGAAACACTCAAAGGCTTTTAATGGACTGGATGGCAACTGTCAGTAATCTAATCAGCAGTAAGGCGAGGATGCAGGTGGGCCAACCCAGAGGATTGTGACTTATTTTTGAAAGCACACTATCACAACTACAGCAGGGTCTCATAATAATAATAGTAACAAACAAGTGCTCCTTCCCCTTCAAATAACTAATAAAAAAACAGGGATGAACCTGTGTGTTGGTGGATGTTTTATGTGCTGGTGTTGCCTTCATGCTCTGTCTGTCAGCACGCTGGCCTGAGCAAGGGTCACCTACCTACTGGCCAAACTCACTACTAATTGTTCCCCACTCTCAGGTGAACAGCCTCCAAGGGGAAAGCCAGGAAAAGAGCTTTCAGACAGTTTTACAGATTGTTCGGTGAGAGATTTTGTTTTGACTAGGGTGAGTACTGTGTACTTTTTCAAATGTGCCATTGTGTTTGTCACAAAAGATTTCCTCAATTCATTTTTTTACTCATGTATCTGTGCTGTAATTGTATTCTTTTGGTTGAATATATTATTATGCTGTGGTTCATAATACATTTTACTCAGTGCTTTAACTTTGTGATGAAGTGTGGTTTAAGAATGGGTAAAACATGGTTTCGTATTTGCAACTTTCAGACTTAGGGAGACAAAAGAAAGTCATTGTCATTGTGGCCACTCACTGTTAGATGCCAATTGTCCTCCGTTCCTGTAGGGAACAGAGGTCAGACAAGATTAGCAAAACCATGGAGACCTATGTTTGCCATTAACATTTCATCTGCTCATAAACAACCTGTGATCCCTCTGTGACTGGGGCTGTGTGGTTGAGCCATTGTGTCTTCACCACATTTATTTTGTGGTTAGTCTGACAGTTTATATTATTGATACCATTTGTGACAAGGGAACAGACTTTGGTTCTGGCTCACAACATCAGTCCTGTCGTGTGGACACTATTGTGAGAGAGAAGGAGGGTATTTTGTGATTGTGTGCGCCCCTGTGTGTGTGTGTGTGTGTCTGTCTGTGCATGTGTGGGTTTGTGTGTGTGTGCGCACATGTGCATATGCGCGTGCGTGCAGGTGTGTTTACATTTCTCTGAGTATTTGCCTGCGTTCAGTCCATCTCACATCGCAGGAAAAGGTATCCTTCGTGTGTGCTGTGCGTGAGCAAACACAGCGGTAGCTGCCTGTGTCTCTGTGAATACACGGGAAATGCCTTTAGTTTTGGGTAATGGGTTTAAATTGCATCGAATGCCTTTGATCTGAGAGAATGAATGACACAGATTAAGCTGTCAGAGCTGGGATTGATAGAGGCCAGATGAAGCTGTGTGACAGACAAGAGCACCCTCTACAACTAATGGGCCGCTTGCCGAGCACTGTGAATGCAGTTTGCAAGAACATAATAATTTATGCATAGCCAGTCTAAGTGCTGGTGCACAAATGATAGTGTTTCCTCAATGTAAACAAAACATACTTTTGTATACGTGTCTGCATGCTGCTGCATGCAAGTGTGTGTGTGTGTGTGCGTGCGTGTGTGCATGTGTGTATTTCAAGAAGTGATCATGCACAGAGGGTTACTTCCATAAGCACATAAGCATTAACTGTGGCTACATATGTGCGTGTAGGGTTTATGGCAGCATGCATATGTTTGTGTGTGAAGGTAGTCCACATTTCTAAACACTTGCACATGTTCAAAGGCCCTAAATCCTTTTAATTTCTACATTATTAGCCCATAATAGGATGGAATGAGAGGAATTTTTAGAGGAGAAGTTTTGATTGAAGAGGTTTGTGCTGACTGGTGTTACCATATTTTTACTGAAGCAGCTGAAACCACACTTAATATGTTCCAGGAGTTGAACCGATCCATACTGACCCCTATACGCATACAAATAACACATGCCAGTACAGATCATTCAAAGATGTAGTTTTCTACAATAAGAGAAGGATGAAACAACATTATTTCAATAAACATTAATAAACCCCACACTTTTCTATCTCTCTAATAATACTTGTACACCCCCCCTAGAAAAGAAAAGTTGGTTTCTGTTTCTCATTTAATAAATTAAGTAACCCCCTGATTTTTTTGTCTAACTAACAAAAATTATGTAGTACATGATTTGGGCTAACTAAAGAATCAACCAATGCTGCGAACATCAGCATAATCTGATATGATATCGGCAGTATTTCAAACCTTAATTTTTTAAAATGCCTCTGACCCAATGTCTTTGGGTGGTAACAGCTATCTCTCTCTCTCTCTCTCTCACACACACACACACACACACACATAAACATAAACAGTCACACTCCCACAAACACACTTAAGGGAGATGACTAAGGGCATCCCCTGTTTGCAGAGGTGTACTTTACGGCCCGGCGTTTTCAGATCTTCACCTTTAATGTGACATTTGGTCCCCCTTTTAAAATCCCAGAGCGGTTCGGACCAAATGAGCAGGAGAAACCAGATGCGGCTTTTTGTGGGGGCCGAGCAGACAGGGGTCCCCCACCTCATCTCCCCGAGTCCTCCCTCCACTTCTCATCGCCACCCATTAAAGCCTCCGCTTTTATGAGCATGCCATGCGCCCACCTGTGACTTGACCCGACCCAAGACGGCGACTTCAATGTCCGCAGAGCCATGGGGCCTGCTATTAGCTGTTCCCCAGCTCTGCCAAAACTGACCCGAACCAGAAATCAACACCTTTCTACCACACAGTTGGCCTGGACGCAAGTTTCTGCTGGTCAGTTTGTAATAAAACAGCATGCCCACTGCTCCATACCGTTAACAGTGGATACGTTGCTTTAATGTTGTATAGGGTTTTTTGCTGTTAAACGGGGTGCATGCTTCCTGAGAAATGTTAATGTTTTTCCTGCTGACAGGCCCCCTGTGTGGCTTCTTTTTCAGATATCACTTGGAGATATCTTAAAGACCCATCAAGTTACCGTTTTGAAACAAGGATCCAGATGCTTTCACCAAACATCTTCTGTGGATGATAGTGTCTCAACTTTTGTGCTTGTTTGTTTCTTGTATCATTTTTCAGTGTGATCTCATTCATCAGAATGATCTTCTATTTATTGTTGCAGTTGTGAGTTAGATCTAATGTTTCCATACAGCCGTCAACATCAGGTATAATTATTTCTGCAGTAAATAACAGTCTTGGTGACGATCATTCATTTTTTTTTAGCCTGAAGGGTAAAGTACATATGCTTATTATGAAAATAATATAAGCTTGCCCGATAATTGGTATAATGATTTCCCTATGTATTTAGGCGGAGTTTCTTTACCTGAACAGCCCTGCCTTGGTCTGCAGCCAGATTTATAATGTGAATGCTTACACACTAATGTGGCAGATCACAGTTCACAGGGCTCAAAGCATCACTGTTACACCCGCTGACTGACCAAGCCAAAGATGTGTCAGATGATGTGATTCACGCTTTTCCCGGAGGACGTGCGATGAAATGTGTGGTAGCTCTTGTCATGGCACCGTACCGCATGGCCCCTTTAACACTGTGACACTGTGGAGGGGAGTCAGCCTGCATTTGATCACACAGACCCACATCTGGGCATCGTGAACAGCTAAAGTTAGAAACACATGCTGCTCTCATTACTGTAAAATAGGAGTCACACTCAAGCAGGCGTGACCCCCACAACCACCCAGCGCAGTAAAAGCAAGGGGGAGGAATTGCGGGAACGGAGGGGGGAAAGTGGAATGACGAGGAAGGAGGGGTACATGGAGATTTTTGTGAGTGTCTTTGTTGTGTGTGTGTGTGTGTGTGTGTGTGTGTGTGTGTTAGTGTGTGTGTATGTATGTATGTATGTGTGTGTATGTATGTATGTGTGTGTGTGTGTGCACTAAGAGCCCTAAGATGGGTGCTGACTTGAGTGGACTCATAGGTGGGAGAGGAGGTGAGCTAATTCGATCGCTTTGTGGTCAATGGTCAGCCAGCTGCCGGAGATGAAGGGGACGGTTTTGCACTGGAGCCAAATGAGGAGACAAAAGCAGCATAAAGTCCCTCCACAGGGTGGATCAAAGCTGTGTGACAACCGTATTAGATTTTAATCAAAAAAATAATAAGCCTTCTGGGGGGCCGGGCAAATTCACATCTATCAAGCTAAAACCCAAGTGATGGAGCCGTAGACACATGCTACACAAAGGCCAGGTTCACATCGGTTCAGCAGAGCCTGAAGATCAAGACAGCCCAGCCCTCAGGACCACCATCCAGCCAGAGTATCAGGAGGCCGTCCAGTCATGGTTTGGCCTTAGTACAAAGGCCACTTTCAAGCAGACGTCCTGTCAGTGCAGGCAGACACCTGCCAATGGTTAATGACTAATGGCTAATGCGGTGTCTTGGGAGTGGGTCGTTTGAATTTGTAAGGCCGAGATTTCTGATAATGTCATCGACACTGAGTTACTTCCTACTGCCAATCGCCCCTACAAAGTTCAACGTCCCCCAGGATGAGGTAATCAGAGCAGAAATGATTTCCCTAAGCTTTTAGCAGGGCCTAAAGCCTTTTTAAATGTTCAGACTGTCTGTTGTTGTGTGGTGGTGGTGCTGTGTGTGCATATTTGCGTGTTTGCATGTGTGCATGTGTGTGTGTTTACAAGACAGAGAGATCAAATTAAGGCAGGGAGAAAGCAGCATGTACCCATTTAGACGTTTGCACACTCTCATGCCGGTGGCTGTTTACCTCACTTTAGAATGGTGGAATGAGGCACTATTATAGTGTCAAATTCCTCCATACATTTTCTCCTTCAACCACTAAAGGTTTTGGTTTACCACTGTTAAGTCTTACGTCAAACAAGCAATATAACCTAATGTGGCTTAACTTTACAAGTCTTGGTTAAAGACTTGTTTAAAAGTAGTGCAGAATTTTTCTGACATCAGTTGTAATACTGGTCCAGACTTACATATGGACTCTGCATGGTGCTGCTAAACTTTCTGCTGAAACCTCTCAAGAAAATCAGCTCGCTGCCAAACCAGCTTAAATAATTCACCATCAAGATAGAATGGTAGCACCATACGGATGTAATTTTCGCTTTTCAACTGTGTTTTTTTTTTGTGCCTGAGTAAGCCCATTTGGAAAACCTTTGACCAAGTCCACATGTCTCTGGCCCTCTAATTCAATTCCTTCACCATGTGTCTCCTTCTCCCTCTGTCTCCCTTGCCCCCCTCACTAATGCTCTCACTGTCTCTTTGCTTTCAGTTGGCTAATGCTGATGTGAACCAAAAAGCCATGCAAAGTCCAAAGGCATGCCATTGCTCTTTAAGTCCTGAACTTTACTCGGATGCTGAGCCCCTTGCCCCGAGTCAGGCCTCAAGGATGTTTACAGACGACACGTGAGCCCAGACACATGAAGTAAGTCATGAACGCTTGGCCAGGCAGAGGCTGACTGCGGCAGAGAGTTGAGGCAGGCAGGCAGTCTGGCGGGAGGCCTCAGGTGTGTAATGACTGTGATCTCCCATGGGAACTAAGGGGATACCTCAACCTTCTGACCTGGGAGTGTGGGGTTCCCTCTAGAGGCTCTCTCGGGTCACTGGTGATCCCTGTTTGAGACACACTCAGGCAGGAAAAGGTATAGGATAGATCTGGTGGGTTAAGTTGCATACCAGTGTGTTAGGTCATCATTACTGCCATTATCTGTGCTATCTTTAACATCATCCTCTACCCAGGTGGTAACCCAATAAGGATTGGCCTTGGTGTATAGCCAAAGCATCAACGAAAAGATCAGGAATGTTGACTCCTGACACTGAAAAAATGATCTGAGGGGGTGGGGGGATGTGGGGAGGTAGAAAGATGGCCTGCCTCCTGGTAAGCCTTGAGGGTTATGATTGGTGAAACCAGTATTCCTAAGCCAACCCAAATTAATCGTAAGAGCTAATTTTGTGACTTTACAGATAATTTAAACTTTATTTTCTAGGTAGGGCCTATGTCAGTCTTTGCAATGATTTACTCTAGTTCCCGTGCCAGCAAAATAGCACAAGGTGTTTATGTCTGATTGAAATTATGTCCAGAAAAAGCTAAGTGACTCGCGTTTTTTAAATAATTTTACCAAACCTGTCGGTGGCAAGTGGTAGACCGACAAACGGCAAAACATTCAAACCTAAAACACACCACCACCACCTGCGGTGGGCTCATGGTATTTAACAGTACCATAACAACAGTTGCCATGTGTAGAGTTTACTTGGAAACAGATTTCAGGAAGACAGGAGAAGTTGGCATGTCAACATAGTTTGCCAGAAAACGTAAAAGCTGTTCATCCCTTCATTAAAAGGTATTATCCTGCAAGCATTTGTCCATTAGTAGCTGAACTGTGCTTATATATTTGTGAATATCATGTACGGCGACTGCCCTCTTTGTAAGCAGCGAACTAGGGTGGATAAAGTCAAATGGATTAGCAGCTTATAGTATCGCTAGCAATAAAATGACTTGCTTACGAAGACAAGCCTGAGATTTCGAATCTTACCGTAACATTATAACCAGGTCAGCTTGTCTAATTTGCATTCAACATCACAAAAGATTTGTTATTCCCCCAAACTTCCACGTTGAAAATGAATACCCTTGTCCCAAGATGAACAGTAGACAGAAGTAAAGTAATTTCAGTGAACAATAACGTTACAGTTGATGCTTACTTTTATAAAGGTCTACCATGCGTCTTCGCTGGACGACTGTGTGAGGATGGATTCAAGATTGCGGAACAAAAACCACCCCAACGGGTTTGGAGTAGGCCTATCGCTGCCCCACCTTCACAGTAAGCCTTCAGACCCCAAACATGCCCCAGCGCAGTCTACCTTGGGCAAACTTCCACCGGTCAGGAAATATCCAGTGATTGAGCAAAAGGGGTTCTACTCTGAACTCATTTCTTCATCAGCCAAACCTCGACTTCAGGTAACGCTAGGCCAGTCGAATGAGAGGCAAATGACCATGATATCATCTTTTGATTATTTCCAGGCTAGTTGCCTTGCTATGCACTAATGTCAGTGCCATTGACCTACACACAGATAATAAAGTATCATTTTTAAGCTTGCCTGCCACTATTTGTAATAATATTCTCTTACAGTGTTACATCCAGGGACCCCAGACTCAGCAGAGTTTACTGTGCCAAGCAGGATATGAATTAAACACCCCAAATGGTGAGCACTCTGAGCTGGTCTTTCTCTCACCGTGTCTACCTTTACAGTATGCAGATGCATTGCAAAGCGTGTGATAAATGTTTTAAGGAATTTAACATGCGTTGGATCTGCAGTGCTTAGCATTTGCATTGAAGCAGTCTGTTCACGCAGTTTCAAAAACTGCTGGGTATTGTTTTGTTCCTCAGTCACAACTTTTTGTACCCCCCCGGAGCTGCACAGCATCGTGGACAAGGAGAAGCATGGCCCCACCACTCAGCAGTTGCAGCAGACAGACTTCCCCCCGTCGGGCTACACTGCCAAGGTGCAGCTGCCTTACCAGTGCCAAAGTGGACAAGTGCCCCGCAAGATTGAGATCGAAAGGTGAGGCTGCTGAGGGTCAGAGTCAATGATTACATTACATGTCCTGTAGCTGACGCTCTTATTCAGAGAGATGTACATTGAATTGAGCACAGGGACAGTTCTCCTGGACCGATGTGGGGTTAGATACCTAGCTCAAGGTCACCTAAGCCATGCACAAGGGTGAGGAAGAGCACTGGTTATTCACTCCCTCACCCAGATTTTCAGGGAAGAAAGAATCAATACTACAACCCTCTGATCCCAAGATCAACTTCTTAAGTTAACGATTAGGCCACAGCACCATACAAAGTAAGCCAGCTTCATGGTGATGGTGATAATAGGCCCTGTGCTTTTCTGCCTCAAGTGTTTGTCTGTAGGCTGGTGGTGAATTTTGTGTCGTCACGATCTTACCCCAAAGCACAGGGGTGCTTCACTGCTTTCGTCAGACCACCTTGGTCTGTTGAGCCAGTACATTTTAGGCCTTACTATCAAAAGACTATACGTAAGAAGTAAAACAAGCCCAGCTACTATGATTAGGTAACAACAATAACATTTTCAGTAATAACAATTTCATATATTTTTTATATTAACACAATAACATTCTCATTTTTCTAATATTCCATAGAAAGTAATGTTTAGCCATGGTTTGTACAAATACACCACTGTGCTACTTTGAACACATTTTTTTCATTTATCATCAGGGATTTATCCTCTATTTTCCTTTCATGTTTTTTCAGTAAGATGTATGGCTGTGTATGCCTATTTTCAGGAGGAGGCGAGAGTATCTTGAGATGGACATCTTTGAGCTTCTGGAAGAAAACGGCATTGACTCCAACCTCTTAATCCCGAGACACCAGAGCAGTGTGGAGAACACAGCTAAGTCAAGTAGCACTGAACCCTCTGTGTCAAACTACTTACCCCTGGAGGTATGTAGATAACACAGCCTTTGTATACTCACAGTATGTGTTCAATAGGCTGCAGCACAGAAGAATAAATGTGTTTCTTTATTTATTTGCTTCACATTTATTTATTTATTTGCTTCACAAGTTACATAACTGTGTTTTGTAGATCAATTTATCTTCATTCACTCAGGACATTTAATACTTTGCATATGTTGTGTGATAAGCCAGATGACTTTCAAAAACTATATGAAATATTGCTTATGATGACATGATTATCCATTTCTTCACTCCCAAGATATTTGACAATGAAGAGTTTGACTGCCGCACTCCTCAGGAGTGGTTGGCCTTAGGCACTGAGCCAGGGTCCTCCAAGAGAAAGCCAGTTCCTGCTAAAGCTCTGCTCCCCAGCTCAGCAAAAGGCAAGTTTTCTCTTGAAACCTGGAGCCCATCCTGCATGTAATTCAGCTTTTTCCCAAGAATGGTTTGCATACTCGGTCATAGTGAAATTGCAGAAAATATATCTAAAAATGACATGAAAAATTATGTCTGTATGATCTAATTCCCCTCTCTCCCTATTCTCTATCCATCTGTTCCTCTGTCACCATTTTTTCTACGCCCATGTGTTTCTTTCTACAATTGTCTATTCATCCTCTCATCTGTTTCAACCTATTGTCTCTACTCCCTTTTTGGATGCATTTTTGTTGCAGACTTAAAAAGTCCATCAGCAGTGTACTCCTGGCATTCCGTTGGGGTTTTGGAGTACAATCCAGAGAAAAAACTTTTCTTGGTGCATAAGGTCGACCGAAATGGCAGGGTGAGGGACGACAAAGGAAAGCCAATAATTCTGAAGTCAAAAGACAGAGCGAAAGGCAAGCCCAAAACCCAAGTTCCCCACAGCACTCCGCCATCTTATACTTTTTAGGCCAATTTAAAGTAGCATTCAGCTACATCTGCATTTCATTCTTTTGTAATATACTGTGTAGCCAAAAATTATTTGTACACTCTAGCAAATTGTCTTCTTGGTAAATAAGGTACTTACATGATTTGCAGTGTGGTTGGGGTTGTTATCTCGTTGAAAGACGTTGCGATGCCCAAGCACACATTTGGAATAGCTTAAACAGTTTTTTAATTCTCTTTTTGATATCCACAGTTTCATTTCAACTCTAGACAATTTGTCAGAGTGTACAAATGACGTGTGGCTACTCTGTACACGTCCAGCTGTTGGTGTTAAATCAGTGTGCTTCTCTCCCCTTTTTCCCATCTTCCCTTTGGCTGTGATGTCACACAGCATCTTATGATTCATCACCGCTTCTTCGTGGTCAGTACTGGGTCCCCAGGATCCAGGTGCAGTTCTGCGCCGAGGACCCCCGCGTGTTCACTCAGAGGATCCTGTTCGCCCAACGCTGGAGGGAGACCACCGAGGCCTTGCTCTTCTACCACCTGGCTGTCGACTGCATGCCCGTGTGGGATGGCATGCCATCTCTTTCCCAGGACAGCCTCGCCCGCATCGAACAACATGCACTTTCGACACCAGGCCTCCGGCTGAAGCTGTGAGAAAGCGCCCCTCTATTTTAATTCCAGATAACCTCTGAGCTGTTGTGAAGTATTACATTGTATGAAGCTGTGAGAGAGCTCTCTGTGTTTAATTCCAGCCAACCTCTGAGCTGTTGTAAAGCATTAGATTGTATGAAGCTTTGAGAGAGCTCCCTGTGTTTAATTCCAGCCAACCTCTCAGCTGTTGTGAAGCATTAGATTGTATGCCATTCAATAAATGATAATGTATTCAAACATTGTGCCTTGGACGCTGCAGGCTGCAGAAATGTGTGATCCAGCTGGAGAAGGAGATTAATCTGGAGTACGATCGCACCATGAACCGGATGGTTTTTGACAAAGTGGTGAAAGAGGAGCCGGAGAAGTTCGCCCACATCACTGTTCCTGAAAGAGAACCTGAGACTGTGCCAGAGAGAGGTTGGTCATGGGAAAAGAATGTTCTAGAAAGATAGGGCAAAGATTGTGGGGGATATAAGTTGATCCTTCTCTTAGAAGGGGGGCCAACAAAATTAGCATGTGTTTGGATAGTTTGGCTGATGTAGTCATAAGAGAAGTTTTTTTTTCTCTTTTGTTCTGAAAAATACTTTCCCATCTCATGCCTTTTATATGATCTGCAGGATTTGTATCTATCCCTTCGTACCCCTTTGCGAAGAACAGGGCGGCCTTCACCTTCAACACGCTCCTCACAAAGCCCGAGGTGATCTCAGCGCTGTCTAAAGTGCACGCAGAGTGCAACAGGGTGGCCACCATGAGCCTGTTCCACCTGACCTTCACCAAGGTCCTGCGGCTCGAGGAGTTTGAGCTGGCTCAGTCACAGACACACGCACAGGTGTGATACTTTGTGGCACTCACAGGACTCACACAAGCTCAATAAGTCATGGTTTTATACACATGCACACAAACATGGGCACATACATATACACATTCACATACACAGACACATACACAGACACACTCACAAAAACACACGCACACACACTGTTACGGGTGCGGGGAGGATCAAATTTCTTAGTGCAAGCACTGCTCTCTTTTTATATAATTATAAGCATGCACAGCCTGCACCACAAATTTTAATCATCTACAGTTTTCCTGTATTTTACAAATTTAAACTTGAAATGTTTCTATTGACACAGTCTAATGACCTCTTCATAATTTTGAATTCAGGTCATTTTCCAAAAATAAAATAAAAGACCACCAGAGTGGTGCCCAGAGAAATTATGTATGAAAAACCCCTGAATGTTAGCTTTACAACAAATATAGTTAGTATACTGTATGATTTTTATAATCCAAGGTATAAGCGTTTAAGATGTGCCCCGCATTTTTGGCCCACCCTGCATATATGTATTGCCACCCAACCTGCTCCACTACTTGCATATAGCTCATCTGTCACAATTAAAGTAAACTGTTTACTGTTTACATATTATACCATTATGTGTAACACAAGGGCTTGAGCTACCGTTATTACAGTGAGCTGTCCGAAGTGTCGTCAGTGGTGCCATGGGCCCTTGTTGGTGTGCTGTGCAGGTCCAGCTGTTCCTGCGTGACTCGTGGGTGACCACGCTGTGCAACAGCATCCGCTCCAGCCTGCGGGACGTGGCGGCAGGCTGGTTCTGCCTGAAGGAGTCGCGCTGGGAGGTGTACTGCATGTCCAAGATGTGCTGCCTCATGTCGCAGGTGCGCTACAGCCTGCAGGACTCTCTGCGCTTCCTGGTGCAGGACTCTCTGGCCGGACTCACCCGCTTCCTGCTGGACACCTGCCAGAGCGTGCTGGACTGCCCACAGGACATGGTGTGGGGCCGCGACCTCATCAACAGCCCTTATAAGTGAGACCCCTTCCCAAAAAAAACCGTTATCCTTTCTTTGTTTCTGAGTGTGAGGTGGCAGAGTATCGGTCATTTTACTGCCACGTTTTACTAGTTAAAAAGCTTTATTCACCAATAATGTGACAGCGACCTCATCAATAGTGTCTATGAGACCTCACACTTGGTACTCTCTTCGTTTCTGGGCGTGAAGTGACAGAGGTCATTAGACGATATTTTACTAATCAAAAAGCTTTATTCACTAAAACAAAAAGTTTGGCGGAGTGCTGCTTATGTTCCTCAAACCTCCTGGTGTCCTTGGAAGGGGGCAATTGCAAGGTAAAGAACTGGAAAAATACAGTGGCTGTATGTCCAGACATTCAGTATTAAAGGTTGAAACGCTTTATTGATCAGGCTGCAGTATTAAATAAAAAACACCAGTGTACACAGTGGGCCCTATGCCCTTAATCAGGCTGTGTAACAAAGCAACTAAAAAGCAGTCAAATTATAGATCATTAAAGGCCTTTTAACATTGTGTGAGTGGATATTTTCCCAACTATTTGTCTGAAGCTTTATTTACTATTTGAAAATGTTGTTTGCCAACTTTTTACCGTATCTGTCTTGACCCAGTGTGCTATAAATTGGAGTTTAACCGTGCACTACCACATGCTGTACAATTTTGATGATGAAAAGCAATGTCAGTTCACAAAAGCAAAACAGTTATAATTAACAGTAATGAAATACTTCTCATTATTTTATTATTACTTGAGCAAAATTGTTGTAGACAGCCACTACTGCCAGGGAAAAGACACAGCTGGAGCAAAACACAGCCATATTGTATTCTGTTCTGTAATGGCTCATCTGGTCCCTGTCAATTCATGTAGCCACCAGTTTACCACAGGAAAAATGCACCACAGGGGCTGACAGAGTTATTAGGAAACTGCCAAACAAACAGTCTTAACAAAGACAGGGACATGAAGGACTTGTGTGCCAAAACTAACGATATACTAGTTCCTTTATGGGAACATAGCATGTTTATGTAGTTACATAGGCCTATGGCCAACTCCCTCTAAGGCTATAATGTGTTTGGCGAATCATGTTGTCATTACTTTGTGTCCTCATTAAGCCTAGCTTTGACGCGTTTTACGCTGGAATGTTTTTGAACATATTTAAGATTAAGGTCTCGTGCTGAATGGCATGCAATCTCATTATGTCCTTTGTCTTGTGGGATCTTATCAGACAGTGCTGCTGAAAGTAACCCAGATACGATCTGAGAAAAAAGTGAGATCTTACACAATGCTGTTGTGACATTTGGATCCGCAGAAGTAAAACATATGTTAACTTTGATCTAATGCTCTTCTCTGTCATGTGTTTTTTCCTGCTAACATTATCCAGTTGTGAGAGTGCACATACATTGGGCCACGTTTGACCAAATGTGCTTCCCGTTATGCATGTTTATGATTAGAACCTCTGTCACATCCTTGTCCCAGTCCATTAAACATCATTTCAGGCTTTTGCCTATTGGATTTGTAACAATCAGGCCCGGCCATTTGGTTTTAGTTTTCCTTCATCACAGAAGGACGTTTATTTATTTAGTGATGGTTTGGTTTTTTGGCTTTGAAATTGAGATTTCTGCAACTATGTGTCATTTTCGTTTTTCGTCAGTGGAATTACCAGTGTTTCATCCTCAGTTAGCCATCTCATAGCGTGTTGTGTGTAGTGATTTTTCTACTTGCTTGCAGGCCCAAAAAGAGCCCACTGTTTCTGGTGGACCTGGTTCTGGACCAGACCGGTGCTCACTACAGCACACCACTGGAGAACTTCGAGAGTGCTGTAGTAGGCCTCTTTGACAAGGGCATTCTGTCCACACACAACGTCCCTCAGTTAGATAAGGTGAGATAAATAATGGCTTTAATATGCCAACGGTCCGAACTAATCATCACCTGTGTTATGTGTCTTTACCATTACTATAATCCTGATTACATTTTTTTGTGGTTATAATTATCTACTTACAACTTATTATATGTTATAAATATTTGTAATTGCACTTACTGCATATTATATATATATATGTATATTATATATGTATATATGGATAAATAATTGTAATTATAATGATCATTGCATTACACTTAGCAGCCGCTTTTATCCAAAGTGACTTAGAGGTGACAATAGAGACACCAATCAAGCTACAAACTAGATAGGGAAAGCGCTTACTTGTGCTTTCTGCTGTGCCAGTTTGTGATGAAGGACATGTTCATCAGCGGGACGCCCCTGCTGGAGTCGGTGGGGCTGCTGGAGCCGGCCGTGGCGCAGCTGAGGGAGCGGGTGAGGCACGCGCTGCGCCAGGCCGCCATCCCCCTCAGGGCCTACGCCCGCCAGTACGAGTGCCACCTGGAGCTGCACAACTCCGACATCGAGAGCTTCCTGCGGTACGCTGCGCTGCGCTGCCCTACAAAGGAACAGTCCAGTGACTACGTGGACATAGAAACTGAGAAAAAAGCCTTTAAAGTTGTCACACTGCCCAGTCAAACATGTTGTAGGTATAATAGTGATGATGGTTTTATGTACTTTCTTAATAGGAAGAAGCAAGAGATTTAGTCACAAGACAAAGGATGTGTTATATAGTCAATTTCCAGTCTAAACTCATTTGACAGATTATGCAGTTACTGCCTTTTGGCTTTGTAGGGAAGTGTCCTTTACTGAACCAGCTGATCCTAATTAGCACAACTCGTTAGCCAGGTAGATAAGTTAATTAGCGAAATCACCTTTGATAGAGCACAGGCAGAAGGAAATACATGGCAGGACTTTTATTTTGTCAAGCTGGTTTGTGCACCTCTGTGTGCCAGCCACATACACAAGAGCACGAACAATCTTAACAGACTCAGAATACACCATATACACTTCTGGAATTTTACCTTTATCAATAACCTGGTGTGAGAAGCTACAATCCAGTACTACGTATTTGTTCCAGCCATTCCCTGAATCAGCTGATTCTAATTAGCACAAGTCTTTAGCCGGCTGATTTGGAATATGAAGTGCGAGATTGTAGCTTCAGAATCCAAGTTGTCCATCACAGTGAGTTAATGCTTATGTAACAATGTAACACATAACACCCAAGTCTGATTTGCTGTGAAAATATGGATTGTGTGGAGGCTGTGTTTTGTCCACACAGGGTAGATAATGGTGAAAGTCTGAAGGCCTGCACGTGGTTAAAAAGTAGTTTTTCCAAAAAGTTACAAAAAGTTTACAGTATTTAATGCACAAAAGACAAGGCAATTGAAAACATTACAGACAGGTATTTATCACATGACACTTAACACACCTGCCTACCCAGGGCCCACAGCCAGGCGCAGCAGACCCCCCAGGAGGTGAAGCGGGAGGTGGAGGAGCACCTGAGGGAGAAGGAGGTGCTGGACCACTCCCTGCCCGCCTCCATTGTCATCGGGCCCTTCCTGGTCAGCGTGGAGACGGTCCGTCAGGCCTTGTTAAAGAAGCGCCGTGCTCTGGCTAATGCTGTGATTGACAAGCTGGCCCTGAAACTGGGCAAACAAGTGGAAGATGTGAGCAGTGTCAGCAAAAAAAAATGTACTGTGTGTATGTGTGTGTGTGTGCATGCATGTGTGCGTGTGTGTTTGTGTGTGTCTGTGCGTGTGTGTGTTTGTATATGTGTGGGTACATCTCAGGACAGTATTTTTCACTTGTTTAGACTCCATGTAAACACTTTGTCTGTGGTGTGTGTGTGTGTGTGTGTCTGTGGTTTGCACGTGTGTGTGTGTGTGTGTGTTAGGCCTGTGAGGTCTGTAAGGCGATCAGTAGAAAGCTGTATGTGAAGCCCAACAGCATTGAGGAGCTGACAGAGCAGCGAGAGTGGATGAAGCAGATTCCTGAGCAGCTCAAAGCCCATGAGGTACCGCACAGGGGGGCCTGCATGCTACACCCCTCATATGCCCTGTGTGTTAATGTGTAAACGAACCATCCCTGAAATAGGCTGACCACATCTCTAAAATGAAAACTGGGGACGTTCTCCTGAAAAAAATCATGGGTCATTTGCAATTACGCATTCAGTATCACTAAAATAAGTAATGTTTTAGCTACAAGAACTATGTCGGATAGACCACCAAACAAATGGAGACTATCCCCGTAAAATGGGGACATCTGGTCACCTTTCACAGGAAGATTATGCACACCTGTAATTATGGTTTTGAATTATGAATCATGCCATCTTGATTTGCCATGCCATCTTGACCAATGCATTACTGAAGGATTTGTGGTTGTCTGCCTAGGAGTGGTCTGGGAGTTAATTCTCTGATGTCTCTAAAGTTTACTGTTTGTTTGTCTGTTCCTTTTGCTGATGTGGTTAGAGTGATTTTTATCTGGTAAGAATGGTCTGCCTTCATTGCATGCTTTGAACCGAAAATTCATAGTTTGCATGATTTGACCGAGTTGTATTTCTGTTGCATGGATTTTTGTGTTTACTGCATTTTGGGGTCTTTTCAGTAGTGGAGAGTCACAGAAAAATCATCTGGTGTATGCTTAACCTTTGTGTCTCCTGTAGGAAGTGTTGTCCAAAGCCATGACTGACTATGAGCTCATTGACGATTTTTTCTACAACCTCTCCAATGATGACTTCAATGCTAAGTGAGTCGCTTAAATTGGCATTGGTATATATTTTTTCAGTGATAAAGCGGTACCTCCAATATACCCCTCTAAGGTATGCAGGCTTCTGTAGCCTTTAGCCTGTAGCCTTTGTGAAATATATATTTTTTCCATGACAGAAATAATAATAAAAAAAAAAACCCAACAAATAACCAAAAACCATTTGTTCAGTAAATGTATCATAGAACAAAAAAAAAACACTGCATTGAGAAAGTGAATCAAAGGTTAACAGGTCTTACTGGTCGTCAATCAACTAATACTTTAAAGTTTGTTCTACATTACTCTTGGCATGACTTTATGCTTCAAAGCTGCCCTTAACGTCCGGCCCTGTGGAGACTGGTTGCTGATGAGTTGAGGCCAAGAGCGTGTTGTGTGTTGTGTGTTCTGTGTTGTGTAGGTGGACGGCCATGGCCTGGCCCTATAAGATCGAGCAGCAGATGGAGGCGGTGGCTGGGCAGCACGTGGAGGACGAGGAGCGCTTTCACAAGATCCAGCTGGTCGACCAGAACAACTTCCAGGACCGCCTGGAGTCCCTGCAAGTGAGTTGCGCCTCCGAGCATCTGTCTGTTCACAGTTACAGTACACCCACGGGGCGCCTTTCCAGGAAATCCACTGCCCTGCGTGTCCCTCCCACTCCTCCCCGTGCCTCCTTTCTGCCCTCTAGTGGCTAGCTTACGTAATTGTTCCTGCTCCCCCAGCGGCACTGACTGAAACTTCAGACGTGGCTTCGGTAGCACAGTCCTTGTTTGTATCGGGCCATGTAGCACGCACTTCCCTGAAATTTGTGGCAATCAATGACACACCTCCTGACTACATCTGGGGAGTAATACCTTTTGTACAGCCATCTCTCCAACTAATGTGGCCTACCTTGACTCTGCCTAATGTTTTTAGACACACGTTTTATATATATATATATATATATATATATATAAATGCCCCCTCCCATACACACACACAGGACACAGCCTTTGCGGCTCAACCACACCCCAGCGGTGTCAGCGCCACATGCACACGTAGCCCCACACCCCACCCACACACAGCCGTCATCGGCCACCACAGCCAGTCCTCCCTCCCAACCCCAACTGCACTTTATGCACTTTATCCCACCCCCCATCACCTTTTCTTCTTCTGCCCTTCATATAGTAGTCATCCCCCCAACTACATTCTACGCACTTTACTCCCCAGTCCCCATGCACAGTCTAGACTCACAATCAACAGTTTCACTGCATGTCCTACTACCCAGTATGTCTATGCATGTGACAAATAAATATCCTTGTATCCTTGTATTCTTGTATTTCTTTCTTCCAGATACTTGTGGCTGGATTTTCAGGCCACACAGATGTCAGCCGGGCACACGAGGTGGCCAATGAAGTGCGGCGTAGCAGCAAGCAGCTGAAGGAGTGCCAGGCCATGGCGGCCCTTTACAACAGCCGCGAGCGGATGTTCAACATCCCCGTCACCAATGTAAGACTTGCTTTCAGGCAACAGACTTGGGACATGCCACTTGGGACATGCCACTTGGGATTGTATGTGACATTAAAGTGTTTTGATGATTTGAGTTTAACTGTACTGAGCTCTAACTAAATAAAGTTTCAGTATACCTCACTATATAAACTCCTTGTTTAGTTATGGTTGTGCAGCACCTCTTCACATTGTAAGAAAAAAACTAATGAATGACATTCCTTTTTCCCCTGTTCGTTTTGGTCTAGTATGACTGTCTGCAGAAGCTGACCCGTGACTTCCAGCCGTTCAGTGACCTCTGGACCACCACCTCCGACTGGCTGCGCTGGCACGAGAGCTGGATGACCGACCCACTGTCCAGCATCGACCCAGAGCAGCTGGAGAAAAATGCCAACGACGCCTTCAAGGTCATGCACAAGTGTGTCAAGCAGTTCAAGGACATCCCAGGTGAGGGGGCTGTTTAGGGGCACCACACATTGGAGGTGCTCAGTGTATGTAAAGCCTTTTTGTGGTAAAATGTTATGTGTAGTTTGTTAAAGGTTCACAATAAAGAAAAAAAAGAAAAGGTAGGAAAGTAAAGATATGTGCTTTAGTGTACGTTTGATGAACACAGTAGTCATTCATATTCTTGGATGAATTAGGGCATTTTGCAAGTGTCACGATTCCCTGTGGCATGTCTTTGTTTTTTACCTCCGCCAGGAGGTTATGTAATCATCGCTGTTTGTTTGTTGGTTGGTTGGTTAGTTAGTCAGCAAGATAACTCAAAAAGTACTGATTGGATTTTGATGAGGGTAGGTCAAAAATGGGCTAACTTAAAAGTGATTAAATTTTGGTGGTGATCAGGAATTTTTTATAGAATTCACCATTGCGACGTAGGGCCGATTTGTTCCCCGTAGAACTGTCGCTTTCTTGTGGTGACATACGTTCGCTTGCTAAATCACCTTCCTGGTCATCACCATTGTTACCTTCGCCAGCAGAGGCTTTATAATCGTCGGCGTTTGTTATTTGTTAGTTTGTTTGTTAGTTAGCAACAGAACTCAAAAAAGTTATGGATGGATTTTGATGAAATTTTCAGGGTAGGTCAAAAATGGGGTAACTTAAAAGTGATTCAATTTTGGTGGTGATCTGAGCTGCCCTGGCAGAGGTCTTCGCTGTCTGAGTGCTTTTCTAGTTTTTTTCTCTGTACCTCTCCTCTTCCCCTGAACTATCTGCCTCTGGCCTGCACTGCCCTTCTCCAGCCTGTCAGGAAGTGGCAATGGAGATCCGGGCGAAGATCGAGGAGTTCCGGCCGTTCATCCCGCTGATCCAGGGGCTGCGTAACCCCGGCATGCGCAACCGCCACTGGCAGGTGCTGTCGGAGCAGATCAACATGAACGTGAAGCCCAAAGCCAACCTGACCTTCACCCGCTGCCTGGAGATGGGCCTGCAGAACCACGTGAAGGACATAGCCATGGTGGCCGAGATGGCCGGGAAGGAGTACGCCATCGAGCAGGTCAGGCCTGACTGTGGTGCCACACAGTACGGCTGCGCAATATAGCGAAAGTATCGTGATATCGCAACATACAACATTGTGATATACATATAGCAGAACATGGTTTAACTGCAATAAATGAGACATTACAATAAGATGTTTAACGCTCGACATATGAAGATATTTGGGAAATCAAATGGAGTCCTACTGCCTTTGATATCCACCCCGACAGGCTGAGCACTGAGCGCTGAAGATTAAGCTGAAAGATGTTAAAACTATATTTTAATATTTAAATGTTTGAACTATATTTAAATATGTAAGTGTTTATTTATTGCAAAACATATCATCATCGCAACATTCAGCAATGTTACCGCATATCGCACCTTTTTCCAGTATTGTGCAGCCCTAGAACAGAGACTTAATTTTGGTGATGGGTTTTGACACGTCATTGTTAGTTACTGACTCTGAAAGTTGATCTCAAATCCCAAAACCTCCTGGCTTTGATTTTATGTTTGTATTTATTTAAGTTTTTATTTCCAACAAGCACAGTCTAACATCATTTAAGGATGTCATTTATGCATTAGTACTGGATATTTTACATTCCACTTTTAATTATTTCATCTATTACTCAGTGCATTGTGTTCCTACTCTAAGGCTCTGGACAAAATGGAGCAGGAATGGGCCTTGGTGGCCTTTGAAGTGCTGCCTTACAAGGAGACAGGCACCTACATCCTGAAGAGTCCTGACGAGGCTTCTCAGCTCCTGGATGACCACATCGTCATGACTCAGAGCATGTCCTTCTCGCCCTACAAAAAACCCTTTGAGAACCGCATTGCCACCTGGGAGGGCAAGCTGAGAATGACGCAGGTGATTATTACGTCCTCAAACAGTGTGTACAAGGATCTGTTCCGCCTATATATCCATCTATCAATCCATCAATCCATCAATCCATCAATCCATCAATCCATCCATCCATCCATCCATCCATCCATCCATCCATCCATCCATCCATCCATTCTTCTGGCCGTCTGTCAATTCATCCAGCCATCCAGCCATCCATCCATCCATCCATCCATCCATCCATCCATCCATCCATCCATCCATCCATCCATCCATCCATCCATCCATCCATCCATCCATCCATCCATCCAGCTCTTCATCCATATATAAACTCACACATTTATTTTTGATTTATTGCTTCCCCCGACAGTGCGTACAGACACAGTTCATTTCATCCATCCATCCATCTGTCTGCCTGTCCATCCATTCAGCCCATAGATCAAGTTATACATCCATTATAGATTTATTTATTGATTGATTGTTTGATTGATTATTTCAGCTACTTAGCCGTTTGCTAGTTCCCATATTTTTCCCTTCCCCCCTGCTGTCAGGATGTTCTAGAGGAGTGGCTGACCTGCCAGCGCTCGTGGCTCTACCTGGAGCCCATCTTCAGCTCAGACGACATCAACCGCCAGCTTCCTGTGGAGGGAAAGCGCTACCAGACCATGGAGCGCACCTGGAGGAAGTTGATGAAGATGGCCAACGATAACCGCCAGGTGAGTTCAAAGGTCAAGCACTTGTATATCATTCCTCCAGTGTCAGCAGTTAGTGAAGACATATGTGTGTGTGTTTTGTGAGTTCAGGTAATAGACGTGTGCCCTGACTCTCGATTGTTGGAGAATCTGAGAGACTGCAACAAGCTGTTGGAGATGGTGCAGAAAGGCCTGAGCGAGTATCTGGAGACCAAGCGTGGTTCTTTCCCCAGGTAGATTCACCACTAGGTGCAGAATGCACATAAAAGCTAACTCATATATTTAAGACTTACTGTATATCTAACACATATGTTTAACACATTTTTGTCTCAATCTCTTAGACAGGCCTTCATCCTGACCTAGAGGTCTTGGTGGGAAACTTTCATGCCTGAGGCGTTGTTTGTTGTGTGTTTTGTTTTTCAGATTCTACTTCCTGTCTGACGATGAGCTTCTGGAGATTTTGTCCCAGACCAAAGACCCAACTGCTGTGCAGCCTCACCTGCGTAAATGCTTTGAGAACATCACGCGGGTAATATGTCCCACTCTTTCCACTGCCGCTCATCCTCTTCGGACTCTGTCTTGCATTTCAAGATTTATCTGAGGTCTGACTACTGCATGTGCCCTCCACCCCCACCCCCAAAACGTTCCACCTCCACAGCTGCATTTCCAGTCAGACCTGCTGATCACACACATGTACTCTGGGGAGGGCGAGGAGGTCAAACTGGCGATTCCCGTGCAACCTTCCGGGAATGTGGAGGACTGGCTTAAGGATGTAGAAAGATCCATGAAGGCCAGTCTGAGGGAGAACATCAGGCTCTCGCTTCAAGCATACCCACAGGTCAGACTGCAAAAAAAACAACAAAACATATGTATATGTATACATAAGTATAAAAAATGTATTTACACATCTGCTGGTCATAACTTGATGTTCCAAAACTGGAACAGCATCCAACACATGGTATCAGTCATAAAAGTAATTACAGTTTGTTAACTTGAGTAAACAACATTTGATTTTCATTCCTCTTCCTCCCTCCCAGCATCCCCGCACTGAGTGGGTCCTGTCCTGGCCTGGCCAGGTGGTCATAGCGGGCTGCCAGACCTTCTGGACCACAGAGGTGTCTGAGTCCCTGGAGCAAGGTGATCTGGCCAGTCGCCTGTACCCCCAGCTGCAGAAACAGGTACTGTACGTCTCAGCCTACAAAAGACAGCTAAAAAGGTTTAGGGCACTGTAAGGCTGTTTGTCCTGTGTGCTTGTGTATGTGTGCATCTGTGTTAGTTGGCTTTTGTGCATTTCTCATCCTGTGTGCTCATTAAATATGTCTGGAGTATGTCTTAGTGATTATTAAGGTTATTATGCAAGTAATAGTTAGAGAACATTCAATTGATCCTTTGTATGTTTTGCACCTGAATGTCTAAAATAATCATTTACCTGACTTAAGATGAATGCTGGAACTACAAGAAACCTTTACTGGTTAAAGTTTTACATTGGTGTCTGGGACATATTGTGGTTGGTGTTGTCATGTTGTCTTAGTATTATTTTACTGGTTAACATTTACTGTTACCTGAGGGAACAAGAATTGTTACAAATCAAGTTTGAAATCAAATTAGAGTTTGACAGCTGAATGTGTTCATACTTTCGTGTGTGTGTGTGTGTGTGTGTGTGTGTGTGTGTGTGTGTGTGCATGCGCATGTGTGTGTGTGTGTGTGTGTTTGTGTACCTGTAGCTGGGAGATCTGGTACAGCTGGTGAGAGGTAGGCTGTCTAGGATGCAGAGGGCTGTGCTGTCGGCCCTGATCGTCATTGAGGTCCACGCTAAAGATGTGGCCGCCAAGCTGGTGGAGGAGGGCGTGTCCAGCGTGAATGACTTTGAGTGGATCAGTCAGCTCAGGTAAGAGGAGTCAGTAGCCACATGCCACATGCCACATGCCACAGGGGATCAGCGCATTCACAAGGTGTCCTAATCTGTTCAAGAAGAAAGCAGGAGAAGGATTTATAGAATAAAGAAGGAGTACTGAGCATATCAAGCACACACTTAAACACACATCTATACTCTAAAGCTCTTATTTTGTCAAACATACAGTTAAACACTAGCCTACGTCTAAATGTGTGGTCTGGCCATGATGGATAGGCCAGGTGTGACACCAACAGTTGTCTTTCAGGCTGCCTCTGCACACACAAGTCATTAATGACTTATCACAGTAAATATTTTTTATAAAGTATCTTCCTTTAAGCTGCTTTGAAGTAAAGTTTTGTGTATCTATTACTTCTAGTTATCTCTTTCTGGTTCAGGAAGGCTATGTCAGTATTGTATTACTGTAAAGCATCCAATGTAAAAATGGAAGGCTATATGGGTGGATGCCACTCGTAGTGTGTTAAGTGGAGTCATGTGCTTTGGCAGATATTACTGGGCCAGGGAGGATCTGTACATCAGAGCGGTGAACGCTGAGTTCCTGTATGGGTACGAGTATCTGGGCAACTCTGGACGTCTGGTCATCACCCCTCTGACAGACAGGTGCAGGACAAGCCTTTTAAAAATTGTTCTCCTTTGATCAATAATTACATGGCATATAGATTGTGTCATTATGATATGTGCATTTTTTTTTTCAACTTAAGTTTTACTGGGTTAATATCCAAAATCACATCATTGACATCACTTATTTCTCAATATGTACATTTAATGTTGAAAAGACACACATAGTTTAGAAACCCCAGTAATAAAGTGGAAGAATAGACATTGTAAAATAGCAATGTAAATACTTATAAATAATCCGTACCACTGTGTTATTATTTTGAACCTGAGCTGAATCAGTAAAGCCTGTACTTCATCCCTGTCGTTTGTAACAGGTGCTACTTGACCCTAACTGGGGCCCTTCATCTGAAGTTTGGCGGGGCCCCAGCGGGCCCTGCGGGGACGGGCAAAACTGAGACCACCAAAGATCTTGGCAAAGCCCTGGCCATCCAGACTGTGGTCTTCAACTGCTCCGACCAGCTGGACTTCATAGCCATGGGCAAGTTTCTCAAGGGCCTGGCCAGGTTAGTTAATCGGTGTAAGTGTGTGTATGTGTGTAAGTGTATGTGTGTGTGTGTGTGTGTGGATGGTTGTGCATTAGGGATGAGATTTGAAAACAGGTTCTTGTTGAAAACCGGTTCCCTGTGTTTCAATTCCTTGGAATCATTTGCCAGTCTGGCAAACGATTCCATTATCGATTCCAGCGGGCATGACTAACGTCAAGTATCTTACGTAAGTTACGCAACATGCGTAACGATGTGCAGTCGGCAGGAAACATGGCACCTCACTGTTGGGTTTGTAAGGTCTAAACTATGCAAAGTTAATGCTAATCGACCTGTTTGTTCTCCTTTTTTTCCAAATGAGAATCGCTAAGAGAATCGATAAAGAACTGAATCGTTAAGCAAAATCGAAAATGGAATCGGAATCGTAAAAATCTTAGCAATTCCCATCCCTAGTGCGCGTGTATGTGTGTGCACGTGTGTGTGTATGTTTGCGTGAATGTGTGTGTGTGTGTGTATGTATGTGTGTCTGTTTTGTGTGGTCATTTGTGGTGATCAATGACGATTTTTTTTCAGAGGTACACACATCATGTGTAAATCTGCCTGTAAAACTGTCAACATCTTAAATCTGGCACCCTAATCCTACCGTAATGAGCCATTAATCCATGGAGGTTAACCCACAACAGTAACTGATCCCCTGTAATGCCACAGCTCTGGAGCCTGGGCGTGTTTTGATGAATTCAATCGCATTGACGTGGAGGTGTTGTCTGTGGTGGCCCAGCAGATCACCACCATCCAGAAAGCCCAGCAACAGAGGGTGAGCTCAGGCCACACACATACGTGCGGTGCATGCCCGCCTCCCACGCACTCACAGACGCACAAAGACACAACACTGTGTGCACCAGCACACATGCATGCCATTCCTCTGGTCCATCCACACATTCTCCCTCTGTCTCCCTCTCACCACACACTTATCGCCGCTGGGAGGGGCCAACAACCACAGGGCAACCAGGGGCACACAGGCCCCTCACCCAGACAGAGCTTTCTTTAACACACTTAACTTCCAATGCCAGAGGTCTTCAGAGGCAGAAATGAAGCGCTAAATTGTTTCATACACACAACACAGGACCATTGTCACTTAATGTATTGCCATGTGAGACTGCTAGCATGTAGAAATATAAATAGAAATAGCTTTATTTATCACTATTGTCTGTGCAAATTAAATTAGTGTAGTGCTTATAGAGTACTAACCAATAAAAGCTAAAACTAATATTTGTGTGTTTGTGTGTGTGTGTGTTAAGGCGGAGAGGTTTGTGTTTGAAGGAGCAGAGATTCCTCTAGTGCCCTCCTGTGCTGTCTTCATCACTATGAACCCGGGATATGCAGGCCGTACTGAGCTGCCGGATAACTTAAAGGTGAATGTGTGGACACACAACATGCTTGTAGGGAGCAGAGAGTAAACTATGAACCACATACTAGCACCTCATGAAACATCTCAGATGTTTCCCATGTAGTCCTCTTTTTTAAATCTTCACCTTTAATAACCATGGAATTTCTTCTGGTTTGTTGCTTGAAGTATCCTTTCCAAAGAGCACCTTAAACAAACAAGTCTTTTTTTTTGCAAATTATTTTTTTTTGTTTTTCCTTTCATGTTGATATTACACAATGATGATGTCAATGCATAGCATGTCGCACAAGTATTTTTTTTTAGGTTCCCTCCTCAACAGACATGTTTTCAACGTCTTTCATGTGTCCAGGCCCTGTTCCGACCGGTTGCCATGATGGTGCCTGACTATGCCATGATTGCCGAGATCTCCCTCTACTCCTTCGGCTTCAGCGACGCCAAAGTCCTGTCCAAAAAGATCACCAGCACCTTCAAGCTCTCCTCAGAGCAGCTCAGCTCTCAGGTAGGCATGAGACCACTCCAGCCATGAAGCATGCAGTTGGCATTAGCAGCAACCTGGACTAAGAAGCTACAATCTGGTACCACATATTCAAAATCACCTGGCTCTACCTGTGCACTTCATAGAGGGAGGTGATTTCAAAAATTAACTTTCTTACCTGACTGAAGAGCTGGGCTAATTAGAATTTGCTGATTTATGATCTTAACAAATTCATGGTACTGGATTGTAGATTGTAGAACTGTTTGAAATGATGTGATTGTTTGTGGGTTATAATATAAAAATGTTTATTTTAACGTGATGAAAACATTTGAATTGGGCCAATGTTTTAATGGAATCTGATTAGCTGATTTGTGCCGTAGGATCACTATGACTTTGGCATGAGAGCCGTGAAGACTGTCATCTCTGCTGCAGGAAACCTGAAAAGAGAGAACCCAGACATGAATGAGGTCAGTCGAGGACGGGGCTGTGTGTGTGTGTGCAAGTGCCTGCCCAGCAGATGCGTTAATTTGGGAGAAATAACGGGAATTCTGGCGTCCGCTTATGAGCATTCCATTCCAGCTGCCCTGAGTTCTAAAGCCGTCCCTGTGTGAATCAACCCTGACAGGAGCTGATTTGCCTGCGTGCCATTCGGGACGTCAACGTGCCAAAGTTCCTGCAGGACGACCTGAAGCTGTTCAGCGGCATTGTGTCCGACCTCTTCCCCAAGATCAAAGAGAAGCCCATCGACTATGGCACCCTGGAACAGTCCATCCGCAACGTCTGCACCGAGAAGTGTCTTAAGGATGTGGATGGTGAGTGATAAAGGGGGATTAGCCAGATCAGCGCTTGCTCAAGCTCTGTCAAATCCTCTCCTCCGCTGTGCTTAAAGACTGCATCAGTGACATGAAGTGAATTTACATCCGAAACATTTTTTGTCACGTTCAGCAAACATCTCACCATCTGCCTACCCTTATAGCGTAGCATGACGGCTACGCTATTTTTAAACCATTAAAACAGCTCGAAGAAACTCCACACTCCATCGGTAGTACAACAAAGGCCCTGACATTAAAAACGAGGCACTGAGAACTTTGTAAGTGTACACAACATTTATTAATAAAACAGTTTTGACAAGCAGTACCTTGCTGTAGTTTCTCGTCGCCGCCATGATGAAAGTCTGCACAGGTCGATTGACGAACATGAACCAGCAGGAAGAATAGGAGGAGAGGTAGTACAATCAACTTGTTTGGACTTTCATCATGGCGGCAACGAGAAACAACTGCAAATGACTGCATGTAAGAACAGCTTTTTAAATAAATGTTGTGTACATTTACAATATTCTCAGTGGTTCGTTTTGAATGCCAGAGCCTTTGTTGTACTACCAATGGAATGTGGAGTTTCTTCGAGCTGTTTTAATGGTTTAAAAATAGCGTAGTCGTCATGCTTCGTCTAAGGGCACCTACCACTTCCATTGTTAGCCTTCTGGGTCAAACTATAAAAAATAGTTAAACTCTGAATGCAACAGGCTAAATCAATTTTGCTCCTTAGTACACATACCAACTCGGTATGATGTTTTAACGTGCCAATTTTCATTTTACACCAAAGTTCTCCTTTAAACTATGTATGCTATACGAATGTGGTTTCTGTAGGCTGCTTATGAAGCAAGCCAGGATCCGAGAGCTTCACACAAACCACACAGTGGGGGCTGCCTGCACCTCAAAAACCATAACAAGCAAATTCAAATTCATGAAGGGGAGGAGCATGCCTGTTCTGTTGTGTTTGGGATAGTCTCAGGCGTAAATACAAATTTAATAAAGGTGACCTTTAACGCAGATGTTTCCGACCCCACAGGTTACATCACCAAATGTATCCAGCTGTACGAGACCACCGTGGTACGCCACGGTCTCATGTTAGTCGGACCATCCGGCTCAGGCAAAACCCAGGTCAGCCCTCATCGCTCAACGTCTAATCACACCTATTCCCTTACCTCTGCTTAATGTCCCGTCATGAATCTGACCTATAGACATTATCCAACCCAGACTGTGCTGAAGGAGAGGGTGGTTTCAGTGAGTGAGAGGAAGATGATGTAATGTTTTCCTGTTTCCCTGTCAGTGTTACAAGATTCTGGGAGCGGCACTCACAGCTCTGAAGGGCCAGCCGTCCGTCAGCGGGGGGGTGTATGAGGCAGTGCAGACCTTCGTCCTCAACCCCAAATCCATCACCATGGGCCAGCTCTACGGGGAGTTTGACCTCCTTACTCACGAGTGGTAAGCCCCTTTGTCAAGGCCTTCTGGCTCCTATTCAAATCAACGCAAATGTCAAACATACTGTATATAATACTTGATAGTGTGCACACTTAGAGGACCAGGCACACATGCATAACCCATACACTCACATGTGCACGCACACACACACACACACACACACACACACACACACACACACACACACACACACACACACACACACACACATACATAACCCATACACTCACATGTGCACACACACACACACACACAACCCATACAGTCACATGTGCACACACACGCACACATACATAACTCATATACTCGCATGTGCACACATACACACACGCGCACACATATACACACACACACACACACACAAGCTACACACTCACATGCACGCACATACACACAGTATAGCATTTATGCATTTGCTCTTTACAGACATGTAACTGGATTTCTTTATCAGAAAACAGTTGTTGATTGATGATAGTTGTACTTGTCCATAGCCACTTACTTTCCATCACCTCTAATTCTTCTGTTCTGTTCTCTCTGTTCTGTTCTGTCTCCTCCTGTCCTCTGTCTCCCCCTGCAGGACAGATGGCATTCTGTCCTCTCTGGTGCGAGGTGGTGTGGCATCCACCGATGAGGATAAGAAGTGGTACATGTTTGACGGGCCAGTGGACGCGGTGTGGATCGAGAACATGAACACAGTGCTGGACGACAACAAGAAGCTCTGCCTGAGCTCTGGGGAAATCATCAAGCTGACTGATGTAAGGTCACGGCCCAACCTCCTAGTGATTTTTCAAACGTTATTTCATCAATCGTGCAGTACTTGGAGCTGTGGCCTCCTTATGGAGTAGACATTGCACAATCATTCCTTTATTTTTTCTGTTTAGATTTTCAAATGCTTTGATAATGATTAAAGTAGCGATTTTGAATGATTTGTAATTATGTTGTAATGATGTTTTTTCATTGTCCACCCAGACCATGACCCTGATGTTTGAGGTGCAGGACCTGGCGGTGGCCTCCCCTGCCACTGTGTCCCGCTGTGGGATGGTGTATCTGGAGCCCAGCATCCTGGGCCTCCAGCCCTTCACCGAGTGCTGGCTCCGCACCATCCCCCAGTGCCTGCAGCCCCATGCCCAGCAGCTGAGCTCGCTCTTCACACGCTTCCTACAGGTATGGGTACACGGCAGTCAGAAAGCAGTGGAGACAGAGAGAAGACTTCTGAGTTAAAGGAACACTGCATTTTTTTGGAACAGGGCTAATTTTCCAGCTTCCTTAGAGTTAAACAGTCGAGTTTTAACAGTTTTGAATCTATTCAGCCGATTTCCGGATCTAGCAGTACTGTAGCACTTTAGCATGAATTATTGAATCGGATTAGGCCAGTAGTCCTAATTGCTAAATTACAACCGAGATTGGCAACTGAAAACTAAAAACTCAACTGTTTAACTCTAAGGGAGTTGGATAATTCAGTGTTCCTTTAAAGAAGAGAACTAAGACAGCTGAATGGATAGGTTTGCTTATGACCTGCATGTGTTAGAGGAACAGCTTCTGTTTGGGTGTGTACGCAGGACTCCATCTCGTTTGTGCGCTCCTCTGTGAAGGAGGTCATCACCTCGATGGACAGCAACCTCACATGTAGTCTGTTGAAGCTGCTTGACTGCTTCTTTCAGCCATTTGTTCCTCAAGAGGTAGGCCTAGGAAATAAACACCTAAGACCTCACTGAAGTAAATCTTGGCTTAATTAGTTAATATAGACAGTAAAAATGTGCATATCTAACAAGGAGTACTCAGTTCAACAACATTGTCAATAAAAAATGTAAGTACTCTAAAAAGGTAGTACTGTGGTTCAAAGCCATATCCTTGCATCCTGTCACCTTTGGCTTAGTTAAATAACTGTAAAAATCTACATATATGACAGTGATTACTATTTTTGGCTCAATTTAACAGTGTTGTCCACAGAAATGTAAATAGGTAGTCTAAATGATTAGTATTATGGTTGAGAGCCACACCCCTGTGACCTGTGACCTGTGACCTGTGCTGTGCATGTGACGTGCAGGGGAAGAAGCGTCCTCCTCCGGAGAAGCTGTCTCGTCTGGGCGAGCTGATCGAGCCGTGGTTTATCTTCTCGCTGGTGTGGAGCGTCGGGGCCACGGGGGATGCAGCCAGCTGGCAGAAGTTCAACGCCTGGCTCCGGGACAAGATGGACAAGGAGAAAGTGAGGGTCGCTCGGAGTCATGCCTTGATTTGTGGTCGTGTCTTTTTTGAATTGATGGTGTTTTGCCTGTGTGAACCAAAAGTAGAAAAAAGTTCATGCTGGAAGTGATTGAAAGTGCTGTTGAGCACTGTTTTTGGTGGTAAACTACTTAAAAAACTTAAATGTCTCACCTCCAGATGAAGCTTTGCTTCCCAAAAGATGGGCTCGTGTATGACTACCAGCTAGATGACGCAGGGATCAGTAACCTGTCAGATGAAGAGGATGAGGACAAAGGGAAAAAGGTGATGAGTGTTTTAAAAAAAAAGTGGTTGTTGAAAAAATGTGGTCTGAACGTGTCCTTAAAGTCTGGACACAAAATGTGTCTTTCAGTTTAAAAAAGTCAACATTTAATTTAATTGTAATACTAATAAATATCATCTCATATCTAGATCGTCATCTACATGAATAGTGATATTTCCTCTGTGTCCAAACTTTAGGAGCACCTTGTAATAATTAAATGTAATCTAAAATAATTAGTCATCTTCACTGTACTATTCCATGTCTGTCACCTCACATCACTCTAAAGTCTGGAGTAATATGCTATGATATTTAAAGCTCTGCTATGGTTATGGTAGGTTGACTCCTAATAGTTAAGGAGTTGGTCTTCAGGATCGGAGGGTCGCAGGTTCGAATCCTGTACCAGTAGGAAAAATGTGGGAGGGGGGAGTGAATAACCAGTGCTTTCCTGTGCCCTGATCCATGGCTGAAGTGGCCTTGAGCAAGGCATCTAACCCCTGTACCCAATTCACTGTTAGCTGCTCTGGATAAGAGTGTCAGCTAAATGCAATGTCATGTTGTGTCTCTGCTGTAACAGGTACAATGGGTCAGCTGGATGAAGAATGCCCAGCAGGTGGTCATCACGCCAGACACCAGCTACGCTGACATCATTGTGCCCACGGCAGACACCGTGCGCATGTCCTTCCTCATGGACATGTTGCTGTCCAATAAGAAGCCAGTATGTCCTTTCTGTCTTCATCAAACAGCTTGTGCTCAGTTTTTGTTTTCTGTCAGAATGAAACACTGCTTTAAAAAGCACTTGTTAGTCCATATTTTATGCATTTTACCCATTTCGTTTAGGTTAAAAAGAAAAAGAGTTTTTTTATTTTATTTTTTTTATCAGAGCACATAAGAAGGATCTTCTGAATGCCATTGCCTATGTGTTTCTCTTTCCATATTATAAACATAATTCTTAAACAACACCATACACACACACCGCTTAGTAAACATATCACTTCAATGTGTGGTGGGAAAAAATGTAAATATTGACACGTTGTCTTCTGACGTGATGTCACTGGTCAGCTGAAGTCAGCGTCATGCCCACAGGAATGCCACTGTCTTCCATATAGGAAGTTACCTGCCATTGTTTGAAAAACGAGTGTGTCGTGCGGAGTTCTGCAAGCTTGCAGATACTGTCACAACTCTCTGTGGTTTCCTAGGTTCTGTGCATTGGGCCGACCGGCACAGGAAAGACCCTCACCATATCAGACAAGCTGCTCAAGAACATGCCAGCAGAGTACATCACTCACTTCCTCATGTTTTCAGCACGAACATCAGCCAATCAGACACAAGATTACATTGACAGCAAGCTGGATAAGAGGTACGCCATTAACTTATCTAGCAGCATGTGTGTACGTTTCAGAGTGTCTGCACGCATGTACGTGTATATGCACATGCATGTGTGTGTGTGTGTGTGTGTATGTGCACATACGTGTATGTGTGTGTGTGTGCATGTGTACGTGTGTGTTAGGGCTGCATAATATATCGAAAATATCATGATATCGCAACATACAGTATCATGATACACATATCGCAAAACATGGCTTAACTGGAATAAACGGGACAGCTTACAGTAATGTCTCATTTATTCCAGTTAAGCCATGTTTCCACATATGAAGATAATTAGGAAATCAAATAGAGTCTTACTGCCCTTGATATCCACCCCATAGGCTGCGCACTGGCTACGGCCTAGCGGTGAAGATTAAGCTGACAAAAGTTAAAACTATGTTTAAATATTTGTTTATTTATCTCAAAACATATCGTCATCGCAACACTCAGCGATGCTACCGCATATCGCACATTTTTCAAGTATCGTGCAGCCCCAGTGTGTGTGATGTTGGTCTGAGGACGCTCTCCTTGTGTGGACAGGCGAAAGGGGGTGTTCGGGCCGCCGCTAGGGAAGTATTTCATCTTCTTCATCGATGACTTGAACATGCCCATGCTGGAGACGTACGGAGCGCAGCCCCCTATTGAGCTGCTTCGCCAGTGGATGGACCACAGGGGCTGGTACGACAGGAAACAGATAGGTGGGGATCTGCTCTCTAGAGTATAAACATTCGTGTACACATTGGCCATAAACTGTTTTTCTTACTTAATTATATCCACACACTGGATTCTTCAGTATGTTCAAAGAGACATTTCAGCCAAACTTACAGTTGTTGACTCTGGTGATTGACAGGTGCCTTCAAGTACCTGGTGGACATCAACTTTGCATGCGCCATGGGACCCCCCGGGGGTGGCAGGAACCCCATCACCCAGCGCTTCACCCGCCACTTCAACTTCCTGTCCTTCACCGAGATGGACGACAGCAGCAAGAAGAAGATCTTCTCCACCATCTTGGGCAACTGGATGGGTGAGCTTCACTTTGTTACATTTACATGCCAAATGTATTCATTCAGCCAGTCAATCAATCAGACAGTACATCAATGAAGAGTTAGGTTAATTCAATAAACATTTGGGAAGATCTATAGGGATGTGTTTTGCGGTGTGTGTTTTTTGTAAGTATATCATATGCTTATTTTTACTTTTGATTGTATGCATTTTGTTAGTATGCATTTATGATGTGACATGTTTATCTTAATCATAATGGCATACAGTTGCATTGCTGAATGGATGTTCTTTCCTTTACAGATGGAAACATGAGTAAAAAGGACCCAGGCAGTAAGTCAGCTCAGGATAAGAGAGAGGCCATTATAATCAGACAAATAGGCAGAGGAGAGATGAAATAAGACAGATAAAGATGTCTAATGTAATTTCTTCTCCTAATGGGAAATACTTACGCCTGATATGGAACAGAAATTTAGAGTCATCCTTTTAAAGTGAGTGTATCAGACTACTCGTAAGGACATTTTGTGGATCTTTAATCACAGGGGAAATGTGTCGTCACCCCCAACAAGGGCCATACTTGCGGCAGTGTAAGATTAATGGAGAAGTCCAAGTTCTTTTAAACCCCCTTAAGTGCCTTCCCTACTCCTAGGTGTTGCCTAGAGCTCTTTATTGCTCTAGGGGATACATGAGTGTTTTTCTGAACGCCGAAGTCCACTTACCACTTTGTATTTGTCCGTCAGCTGTGTGACAGCTTTCAATTGTCTTAAACCCTTGGCTTACAAGTACCCATGTTTCTAGTGTCTTGCATCGAAAGAGATCTTGAGTGGTAAATTAAGAACATTAAACTACATTATTCAAAACAATTAAGGGAGCCAGCAGAATATATGTTGAGCTGTTGTACACCAGTTACGATCTTAGCCAGGTCATCTGGAATATTCCCCAGTCTCCTGGTAACATGTCCAGAGCTGACTTATCACACTACGTGAAACAACAAAGCGACAAGTGACCTCCCTCTGAGTGTTCTCATCTTCCAGCAGTTGCACTGCTCTGACCACGTCTACTGGATCCAGATAGCGCCTGGCAGCATTGGTTACAACCAAAAACCACAAACTCAGCCATATAACGATCCAAACTGCATGCATTTTACCCATTAGACTACACAGAATGCAACTGTGAAACAAATGTGGGCACCTTGCTGCTGCACGGTTTCAGCAAACAAGGTTCCTCATGATTTTGCTCCAACCACCAATTGACTCACTGAGATACACTGCTAGTCAAAACTAAAGAAAACTGAAGAAAGCAGTTCAGGTAAACTTGAATTTATATGGAGATTTTGACAAAACGGGTTTGCTCCCTTAATTGTTTTAAGTAGTATGGCTCTGGACATTAGATATTTAGATATTTTTGCCCTCCATTTTTTTTCCATCAGAGAAGGTCCCTGATATCCTGCCTCTGAACGAGCCCCTGGTGCAGGCCACCATTCACGTATACTCCACCATCACGTCCAGCCTGCTGCCCACGCCTGCCAAGTCCCACTACACCTTCAACCTGCGCGACCTCTCCAAAGTCTTCCAGGGCATCCTCATGGCAGAGGCCATTAAGGTTGAGGTATGGGTAGCTGTAGCGCAAGAACAGTTTGTAACTTCATACTCAGTCATGAACAGACATCTTTACTTTATGATTTTTTTTGCATTAGCTGACAGAAATTATGCCACTAAATTTGTTTTTATCTGTCTAGTTTTAGACATGATCTCTTCAAATATTAAATAATTTTAGTCCAACAAGATATCCTTGCTCCATTGTTGTGCAGTTTGTTATGAATTTTCTTGTATATTTTCATATTCTTTAATGTATTCCAGAATAACACTTCTCTGTAATAACATCATGTCTCTAATTTTGCACCTGTTTGGGGGGCTGGTCAGAGTAAGGAGCACCTGCTGCGGCTGTGGTACCACGAGAGTTGCCGGGTGTTCCAGGACCGATTGGTGAACGCTGAGGACCGCCAGTGGTTCGGCCAGCTGCTCCAGACCCGCATCGGGCAGTTCGGCTGCAGCTTTGATGAGGTCGTACCCTCCCACCCCATCGTCTTCGGGGATTTCATGATTCCAGGGGCAGAGAAAATCTACCAGCACATAGAGGACAGGGAGAAGGTTGAACTCTTATATCTACTTTTTATATGGTGGACATTTCACACACACTGTCATCTAAAGTACTTGCATTGTCTATGTTGTCACTTTAGTATTTAATGCAAAGGATACTGTAAGTGATCTTTGGGTTAATGTATGTTTTAAAAACATGGCACATCAAAGTAGGTAGCTATTTGTTTATACAGTGGTCCCTCGTTATTTGTGTGAGTTACGTTCTAAAAATAACCCGCGATAGGCGAAATCCATGAAGTAGTCAGCTTTATTTATTATAGATGTTTTAAGGCTGTCAAACCCCTCACTACACTTATACACTTTTCTCAGACAGGCATTGACATTTTCTCACATTTCTCTCTCTTCTCTCAAAGTTCACACTTGCAAACATACAGCACTTCAGAGTCACACAGCTAGCGATAGAAGATTTATGTAAATTTTACAAGCTGAGCGCATTCTGTACTGTACAGGAGATTGATTGACAATGTTCTACAGTCCCTTAGCCAATCAGGGTGCAGAACACAAAGCGCTATAAAAAAAAAAGCATGCACTAAAAAAAATCTGCAAAACAGCAAGGCCGCGAAAGGTCAACCGCGATACAGCAAAAGACCACTGTATAGCACATTTTTATAGACAGTTATTTACTTGGTATCAAATGTAATTAAATAGGTGGCTATTTTCACATATGACCTTACAAGCCAGTCCATTCCCGTGTTTTTTTTATGTGATGGACCCACAGCTGGCGTCGGTGATGGAGGAGTACATGGAGGACTACAACCAGATCAGCACGGCCAAGCTGAAGCTGGTGCTCTTCATGGACGCCATCCAGCACGTGTGCCGCATCAGCCGCATCCTGCGCCAGCCCCTGGGCAACGCCCTGCTGCTGGGGGTCGGGGGAAGTGGACGCCAGTCCCTCACCAAGCTGGCCAGCCACATGTAAGACCTCCCGCTTCAGCCTGTTAGAATAGATGACCGGTGGAAAGGATGCTTAAAGCAACACTTAAGTAAGGTTTTTTAACCTTAAAATAATGTTACCAAAATTGTTTCAGTTGGTTGATCTACTTTTAACAGGGTGAATGGCACTTCTGAATTTCCTCTGCCACCCTCCATAGGCTATAACCGTACTGACTAAGTTTGGAGGAGCGGGCTGTCTCTCTTTAGTTTGAATGAGAGACAATTCCGCTTACAACTCGTAGTGCAACGGAAGAGGAAAACTACTTAGTGTTGTTTTGAGCTGTTTGTAAGAGAATGTCAGCTCCCACATGCAATCACTTTGGTAGCGGTTAAGTGGACACGAAACGAAAATCTGCAGCTTTGTGATAGGAGTTGTTTTTTAGTACGTTATTAGGCCTGAAGGAAATTCTCTCTCTTCTCCTCTTCCTCTCTCCCCCCTCCATCTGTGTCTGTGTGTGTGTGTGTGTGTGTGTGTGTGTGTCTGTGTGTGTGTGTCTGTGTGTGTGTGTCTGTGTGTCTGTGTCTGTGTGTGTGTCTGTGTGTGTGTGTGTGTGTGTGTCTGTCTGTGTGTCTGTGTGTGTGTGTCTGTGTGTCTGTGTGTGTGTGTGTGTGTGTCTGTGTGTGTGTCTGTGTGTGTGTGTCTGTGTGTGTGTGTGTGTGTGTGTCTGTGTGTGTGTCTGTGTGTGTGTGTGTGTGTGTGTGTGTGTGTCTGTGTGTGTGTGTCTGTGTGTGTGTCTGTGTGTGTGTCTGTGTGTGTGTCTGTGTGTGTGTGTCTGTGTGTGTGTGTCTGTGTGTGTCTGTGTGTGTGTCTGTGTGTGTGTGTCTGTGTGTGTGTGTCTGTGTGTGTGTCTGTGTGTGTGTGTCTGTGTGTGTCTGTGTGTGTGTCTGTGTGTGTGTGTCTGTGTGTGTGTCTGTGTGTGTGTCTGTGTGTGTGTCTGTGTGTGTGTGTCTTTCTGTTCTTGTTTTCCTTCTCAGGTCTGACTATGAGTGTTTCCAGATCGAGCTGTCTAAGAATTACGGCAATGCTGAGTGGAGGGAGGACATCAAGAGCATCATGCTGAAAGCTGGCCTCACCAACGTCCAGATCACCTTCCTGTTCGTGGACACGCAGGTCAGTTTCATTTACAACTCTCAGCATGTTTGTAGACCCTGGGCTCAGTTATATTGGCTGTTCCCGTTCTCCTTATCGCACCATCTGTTCACAGCAATAAACGAATAACAGGAAGGGGGATGTTTAGTAGGTTGCTGGGTGTCCAGTGTTTGTGTGAAGATGCTTATGGTAGTCATGAGCATGCCGTACACACTATTGCCTTAGACTCATGTACTTGAATCTTATTATCAAATGTTTTCAACATCAGCATTGAATAAGTAAGTCAAATAGCATTGATCAGGTCTGTTAAGCGTTAACAACTATCTGAAGTAATATTTCATAAATAACATATGTAACCAGCTGGAACATAAATCCTTCTGTAATCCTATACACAGGCAGTCTCTCACACAAACATACCGTGGCAAGATGCATGCATTGATGATATATTGATGAAATGAATGAGCAGAATGAACTAGATTTGTGAAGACACCCCGAATATTGGATCTGCTCCAGAATTTGATGTTTTTTTTTTTTTATTAGGCCCATGCCACACCTTTTCACAAGTTTTTTTTTTTTTTTTTAAGATTGGGCCATTGGATTTAGAGTAATCTTGCATGCAAAGACACAAGCTATAGTGAATTTAAAGATGTGGTAGAGGTTGTTAATTCTCCTGCCAAACTACACTAACATACCAGAGTGGCATGTGTTTCACACGTGCACATTTGTTGCCCTCAGATTAAGAGCGAGTCGTTTCTGGAGGACATAAACAACATCCTGAATTCGGGCGACGTGCCCAACCTGTACGCCACGGACGAGCAGGAGCGCATCCTGAACGCAATGAAGCCCGTGGTGCAGGAGCTGGGCCAGCAGCCCACCAAGTCCAACCTGATGGCCGCCTACATTAAGCGGGTCCGCAGCAACATCCACACCGTGCTCTGCATGAGGTGAGACCACTGCACACCGACTGTGAGTGCGTTTACATGGACATTAGTATGCCGGTTATGATCGGGATACTGAAGTATCCCTGCTTCCTCTCTACATGTAAACATCAAATTCCAGCTTCAGTTTACTGAATAAGCCCTTATCTCGGTTACAAGAATTCGGGATGTCGGGATACTGTAACGTGTGCACCGAATGAAGAATGAATGAATTTTTGACTCTGAGAGATCTCTGCACAAGAATTCCAATGTGCCTAGACTGTTGGCTTATGCACAAATGACAAATAAAAACCTTAAACCTTGAACCTTGAACCTCACCCTGTGCTCTACCCACCGTGCAGCCCCATTGGAGAGGTGTTCCGTGCACGGCTCAGGCAGTTCCCCTCGCTGGTCACCTGCTGCACCATCGACTGGTTCAGCGCCTGGCCAGAGGAGGCGCTGGAGTCTGTGGCCTCCTCCTTCCTCGGAGAGCTGCCCGAGCTGGAGGCCTCCTCGGCTGCCATGACTGGCCTGGTGAGGAGGCGGAATGGAAAAAAGATGGGGCGGGAGTGTGTGTGTGTGTGTGTGTGTGTGTGTGTGTGTGTGTGTGTGTGTGTGTGTGTGTGTGTGAGAGAGAGAAAGCGAGAGAAAGAGAAAGAGAGAGCAGTAGTGCTAGATAGACAGACAGACAAACACAATAAAGGAATGAAAGGCAGTTCATAAGTCATATGATGAGACCACACACCTGCAAGATAGCAGCACAGCAGTGACCTTTAACCTCTGAGATCTTGCCCCCTTGCCCACCCCTTTCAGAGCCTGATGTGTGTGAGGATGCACCAGATCGTGTCCAGGATGTGTGGCCAGTACCTGGCTGAGCTGTCGCGCCACAACTACGTGACCCCCAAGAGCTACCTGGAGCTGCTGAGCATATTCTCCATGCTCATCGGCCGCAAGAAGCAGGAGCTGCACGGAGCTCGACAGCGCATGAAGACCGGCCTGGATAAGGTGACATAGAATGGGACGCCATCTTTGTGTGCTTTCTATTTCACGCATTCCCCTTTTCATACATTACATTACACTTACCCGATGCTCTTATCCAGAGCGACTTACAGTTATTTAGGTAAAAAGGGGTTTCAGTTACAGTCCCTGGGGTTAGATGCCTTGCTCAAGGGTGCTTTAGCCTTGTTGAGGGTGCAGGAGAGCACTAGTTGTTTACTCCCCCAAACCACATTCTTCCTAATGGAATGGGAATTCAAACCTACAACCCTCCGATCCCAAGACCTCTACATCTCTAACCACTAGGCCACAGCAGCCACATGCTCATACCTTAATTCTCCTTCACAAAAATGGACATGAGCTATATGCGGGGCCTCTTATCTCCCTGTGAAAGGAAGAATTGCGCATGCATTATTTGTGGGTTGCCAATTTTGTTCTGATGTTTTGCGGCATTTTCTTTTCCTTTCAATCTGAAGGTCAGTATATGAGTCATAGGCACTCCACCATCAAAGGCACACGTAGACCTCAACAGTGAGGTCCTGCAGCTCCCACTTAGTGGAATTACATGCTGTTAACTTGTGGCAGGATTATGACTGAAAGTCTACCACTGAATCAGGCTACTAAACAATGGATCCTTCAAGATGTGCCAGTGTATCTCTGCTTAATGGAAATAGCACAGAGATAAGTAGAGTTACGATTGTCTTTTTGTCTGATTTGTGTGAGTGTGTCCAAACCTCTTATTTTCTGTATGTGTTTTCTATCATGTGGAGTGGTGCGGGGTACAAACAACCTGTACTTTCCTGTCTGGGCCTGAGTGTCTGGCCTTGTTTGTTGTCCTCTGTTGTACAGCGTGGCATTCAATTGCTCAGAGGCCCGCTCTGTTTTGACTGAGGTTTTGTTTAGCTTTGTTTGGACATTTAAGTCAGTCATTGTGTGTGTGTGAGAGAGAGAGAGAGAGAGAGAAAGGGAGAGTGTGAATAGGTGTGTGGATTCTTATGTCCTGTTATGTGTGTTATATGTTATATCACCTGTGTGTGTGTGTGTGTGTGTGAGAGAGAGTGTAAATAGGTGTGTGGATTCCTAGACCAGTTAAGTGTTTTATATGTTATATGACCTGTGTGTGTGTGTGTGTCTGTCTGTGTGTGTGTGTGTGTGTGTGTGTATGTGTGTGTGTGTGAGAGAGAGAGAGAGAGTGTAAATAGGTGTGTGGATTCTTATGACCAGTTAAGTGTGTTATATGTTGTATGACTTGTGTGCGTGTGTGTGAGAGAGAGAGAGACTGTAAATAGGTGTGTGGATTCTTATGACCAGTTAAGTGTGTTATATGTTATATGACTTGTGTGTGTGTGTGTGTGTGTGTGTGTGTGTGTGTGTGTGTGTGTAGCTGTTGAGCACAGCAGAGGATGTGAGTAAGATGCAGGAGGAGCTGGAGATGATGAGGCCTCTGCTGGAGGAGGCTGCTAGGGACACAGTGGTCACCATGGAGCAGATCAAGGTATGAGCATGAGCTCAAGGTATGAGGCCTCTTACTCTGTGTTAGCCTGTGTGTGTGTGTGTGTGTGTGTGTGTGTGTGTGTGTGTGTGTGTGTGTGTGTGTGTGTGTGTGTGTGTGTGTGTGTGACTGTGTTTTTAATGGTGCACCATTGTTTGTGTTTGCATGTGTTAATGCCCATGTGTGCATGATTGTGTACGTGTGCATGCATGTTTGTGTATGATTGTGTGTATATGTGACTGTGTTCATTTGTTTGTGTGTGTTTATGTATGTGTTTTTTCATTCTTTCTTTGATACAGCAGTGTTTGCCTGTACAGCGGTGTGTGTGTGTGTGTGTGTGTGTGTATTTGAGTTTGTGTGTTGATGCATGTGTGCCTGTGTCATGAGCACAGGAAGACACAGCGGTGGCTGAAGAGACCAGAGTGTCGGTGCAGGAGGAGGAGGCCAAAGCCAGGGAGAAGGCCAAGGTTGCCCAGGCCATCGCAGATGACGCCCAGAAGGACCTGGACGAGGCTCTGCCAGCCCTGGAGGCCGCTCTCTCCAGCCTCAAGTCCCTCAACAAGAACGACGTCATTGAGGTGCCTCTCCATAAACCATTTCCACAACCACAACTTTAATATAGTTCAATTGCACACATTGCTTTTACTATGTCTTAATGTATTTTATTATGTGTGCCATTCAAGTGACGGCAAAGAAAAAGTTTCATTGTGTGGGGAAACACAATTGTTTTCTTCAGTTTTCTAACTGCACATATGACAATAAACTTTGAACTTGATCTTAAACCTGAATTTCTAACACTCACCCTATTTTTTGAGACTTGTTTTTGAGACACAGTACACATGTATGAATGTGTTTTAAACCAGTGTAGTCATCAGGTCTAAAGGACTGAGAATAAATTCTTTGAAAAAATGGATATCAATGCTTTCCCCTCATCATTGTCTCAGGTACATTTAAAGAACTTATTCATCCACCCAAAATCACCCCTCTGTTTTAATCTCTCTCTAAAGTCCACCTTTCAGTGACAAATACTACAAAGACCCTTTCACATGGAGAACTACAATGATAGCTTTAACTATAACTGCAATGGCAAGCGGCAGCATAGACTTGTGTGTTTTATGTACAGGTGCGAGCCATGCAGAGACCGCCACAGGGAGTGAGGCTGGTGATCGAAGCCGTCTGCATCATGAAGGGCATCAAGCCTAAAAAGGTGGCCGGAGAGAAACCAGGCACCAAGGTGGACGACTACTGGGAGCCAGGAAAGGGCCTCCTTCAGGACCCAGGGAAGTTCCTGGAGGGCCTGTTTAAATTTGACAAGGTTGGAAGGCATCAGTTATTCCCAACTCTTGTGTCTTCATTTGGATAACCATGGAATAATCATCTCATATATGGAAAACTGTGATGGGATAACGTATTATACTGTTACTGTATAACTTATTGTGTGTACACACTGTAGTGTATGTGTGTTATCACCACTGCTTTTGACAGTTTAATCGTACCACCAATTGTTCCCGGTGAAACGTTGTTTCATCTCACTATGTATTATGTATATAGGCTAACATGGCAATAAATCCCACTTGACTTGAACTCTCTGTTAACTCCAGGACGTAGTCATTGGTGTGTTTGTCCGTTAGGATAATATCCCAGATTCGGTGATCAAGCTGGTGCAGCCTTACATCGACAACGAGGAGTTCCAGCCCGCCTCCATTGCCAAAGTGTCCAAAGCCTGCACCTCCATCTGCCAGTGGGTGCGAGCCATGTATGTCTACCACTTCGTTGCCAAGGCAGTGGAGCCCAAACGGGTATGAACTTCCTTGACCCCTCCAAATTTGAATGCCTTGTTTCACAGTGAACATGATTGTTTTATGAAGAAAAAAAAGTTAGTTTTGAGTCTCAATATGTCTCCACATATTCTCGAGGCATTGTGTAAACTTTGGCACTAAAAAGCAGCTAGCTCGAGGCTCTGCCGCCACAAGTGTGAGTGTCCAAGCCAGTGGGCACACTCCACTGCTTCTGATGGGCCGTTGGACACAGATGGACCATTCATTCGTCATTAAGTCCCCCATTAATCCCCTCAGCGGTGACTCCATTGGCCTCTCTCTCTCTGTGCAGCAAGCGCTGCATGAAGCCCAGGAGGACCTGGCGGTGACGCAGCGCATTCTGGACGACGCCCGGGAGAAGCTGGCCGTGGTGGAGGAGGGAATCGCCACTCTGCAGGCCAAGTACAGCGACTGCCTGGCCAAGAGGGACGAGCTGGACAGCAAGTGTCAGCTGTGCGAGAAAAGACTCGTCCGTGCTGACAAGGTTTATTTTCTTCCAAAAACACACAAAAAAAACATAACTGTTTTTTTAAACATAGTTTAGTCACAGACTCCAAGATGACGACCCTTCCTTGCCCCGGTCCTGCGTCAACTTTTCTACCTCCCGCCGCAAATACAGCACCACTGCCTTTATGGTAATGTTCTGTGTGAATGACATTAAGCAGGGTACGCTACACCACTCAGACTGTTTTTAACTGCGACTCAACTTGGACTCAAGGCTGGAAGAGATGGCTTTTATGTTGGAAGTGGTGTATCCATGCTCTGCAGTCCCATTGTGTGTGACATATGATATCCTTGTGTGTGTGACAGCTGATTGGTGGTCTGGCTGATGAGAAGGTGCGCTGGAAGGAGACGGTCCAGAACCTGGAGTATATGGTGGACAATGTGGCAGGAGATGTGCTGCTTTCAGCTGCATATGTGGCCTACCTGGGTCCATTTACTGTGAGTCTCTTCCTTTGTGTATGTGTGCGTGTGTGTGTGTGTGTGTGTGTGTGTGAGCGAGTCTGTGTGTGTGCGTGAGTGTGTGTGTGTGTGTGAGTGAGTGAGCGAGTGTGTGTGTGTGTGTGTGCGTGAGTGTGTGCACGCTGGCGCAACTGTGCGTGTGTGTGTGTGTGTGCTGTAACCCAACCCATTGTATAAAAACAATGAAATCACTGGCGTCACCCCCCTTGCTGACATAAGAAACCTTACACCTCTTTGGAGTCTTCCCTGTTGTGTTTTCCCCCGGCTAGTGTTACAGTGTGTGAATGGAAGCACTGTGTGATGATATGTGTGGTATTGTTCGTGTAGGGGGAGTATCGGGCAGCCATGGCAGAGGAGTGGCTGGAGGGCTTTAAGGAGCTGGGAGTCCCCCACACGGAGCCCAACCTCATCAGCACTCTGGGAGACAAAGTCAAAATCCGCTCCTGGCAGGTCAGCCTGCCTAAACCTGAACTAAAACCTGTTTTGAGCCGAATGCTAAGCCCTGATGAAGACCTGGTCGATGGGTAGAGACATGTTGGCCACTTTATAACAAAGGCTTTTTAATTGTATCCCCATCCACCTTCTTATTGACTTTAGAGTGCCTGCATTTTCTTCCCCTCGTACCTAAGCCATGTTTTTTTAATGCTGAGTACTTTTAAAGGAGTGGCATGAGAAAAATCTTGTTACCCACTCGACTGTGTTTGACAATCCCAGATGAAAGACCCCGTTATTACTTTCCAACTGCACTTAATGTTGAGCTCAGTATCACTCCTAAAAGCCTGTGTGTGTGTGTGTGTGTGTATGTGTGTGTGTGTGTGTGTGGGCTGGTGTGTTTGGTCATATTTGTAGATCACAGGCCTGCCAAAGGATAATCTGTCTGTGGAAAATGGTGTGATCGTTCAGTACTCCCAGCGCTGGTGTCTGTTCATCGACCCCCAAGGACAAGCCAACAAGTGGATCAAAAACATGGTGAGGGCTTCTATTCTAGTCACATGTAAAATCTACAGGTAACCAATAGATTCATTTTAATCCCTTGACATGGAGCCCAGCATTTCATTCAGCTGTTCTGTTTTCCCACAGGAACGTGATCACGGATTGGATGTGATGAAACTGAGCGACCGGGACTTCCTGCGCAGCCTGGAGAACGCCATCCGCTTTGGTAAGCCCTGTCTGCTGGAGAACGTCGGAGAGGAGATGGACCCTGCGCTGGACCCCGTGCTGCTGAGACAGGTGCCTCCCCATCACAGTCTCCTAACTCCACTACAACATTCACATTAACATTTACATTCACATTCAATTCACATTCGATTCACATTTGATTCACATTCACATTCGATTCACATTTACATTCACATTCACATTCACATTGGATTCACATTCACATTCACATCACAAAGTCTGTGGGCATAATTCTCATCACGCTGGTTTGTTTGGCCTCCTCAGACGTACAAGCAGCAGGGCAATGTTGTCCTGAAGCTGGGAGACACGGTCATCCCTTACCACGATGACTTTAAGATGTACATGACCACCAAGCTGCCCAACCCACACTACTCCCCAGAGATCTCCACCAAGGTCACCCTCATCAACTTCACCCTGTCGCCAAGGTACTGCTGTCTAAGTCTATTGCATGTGCCTTTCACAAGCAAAATCTCATGCAGATGCTGATCTAAGTCACACAACTGGTGGATTTGTATGTGGATCATTCCAGAATTAGTAAAAGACAGTGATTTAGCTACTGTATAACAGTGCCATAACGGTTGAAAAACTAAAGAGTAAAACTCAAGTAAGTAAAAGTTTTTTGCATATTTCTTCGATCCATTCATTAAACTTGCTCACTTTGATTATCCAAATTCTTCCACTAGGTAAATAAACCAATTGTTGAAATAACTTTTTATGTGCACAGCTATCTAACGCTGGCCTTCTCTCTCTCTCTCTGTATACCATTATCTTATCTTTTTCTATCTTACCTGTCTTAGTACGTTAGACGGGTCACACCATAGTACAGTACAGCAAATCATTCTCACACCAGCATCCAGTGGTAAAGGTGTAAGAGGCTGTTCAGACAATACTTTCTTCTCGCCTCAGGCTTCTAAACAAACTTGGCTCAAAGTTAAAATCTCAGTTCAAATTTGGAACGTGTTTTGTTCTACAATGGGTTGTTGCGAAGCTACAGTGACTCGCTGACAGTTGAGTTTAAAGTATGAACAGTAAAAAATGGAGGGCAGAATGTTTATTAGCAATAATAAACAAGGCAGTGGCTACGGTTCAGTAGATGTAAGGATATTGGTCCGGAACCTTATTGGTCCATGTTACATGTAAAGTTATAGGTCCGGAACTCAGGCAGGGTTCCCACAGATTTATCAGATAAAAATTCCTTAGTAACCCCCAACCCTAACCCCAAACTTAACCCTGACCATAACCTTAACCCTAGATTCTGTTCATTTAAATTTCCTAATAAATTTACTAATAATACCAATTGTATTGGGCACAGAAGCTGCAGTATCAGTAGCCACTTCGAATAAACAAACATTGACATCTCTAGCAAGCGCTTATTAAGCGCTTGAATTTCAGAATACTGGCGATGCTTCTCGTGTTTTGGAGGTGGAAGAAGTCTGAACGCCCCCTAAGGCAAGTGACTCCCACCTGTCGTTCCTTCTCATGTAGTGGTCTGGAGGACCAGCTGCTGGGCCGGGTGGTGGCTGAGGAGAGGCCTGACCTGGAGGAGGCCAAGAACCAGCTGATCGTGAGCAACGCGCGCATGAAGCAGGAGCTGAAGGAGATCGAGGACCAGATCCTGTTCCGTCTCAGCTCCTCCGAGGGGAACCCCGTGGACGACGAGGAGCTCATCCGCGTACTGGGCGCCTCCAAGATCAAAGCCGCTGAGATCAAGGTGAGGAGGCTGAATGGAAAAATTATCTCTTTCATTTGGTCATTACTTACTCAGATGTTTTGCATCTGTGCTGAACACATACTTAAACGCTCCACTTAGAGGAGTAGCGCTGATCCATCAATTGGTGTTAAGTGTCATTATGCATTTAAACAGTCGTTTTAAAAGAGCTACTTTTCATTGCGAGATGAAATGCACCAAGCTGGTGTCTTGCCAAATCAGAAATCCTATTTGTGTGGATCAATCCACTTTGGTTTGCCGCATACTATAGCGTCAATGAACAATAGTCTGTGAGTAGAGCAAGCCATAAATCTATTTATGCCTCCGAGCAGTCTAAGCTGACAAGCTTATATTGTAAGATAGATGTTCTATCCCATCACAGGGGATTACATTATGTTGTAATGTTATCGATAGGTCAGAGGGACTGTAGCACAGTGAGGTGTCCCTCTGAGCACTATGTAGAGATGCCTGGCTGTGAGCTGTTGTCCTCTGCAGGCTAAAGTGATGGTGGCTGAGGAGACGGAGCGGGATATCGACGCCACCCGCCTGGAGTACGTGCCGGTGGCTGTGCGCACCCAGATCCTTTTCTTCTGCGTGTCGGACCTGTCCAACGTGGACCCCATGTACCAGTACTCTCTGGAGTGGTTCCTGGGCATCTTCATGGCGGGCATCGCTAACTCGGAGAGGGCTGGTGAGATTTCATTTATGAGGCAAATGAGATACAGATTTCACAGATCACACATTTTAACCAACTTCAATGACACTTGGCACAGATCATCATCAGACTGTGCCCTACAGAAGGCCAATATGGATAAATGAAATGAAAATATTTGTACCCGATGTGTGGGGCCTTTGATTAAGCTTACAGGATGGCGGGTGTGTGGTGCTTAGTAATTGGAGCTTACAAAGGGAACAAGTGCAATTACAGAGGGCAACCTGGTCCCCCATGTAGACATACAGGGTCATTGCAACACGGGCGCACAGACAGACAGACGGACAGACGGACAGACGGACGGACAGACGGACAGACGGACAGACAGACGGGCAGGATCATTACAATACCTGGTCAATCCCCTCCGGGGGACCAGGGAACCACAAAGCCCTGAGCAAGGCACTTATTAATCCCAAGTTCCCCCAGGGATACTGTCTCAGTAGTTAGTTTACTGTAGGTTGTCTTAGGTAAGAGCATTTGCTAAATGACAAATGTAATGTAATGCTAAAATTGTTGACAACTAGTAGAAACAGTGTACACTTAGTATTTTAAGTGCTTAACCACACTACTACTAAGTAATCCTATCAATATGTGTTGTTCTTTCACAGGTACGGTTGAGGAGCGCATTGTCAATATTAATGAGTACTTCACCTTCAGCTTGTTTAGCAATGTGTGCCGCAGCTTGTTTGAGAAACACAAGCTTATGTTCGCCTTCCTGTTGTGTGCCCGCATCATGATGAACGAGAACAAGATCGACATGGTGAGTCAGATCACAGTTTATAAACACACACATGCACATACCCACACCCACCCACACCCACACACACACAGACACACACACACTCTTTTTGTCTGTCTCTCTCTCTCTTCCTCACACACACACAAGCATGTATGTAGGCAGAACCATACTTTTGGCAGATGATGTGGTCGAGCGCCTCTGGACTACAATGTTGTCCTGTGTTCATGCAAGAGCCCAAATCAACGGGGCATTACGTTGTTGTGACATTATGTTATTGCATCACGCAAGAGCCCGCATCAACGGGGCATTGCGTCACTGCGTCATCGCGTCACTGCGTCATCGCATTATTGGGTTCTTCCGCTCTAGCGCTACTGGACTGGCAAGAAATGGTGTCTTGTGTTTTTCTTGCCAAACTGTAAAGCACTTTGAGCTGTAAAGATAAGTAGAGTAAAGATTATTGTTGTTATTATTATTATTATTATTATTATTATGTGGTATGGTGATCGCACTGTATAAGGTGTTGGTAGTTTGATTGGAATATTCGTGACAACCCCAAAGCTCGTCTGATAAGGACAAAAGTCAAATAGAATACATGAGAAAGTGTGATTGGGTCATCCATGTCTGGCTCTGTGCCACATTTGGGACCAGATGTTTTGGCAATAGCAGACATTTGTTAAACACGTTGTGCCTGCTTGTTCCACTTGTAGCCTAAACATCTCTGACCTCTCTTGACCTCTCTTGACCTCTGACCCCAGGCGGAGTGGCGCTACCTGCTGTCGGGAGGCATGGCCCACCAGCAGCTGCCCAACCCAGCGGTGGCCTGGCTCTCGGACCGAGCCTGGCAGGACATCCTGGGCCTCAGCGCTCTGCCCAGCTTCGCCAGTCTGGCCCACAGCTTCTCCGGCTGCATGTTGGGCTTCAAGAAAATCTTCGACAGCAGCCAGCCACACAGGTCACCTGCAAAAGCACACCTACCTACAGCACAGACAGACCACAGACAAACTAGTCTAGCCCATTTTTGCTACTGCTATTTTTGCAACTCAGATTTTTCTACGGTGTATATCTGTGTTTGTGTACGGAGTTAAATATTCCTACACATACCAAGATAACATGGATGTTTTGTTTTTTTGTTAAATTGTCTGTTGTTTTGTGCACATGTAATTCATTGTACATGTATGTAATCCATATATAAATCACTGTACTTCACTGTATTGTGTCTTTCTTCATACACCACAGGGTATCTGTCTACGTATGTGTGTTTGCTTTGTGGCAGTGTAAAAATGGAGGACTCTGTTTTGTGTCTGCCTGTGTGACTGCAGAGAGCCCGTCCCCGGAGAGTGGGAGAGAAAGCTGAGCTCCTTCCAGAAGCTTCTGGTCCTGCGCTGTCTGCGAGCCGACTGTCTGACTCAGGGCCTGCAGGACTTTGTGGCCGCACAGCTGGGCCAACGCTTCATGGAGCCTCAGGTGCCTCCCTGAACCCATAGAGTCAAAGAAGAAATCTTTATCCTAATGTATAAACTGTCTATTCTAATCTGTTGGTTAGTTCTGCTATGCTTGTTTACAAAAGGTCATTATTTTTAGACCAAGGCTGCGTGTCTACCACTGTTTGGAGAATGTCAAGACTCCACCCACACACCCTACGCCCACAGTGCTTTGCTTTTTATTCGTAATTCTGAAAACATTCTTCTAACATTTGTCACATATGTGTCTTCATTTTACCCTGCCCTGGTCAGACTGTGTGTGTATGACCTCATCGTCGTCTCATGTGCTGTGTGCTTCCTAGACGTCCGATCTGTCGGTGGTGTTCAAGGAGTCCTCGCCCACCACCCCGCTCATCTTCGTGCTGTCCCCCGGCACTGACCCGGCTGCAGACCTCTACAAGTTCGCCGACGTCATGAAGTTCTCCAAGAAGATGAGCGCCATCTCTCTTGGCCAAGGCCAGGTCAGCATGGAGAACTAGAAAAGCACCCAGAGAGCACAGACCTCCGCCAGGGCAGCTCAGATCACCACCAAAATCAAATCACTTTTAAGTTAGCCCATTTTTGACCTACCCTGAACATTTCATCAAAATCCATCCATAACTTTTTGAGTTATGTTGCTAACTAACAAACAAACAAGCAAATGCTGATGATTACATAACCTCCCATGGCGAAGATTACCAGAACCTTCATGTTCCCCATTCCCCACATTTGTTCCCCACACAGAATACGCTCAGATCATGCATGTGGTGGAAATGGTCTAATCAGTTAACGTGCATTCTAAATGAATACGGACAGAAAATGGGCACTTGCTGTCTACACGCTGTATACGGAGAGTGTTTGGTGGAAATGAGCCCTAAGAACTCACTTTTTACATTTTCTCTCACATACAGTAACAGACATTGTCCTGGTTGGTGTGCTAATTGCAGGTCTATTTTTAAAGCTGCCTCTGAGGACTCAGAGCTCTGTGTCCCTTTATTAAAGACACGCTACATTTCTCCACGCGCCGAGAGCTCAGGTCCGTAACTGCCTCAGTGTGGTGCGAGCGGGACCTCTTGACATGCACACTTCATGTCAGCCCTCTTTGTGTCATGTGGTAAAGCTCCAAGCCAGTCAGTCTGCACATGATCCCAAATTAAGATTTATTATTGGTCCCTGTCAATCTCAAAATGGTTTGTTGGTCTACAGGCCATTAAGAGAGAGAGAGAGAGAGAGAGGGGGAAAGAGAGAGAGGAAAAGAGAGAGCTATGAAACACTGTGTTGCCACAGTGGTGTGGGTGTTGCCGTGTGGTTCAGTTTTATGGACACCACATGGTTGCTGTGCTAACGATGTGTGAGTGTGCTGTCGCTCTCTGACTCATTAGTGGTTTTCTTGTGATGTGCAAATGGCACTAGGAGAGTGGACAGGCTCATTAGGTAGGCCAGGGTAGTCGATTCTACACACTGAAAAGGCAGACTTCTTCTCTCCACTTTCAGACTAACTAGTTTGTGTGTGTGCGTGCGTGCGTGCGTGCGTGCGTGCGTGCGTGCGTGCGTGCGTGTGTCTGTGTTGGTCAGGCAGACGGTACTGTAGCGTCTGGTCCCGGACAAGCAGACTGAGGAACGGTTTCTTCCACTAGGCCATCAGACTGCTGAACACCAACTGCTAATCATTATCACAATTGACACAGTATATTTATAATATATTGTATTTATATTGTGTGTCAAATGTTAAAAAAACTCTGCTGCCTGTGGGGCTTCCGTGAAAGTATTTCCGTCATATGTACTGAGCCTGTGTACCAGTAAATGTGATGTGAGAATAGGGCCGTGTTTCCTCCTATGTCGGGCTGACTGGTGTGTTGGTGTGGTTGTCAGGGGCCCTGGGCCGAGGCCATGATGCACAGTGCCATGGAGCGGGGCAAGTGGGTCTTCTTCCAGAACTGCCACCTGGCACCCAGCTGGATGCCCTCCCTGGAGCGCCTCATCGAGAACATCGACCCGGAAAAGGTGCGAGCGCTTCTTGAAAACACACACCAGTCCGGCAGAATAGCCTCTTAGCGGTCACCGTATCGCCGGCACTATGACTCGCTGTGACTGGAAAAAAACGTAACTACAACATTACTGCGACATTACAGAAAGTTTTAGTAGCACATTACAACTTGGTCATTGCCATTCTGGTAACAACAAAGTTATAATAGGTGGTGCGCCTTAAAGGGTTAACTCTACGGCGTCTGTGCTTGTGTTTGTGTGTTTGTGGGTCTATGGGTGAGGTCAAGTGCATGTGGTTTTTGGGGTCATCTGTTTCAGGTATACAGAGGCAGTCTGTCAGCTGAGCTTTATGGTGCCTGTGCTCATGGGTCTGTGGATGGGGGCAAACTGATGTGGTTTCTGTGGTAATCTATTCCAGGTACACAGAGATTTCCGCCTGTGGCTCACGAGTCTGCCCAGCAACAAGTTCCCCGTGTCGATTCTCCAGAACAGCTCCAAGATGACCATCGAGCCACCCAGGGGCATCAAAGCCAACCTGCTGAAGAGCTACCTGAGTCTCACAGATGATTTTATCACTTCCTGCTCCAAGGTCCAGTCTCAACATCCTGCTTGTTGAACTACTGTGGCCTCCCTGATGTCCACACTAATATCACTCTGTCTATCACTGCCTCCATCACGTGTGTCTACATTTGCCATCACACTGTTAAAATGCTCTTCTCTGCTACTTTCTCCTCTCTCTGTCTCTGTTTCTCTTTCTCTCTGTCTCTCTTTCTCTCTGTCTCTCTCTCTCTCTCTCGCTCTCTCTCTCTCGCTCTCTCTCTCTCTCTCTCTCTGTCTCTGTTTCTTTCTTTCTTTCTCTCTCTCTCTCTCTCCCTCTCTCTCTTTTTCTCTTTCTCTCTACAGGTGTCAGAGTTGAAATCTCTTCTCCTGTCCCTCTGCCTGTTCCATGGAAATGCCATTGAGCGCAGGAAGTTCGGGCCTCTGGGCTTTAACATTCCGTACGAGTTCACTGACGGAGACCTGCGCATCTGTATCAGCCAGCTGAAAATGTTCCTGGATGAGTACCAGGACATTCCCTACAAGGTTCGGGGAAACGCTTTCTCAGTTTCCACAGATGCCCTCACCAGCTTCTTACCTTTTAACAACCTAATTTTTTCTATATATTTTTTTTTTATCTTTCTTTTTTTCTGAAAGCTTTCATCTGCACATCTGGTTTGGTATATGTAGCTTATGTAACCTCGCTCTGCCCTTTCCCTGACCTCTCTGTCCATATGTTTTTCACCATGTCTTGTGTATCTCACGAGACACAAATAGCTCTATGTGGTAAATGTCCTCCTTGTCACACTGGGAATATTTATAGCCGTCATGTTGGAAGTATTTACAAGGTAAACCATTAGTCTAAACAAAGCAGACTGGCTGGCATAGAGAACATAGCTGCAATTAGTTCATAGCTCAAGCTACTGGTAGGTGCTAATCGCCAAGCCATTGGATGAAATAGTAAGACGTGTCAGTTTTTTGTTTACTTTTTTCAAATGAATGAATTTATTTATTTATTTTTATTTATTTTTGTGAGCCAGGTGCTGAAGTACACGGCAGGTGAGATCAACTACGGTGGGCGCGTGACAGACGACTGGGACAGGCGCTGCATCCTCAACGTGCTGGAGGACTTCTACTGCCCTGCCGTGCTGGACCTGGGCCACAAATACTCCCCCTCTGGCGAGTACAGGCAGATCAACACCGACCTGGACATCAAGGTGAGCCACAATGAAGCCCTTGTGCTCTCTCTCTCTCTCTCTCTCTCTCTCTTTCTATCTCTCATTTTCTGTCTGTCTATGTCTTTACGTCTCTCTCACTCTCTGTCTCATTTTATGTCTGTCTCTGTCTCTCTGTCTCTTAATTTTCTCTCTGCCTATCTTTCTATCTCTCTCTCAAAAAAAAAGTCTGGGTCGTCTGCATAACTCATGAAGCCTTGCTTCATCAGTTGTTTTCTGAGCAGCTGTTGTACTGATGGCTCTCCACAGGGGTACCTGCTATATATCCGCGGCCTTCCCATCAACGATGCGCCGGAGATCTTCGGGCTCCACGACAACGCCAACATCAGCTTTGCCCAGAACGAGGTGTTCGCTCTGCTGGGCGCCGTGGTGCAGCTTCAGCCCAGGGCTGCAGCCAAGGGGGGCAAGAGCAGAGAGGAGGTACGGAGGCAGAGGGCCCATATGTCTGAACAACACAGGGCCCACAATCCAAGGGGATAAGATGTGATATATGCACCGTTGGCTACATTTCGGGTCATTTTTTAACCGGATTTTAACCGAAAAGGTAAAAAAATATGAAGTGGCTTCTGGTACAGCAACTTCCGTGCCTAGAACTGGTATTATTGGTATGGAAATTCAAATGAATTAATCCAAGGTTAAGGGTTAGGGTTAGAGTTAGGGTTACGTTTGGGGTTAGTGTTAGTAGGGAATTTTTATCTGATAAATCTGTGGGAACCCTGCCTGAGTATGGCACAGATTTCAAGTTCCGGACCTGTAATTTTACATGTATTGGTCCGGAAAAATATTTAGTATAGGTTTCAATAAGTTCTGGACCAATACCCTTACATCTACTGGTACGGAATTCCGGACCCGTAGCCACTGCCCAAAAAAATATGCCGCAGTGAATTATTTGCACTTTGACCCTACGTTAAACCGAGCCTAGGAACACTCTGCAGTGCAGCAAGGGGGTGAGAATAGAGAGGTGGCACAGAGGCTCGTGTTTCTGAACACCACAGCAGGCCCTGAACCTAAAGGGATAAGATTTGATGTATGTCCTGTTGGCCCATTGTGGTTCCTTTTTTTTAACCCTACATTTTTTGAATGTGCAGCAGTGAATTATTTGTACATTGATCATAGGGAAAACATACACATGTACATATAGCTCCTTTTCCGGTGCAGATATGTATGTAGAATATTTACAACTTAGAATAAAATAAATAATATTGCAAGCAAGGATACAAGAATAAAAAGGGGGGGGGGGGTGCACAGAGGGCTCAAACAGATCGGTGGTACAGACACCCATATGTCTAAGCGCAATACAGGTGCTAAACCCCAAGGGACTAGATTTGGCTTATCTATTGTTATGTCCTGGGCCATTTTTGCCTTCATTTTTTTAACCTGTAGCAGTGAATTATTAGAGGTAATGAGGTAAATTGAAATCTGCAGTGCGAATGCATAAATGAGTAAATGGGGGCCATTTGAAGGGCTTCAAGTGCATTTGGTTCTGTCTTCCTACAGATCGTTGAGGAGATTGTGGCCGGTATCATGGAGAAGATTCCCAGTCCCATCGATGTGGAGAAGGTGATGACCAAGTATCCCGTTCTGTATGAGGAGTCCATGAACACTGTTCTCATCCAGGAAGTCATAAGGTATGACTCACTCTTCCTATCACTACGTACGCTTAAGTGAAAAGGGAAAAAGTCTGCTCAACCAGATTTATGCTTCCAAGTTTATTTTATTAAGTACCGTGCGATGTTTCGGGCTTCCTCACCCTTCTTCAGACGTCTGTGTGTTTTTTTATAGCATAGTAGTTTTGTAGTTTTTATCAGTACATTATTTCTACTTTATACTTTGTGCTGTGTGCACCTTGAAGGGAGGCTTTAAATCTCATTGTACTGTGTATAATCACAATAAAGGCTTTCTATTTCTATTCTATTCCATTCTTGAGAATTATGCAGTTACTTTAGAAACACACAGCCACTATAAACCTTTTTAAGTGACTTTAATGGAAAGGCTACTAGCAGTTTCTCTGTTCTATGTTTCTCTGTTTCTTTTAGGTATAATAAGCTACTAGAAGTCATATCCCAGAGCCTTGGTGACCTGGTGAAGGCTCTGAAAGGCTTGGTGGTGATGTCATCAGAGCTGGAGCTTATGGCCAACAGCCTGTTCATCAACGCGGTTCCAGACATGTGGAAGGCCAAGGCAAGATGCTTAGCATTACTCTCCCAGGCTGCCGTGTAATCCAAATTAAATTCTGTGAATGCCATTGATGGTTTTACACAGCCTTGTGATTCTGCCTACCAGCGATGTGATGAAGAATCCACAATATGTGTGAATATTGTGATATCTACTTCCGCCCACCCCCACCCCCACCCTCAGGCTTACCCCTCCCTGAAGCCCTTGGCCTCGTGGGTGTCGGATCTCCTGCAGAGGATCAGCTTCCTGCAGGGCTGGATCTCAGACGGGATCCCCTCCGTGTTCTGGATCAGCGGCTTCTTCTTCCCGCAGGCCTTCCTGACGGGGACGCTGCAGAACTTCGCCCGCTGCTCTCTGGTCTCCATCGACACCATAGGGTTCGACTTCAAGGTCCGACGTCAAACCAAAGACTCAATACCAATACACATACATGGAGGCATACACACATACAGATGTGTGGCACAGACAGTTTAATAGTATTATACTTAATGATGTTAATATTTAGTGTCCCAACTACTAATTACAATAATAATAGTAGCAATAATACTAATAGTCCTACTACTACTACTACTGCTACTACAAATACTAAAAATAACAAGCGCAATCAGAAATGGCAACCTGGCTCCCCATATGGGCAAACAGACACACACACACACAGACAGACACACAGACGGACAGGGTCATTGCAATACCTGGTCAATCCCTCCGGGGTCCAGGTAACAATGATAATTATTATTTGGTAGCATTTATTTAGTCTGTTCATGAAGTCTGCACTGCCATGCTGTCCAGGTGATGAAGGAATCTGTGGCAGAGCTGACTGAGAGGCCTGCGTCGGGCTGCTTCATCCACGGCCTGTTCCTGGAGGGAGCGCGCTGGGACGGCAGGGCCGGGCTTCTGGCTCAGTCACGGCCCAAGGAGCTCTACACAGAGATGGCCGTCATCTGGCTGGTGCCCGTCCCCAACCGCAAGGCTCCGACCGCCGGCATCTACGTCTGCCCCATCTACAAGACCCTGACACGTGCCGGTCAGTCTGCTGTGTGACACCTGTCCTAACTGCAAGCAGGGCGACTGAACGTAGCATTAGTAGAGCCCAGGGTTACCACGGTCATGGAAATCCTGGAAAAGTCATGGACATTGAAACTGTAATTTTCCAGGCCTGGAAAAGTCATGACATTTTCTAAATTCACTGAAAGTTTTGGAAAAATCATGGAATTTTTGTTTCTCCCTAACGCAACTACAGTGTCCTGTTATCGTTAGGCCTGTAGAGTCAACAGTAAGTGCACTGACATTTTGAATGTTAAACATTTCAGATTTAGCCCTAAAAATATGCTCAATTCTACACACTTATGGTGCCGTGAAGTCATGGAAAATTCCCTTTAGGTCATGAAAAAGTCGTGGAAAAGTTTTGAAATTTTGTCAGTGAAAAAGAGTGGGAACCCTGAGAGTCATTCTCTGTGTACGCTGGAGCCATTAAATTTACCTTATTGTTGAGTCACACTCAACACTCAACCTCTTCACTTCAACTGGTTGACTCTCCTCCATGGAATCTTTTCGATCTCACGTAAATGAAAATGGAAACAGGGTGAGTGCCAAAAGTGTTTTTAAAACGTTGCGTCGGACTGATTTGCATCGCATTAGGTTAGGACATTCCAATTGCTGGGTAGTCTGCTGTGCGAGTCTGCGAATGCAGGGCCAGTGCAGAGGGGTGGGGGAGGTGGGGAATGCTAGGTGGATGGGCTCTCCCTCAGGCCAGGGCACAGCACTGACTTTCTTTTGCAAAATGACTCCAGTCTTAGCGTCCACAGTTGCCCTGCAGATTGGATTTTCCCCTTCTTCCTCTGTAAAGCGATATGGCACATTTTTCGGGTTTCCTGGGACCACTTCCCGTGTAGACAGACTCGTTCTGCTTTTAAATGCAGATAAGACTTGCATAGTTGCATTAGAAATGACCAGATGGGTACTTGTGTGTTGTGCCCTAATCTCAATCTGTGCTTCTTCCTCTCTTTCTCTCTCTTTTTCTCTGCTTTCTTCCTTCTCTCTCTCTCTCTGTTTCTCTTTCCCTTCTTCTCTCTTTTTTTCTCACACTCCTTCTCTCTCCTCTTTTCATAGGAACACTCTCCACTACGGGTCACTCTACCAACTACGTCATCGCCGTGGAGCTGCCCACTGACCACAGCCAGAGGCACTGGATTAAACAGGGCGTGGCACTCATCTGTGCCTTGGACTACTAGACACGCCCACACGCACAGTCACTCGTCACTGAATGTATTTTTCTTTTTACAGACAAAGTCACACATGCACACTTGGGCTCTCTGTTTCCTGGAAGTGCCCTTAATAAATATTTGAAATATTGAATTTTGAACAGTGCATTTCTTACAGATGTGCAGGAATGAACAGATGTTATCATGAATCCTCCCACTTCCACAGAGCTATAAATTTAAATTATTAATGACACTACTTGACACGTAGTCAGGCATTTTCTCTCCCTTATTCATGTTGACATGCTTGAACATTTTGGAAAATAGTTGTTGAGAAGCATATCTAGTCATGTTTTCTGAGTTTTAAACTAGGCACACAATAAAAGTATTCAGTATATATCAAACTTGTCAAAAACAACAATCCTTAAAACAGAGTGGCTTGCATGTACACTGGATTTTGTGACTGCACACTATACATTCTAAGCTTGTTTTAAATCATGGATACTTATACAATTCTGACACTGACTACACCCTTTTAATTAATGGAAATAGTGACCTTTTGGTTGGCACCACCTTGCCTTAATGTTCCAGCTGCAGTGTCTCCCGCCATGCCCTTTTGCCACTAGTGTCAGTGTTGGCGTGGTAAAAGAAAGACTATCAGATATGTAGGCAATAACAGCAACCTTTTCAGGTACAAAGGAACCAATTACGTTGAAAAGAAACAGCGTTGATGTCTCGGTGACTGTGCTTTGTGCACTTCTCCTTTAAGAGAAAGGGTTGAGAAATTTGACTTGAGTGGTGTGTAGCCTATTGCTGACGCAAGGGGATTCACTGGGCCCGTGGCAGCGCAGCGAGTGGACACTGGAAAACGATGAAGGCTTCGGGAACCGAGGAAAGGTCCACCATTCACTCAGTGACTCCAGAACGGACCGCTCCTTTACACCATTGGAAGTGAGGGATTTGGACCACCGTCCATTGGGTCAAGACGTGGAAGACCTTTGGTGATTAGGAACTGTGAAAATGTACTGTAGCGGTTATTGAAAGTGAAAGCCGAGTAGGAATAACGTTTGGTATATGAACTTCACAGAAAGCATTAGATAAGTCCATTTATTAATTGAAAATCTTGCGTTTTTACTTACAAAAAATGATCAATTGATCTCTTTTACGACTATTCCTTATTAATAGAATGGTTCGAAGTAAATATATCTGCCTTGTAGTTAATGTTAACCGTTTAATTTGGGCTGTCTGAAGACCGGGTGCCCAATCACCTATTAGCCGACCTATTATCGGTGTTTATTATTTGTTTTCGTACATATTTAGGTAGTGTTTGTTGGGATACTTGCTTATAAAGAACTGTTTGACCATGCTTCAAAATGAGAAAACCAAAGAGGAAAAGTCTTCAGAAGAGTCACAGACTCAGGGTGATCCTCAAAATCCACCAGCAGCTGAGGAAGCCGCCGCGCAAACGACGAACTCTGACGGTGACTCCACTCGCTTTCCCATGCCATCTTATCCCAAAGTAGAGATCAAGCGCAACGCGGTGACTGACGACTACAAGATCTCTAACCAGGTCTTGGGTCTGGGAATTAACGGCAAAGTATTGGAGTGCTACAACAAGAAGACCGGGGAGAAATGCGCTTTAAAGGTGAATGTAGCAGACTTGGTCATTTAGATATTTTTGTGGTTTGACTTGTGGATTTGGAGTGTTCCCAATGGAAAAATTCCCCTCCAACATTGTAAGTGGTTGAACAAAGTTCATTATGACACACGAGCCTTCTCTCAACAGAGGAACTTTGACCTGAACATATGACCCTAATGAATTTCTTTATATCTCACACATCCATATCGGAATTGGTGTTTTTATAGCCTAGTCTTTTGATAGATTTATCACACCCTGTAAGTGATTTTAGCAGGTTTTAACAGTAGGTTTTAAGTCACTGTCACGCAGTCTACATGTTGTTACATTAAAGTAGAAAGTAACTTTTACGATAAAAGTCTGTTACAGATCTAGTCAGCCATTTTTTGGAATGCTTTGGCCATTTAAAATCTGACATGGGAATGCATGGGAACGATACTGTGCCAGTTTTTCTGTTTCTTGGTTACGTAGTGTACTTGGAGACGCCTGCTGCGCCTCACGTGCAAGTCTGTATTTGTGTTAACACACGTGCGCGTGAGACTAGTTTAGACTGTATCCATTTTTTTACAGCTGGCTCATAACTTCAAATCCGGTTCCAAAAATCATAGTTGAGTTCTGCCATAGACTTAAGTAGTATCACATCATTCTTGTTATGTGTGGAACTATGTCACCACTTGGCTTCAGAGAAAAAGATAAAGGGGACAAGACAATAACGTAGTTGGACCAGGGCCCACTAGCCATCCAACACAGTACTTTAGTGTCCAGTTCTGAGAAAAGAAGGGGAAATAATGTGTTTGTGGAGAGGAAAATGGGCATATCTTTCACAAAGTGAAAGAGCTGTGGTGTAATTAATTGAACTTTTCATTGAAAATCAATTAAGGCCATATTTTGTATCTGTCTAAAGAAAGTAATGGTTTGTGGATAATACTCCCCTCCATTTTGATGGTGGTTTCTTAGAAATGAGAATATTTTACTATGTGACATGTCATCAAAAGATCTCTGTGGTCTTTGGTTAGTACAAGCTCTTTACGCCTTGTTTGTGTGTGAGAGAGTGTGTGCGTGTGTAAGCACGTGTGTGAGTGCGTGCACACTTGCAACATGACCTGCACCTGCTGCGGTCTAACTTGGTTGTAACTCTTCTCCGTCTAAGGGACACACTGGCCAGGGTGACCAGAGAGAGTGGCTGCACAGCTTCTTGCCCTCTCACCATCTAGATTGCTCTTCATCTCTATCTGCAGAAAGAGCACCATTTCCAGGTTATCAGCCTGTACTGATACACCTGACAGAGGGCATGATTATTTCTTGCATTATTTATGGTAACATCAGTGCACCAGGTAGGTGCTTTAAGGTGCTGCCGATAAAGATGTTTGTTGTTGCACTGTAAACTGTGTGCAATTAATGATTAATATTATAATTTATGACCGAATTTCCCCTTTGCTTGCAATCGTCTGCAAAACAAGCATTGGAGAAAACGGGACAATCACAAAAGCTGTCCACCTCAGTTGCTTTCTAATGAAATGCCCTGCCAAAGTCTTAAGTGTAATGGATGAGGATAGGTTTAATCTACCCCACCCCCCCAGCCTTGGACCGAGGCCATCCTTTTAATTTAATCCAGTTACGTAGATCCTGCTTTACTCTATGGGAAGACTTGACTGGGTGCCAAGCTGAGAAGGCTCAGTCAAGCCAGACTGTGTGGCTGTGTGTGTTATCGCTGTGTGCCATGGCCTGACCCGTCCCTCCATTCATCATGCATAGCTGCCTGCTGGACTAACATGGTTTCTGTTCGGGATTGTAAAGCTCCATCCGCCCAGGCATCTCTGGGGTCCCCATAGCTCACTGTGGCGGTGAGATGTGTTCTCTCCTGGGCCATGGCCTGATTGCTTGTTTGTTTTGCGGGTGAGGGTGGGATGAGACTGCTTCAGACCACAGTTCTGCTGCCTACCGTGTTTAGCATGGGAACTAAGACAGTCACATTTCATTTTTGATTTATTGATTTGTTTATTTGGACTTTATTTCACACAAGGTTACAACAGGTTATATTGTACCCGTCTACAAGCAACCGACATTTGTCCCTTATTATTAGCAGAAAAAGTTGCTGATTGTCACAGTCTTCTACAAAGACACCTTCAGCAGATTGTTCTGAAGAATGCTTATGTGGCCGTAGCATCCTGTAAACCTTGGGAGAGGATTTTAATTTACTTTTATGACACAGTAATATCTGAGGTGTAAAGCGATGGTGCTTTGGAAGCAGGTCATAACAGACAGATATAAAGTCTGCTCCTATGGCCTGTCTGTAGTCCAACAAAGCCCATAAAACTTGTTAATAAAAGTCAGCCATGTGTTGATGAGATAAATCGCTTGCCAGAAACATGGTATCTACCATTTCCTCAGACATAACAGTTATAGCAATGCTATAAAAATAATTGGGGGTTGTAAAGTGACTTTGGGATTCATTTAAAGTCAGCCATGAAGTTGTTCTCAGTTCATTAAAACAGTGTGCAGATTTGCATCATATACAGCTGTATCAACATTAATGTAATTTAGATATGCTAAGTTTAGTTTAGCTTCTGTAGACTTTAGTTGTGTACATATCATGACATTTTTATAGCATTTGGGCTTTGTGGCACCAGTAGTAAAATAGCCAGTGGCAGTGTTTTTAAAAATTCTGAACTTTTTTATTATTTGCCACTGTTCTTAGTCTTGTGTGCTACATGGAGAGAGGGGCTTTGAAGTGGCATTAAGTACCCCTAGATTTGTGGCTCATTTCTTGCCCTTCTTACCTCTTGTCATATTTTTCTTATCCAACCCCATATTGAACCATTTAGCAAAGTGACCTAAGTAAAGACTGGATAGCACACATACTGAGGACATGCCGAGCATTTGCTAAGATTTTCTAGATTTATTTGTGTTTAAACTATACAGTAGGTCATGGTTTTATAGTGTTCTGTAACCTGTTGTTATGTAACACTGTAACAGCAGATAAGTATGGAAATGGAGTTCCCTGGCTGGATTGTATTTTAAATTGGCTTTTAAATCTGGCACCTTCTATATACACACAGACCTGCCCCCCACCCCCCACCCCCAAAGAATATGTATATATGGTGTTCAATTGGCTGGGCACCTCCAGCAGATGGGCCCTGGAAAGCTCTTATGTTTATCCCCCCTTACACAGTCATGACACATGCGTTGGTGTTGTAAGTTGGCGAATGGAAAGGATGACATTGAGTATGTTGTTTATATTTTTCTACTGGACTGTGGTGCTCACTTGAGTTACTGGAATAGCACTGGTCTCCTTCTTAAATTACGGTTTATAAGGTGTGTCATAGGCAACTGGATCGCGCTCCACTCTCTTCCCTGCGTTGGCACCAGCACACTTCTCTACATCACCCCTAAACAAGAGAGAAGCGGATTGGTCGGAAAATGTCAGGGGTGGGTACGGTGACAGACCATTAGTCATTGGCTGGGAGGCACATGTGTTATTTCACATCAGAGAGGAAAGCCCTTGAACATTTACTCTCTCAAAAACCCTTGGGCTTTAGATGCCTATTTTTGGAAATATACTGTATGTATCTGTGAACAATTGAAAAAGCCACTTTGTGTGGTTATGTTTGTGTCAGCTCAAATGGGTCAGGGTTTATTTAATAATTTTACTAAAGATTTTCTCTGCCTGTATGTTCAGTTTTTTCTGTCTTGATTGTGACACTATATTTGGCCTCAGAGGAAGTGAAACAGGGCAGAAACTGCCACTGAGAAAAAAATAGGAACAACCCTCTCACCACCTATTACATGGCATTATTAGAAATATAGATGTATCAGTGGGTTTCCTCCTAAACAGTAAAGCATAATCAGATGATTATTCATCAGTTTGTCTTTATACTGTGTGTGGTTGTGTGTGAGTCTGTCTCTGTGTGTCTGTGTGTGTGTTTGTGTGCATGTGTTTCTGTGCATTAGGACTGTCCTGCTGTGAAAACCTGTGTTTGTCTGTGACTGACAGCAGTAGGTCTGACCTCAGCCCACGGCAGCTCGGCTGACAGTGTGAACAACAGCACAGGGATCACTGTCAGGTCCCAAAAATATCCTGTGATAGAACCGTTGAGCAATGCGAGGCCCCACGCCTATTCCAGGCTGGGGAATGCGTCTTCAGCGTACGCCTGGCTCATCTCCTGCTTGTGCGACGTGGGGGTGTATCAGAGACAGAGAGAGAGAGAGAGAAAGGCAGCTCTGAGCACATTGAGACAGAGAGGCTGATTCAGGCTTTTTTTACTTGTCTCATTGTGCTTTTACAGAGAGATCCTTCCATTGATGGAATGTTCCATAGCAGAACTGCCATGCCAAGCAGCAGAGTAGCAGACCTCAAAATGCACTGGAGCTGAGTTCTGGCAGAACAAGGAGTAGTCATGAGAGGTTGTCTGGCTTTTTCGCTCCCAAACACACAGGGGTTGTGGGACAGTCGTGGCCTAATTATTTTCCAAACTGTGATGTGCGGTGACTTAGACAAACAAAGGCTTGGCATCGGTCAGGAGAGAGAACAAATCCAAACCGGTCTCAAAGGTCTTCTTTGTGTGATACTCTGAGAAGGTTAAAAATAGTGTGGGAAAAGCTCACGAAATAACATGGGGGCTACTTGACATGCGTGACCCTCTCTCAATCACAAAAAAGCAAAAAAGTTGTTAATGTTCCACTTGTATTTCTGTTCTCTGTCTTTTTATTCTCCCACACTCCTTTCACTCCCCCCTCTCTCTTTCTCTGTCTCTCTCTCCATCTCTCTCTTTCTCAGATACTGTACGACAGTCCGAAAGCGAGGCGAGAGGTAGAGCTGCACTGTCGCGTGTCCGGAGGGCCCTACATAGTGAGGATCCTCGGCCTGTACGAGAACATGCACCATGGGAAGAAGTGTCTTCTCATCATCATGGAATGGTCAGCCATTTTTGTTCACAAACTGCAGCTCCTTACTGTTAAATCCAAGCGCTTTTCTTCCAGTGAAAATGCCCATTCGCACCAAGAACTATAACGACAACAACTTAGCGTTTACAGTACGAATGTCCACACTAGAAAACAACATGCTAATGAATACATCCTGAGTGTAAACAACTAATAGCGCATGACATTCTGTACATTGTATTTGACCTGATTAGCCACAGGATTTTTATCGTTCATCAAATCTCTCTGGAAGTGATCATCATCCCACAGATATCATTAAGCCCTGTCATTGTTGTTATAGCTGTGGTGGAAACTATGCCATCCACTGAAGTTGTAACAATTATAATGTCTGCTGTAAACATCCCTTTTCCCCCCACCAAGTCTATGTAATTTGTGAGCTTTTAGTGACATCAGCTAAGCGTGTTCAGGGATAATTCAGGTTCGGTGTGGATTCTTGAGCTCAAGTGTCCTGGACAGCTGTGTTAGGCCTCATTCACACCAAACACTCTCTGTATACAGCGTGTAGACAGCAAGTGCTCGTTTCCTGTCCGTATTCGTTTAGAATGCACGTTAACAAATTAGACTGTTTACACCGCACGTGTGATCTGAGCATATTCGTCACACATACACACATATTGTACACGGTTACATGCTGTACACGGTCAAGTCGGTGGAAATGGGGCCTTAGGGGTCATTTCCACCAAACACTGCGTGTACAGTGCGTGCCTGTTTTCTGTCCGTATTCGTTTAGAATGCACGTTAACAGATTAGACCATTTCCACCGCACACGTGATCTGAGCGTATTCTATCCCTATACAAACCTATTGTACACGGATACGTGCTGTACTCGGTCAAGTCGGTGGAAATGGGGCCTTAGCTGTCGTGTGTGTTGCATCAGCCCGCTGTCCTCTACCTCCGAGGCCCCACAGTTTATCACTGTGTAGATAGGAAGACACAGGAAGCACGTGGGCCTGTCTGCGTAATTAATCACGTCAGATCTGCAGCGTGCGGCACCTTTATTGGACAGGATATAGTAAGAGAAGACAGAGAAGCATCAGGGGGGAAACTACAGTTGGCGTTGTTGCTTGAATGAAGCTGTTCTGTCAGCAGGAAGAGAGGTGGTTTGTTCAGGAGAGTAGAGTGTTAGGACATTGCGTGAGCATGTGTGAAATGATGTCTGTAGATTGTGGGCGAGCTCTTGCAGCAATCACCTCCTTTCTGCTCAGGGACTCTTTAGTAGTGTGCTGTCTCTGCAGAAATGCTGATGGACGACAGTTATGCTCTGTGGTGGGAAAAAACTCAAACTTTACAGTTATATTAACCATAGAAGTACTTTGCCCTACAAAGCCAAAGTGCAGTAACTATTCAAACATTGAAACAGAGAACAATGCCTTCAAAGTTGTCATCCTGCCCAGTACAACTTATATAATAGTGGTGATGTTTTTATGTACTTTCTTAATAAGAAGATGCAAGAGATTTAGTCACAAGACAAAAGAGGCGTTATAATCTCAGTTTCCAGTCTAAACTCGGTTTTGACAAAATATGTCATTACTGCCTTTTGCCTTTGCAGGGCAGTACTGTGATGTTGAAATAGATCTTGCTGTGTGTGTGTGTGTGTGTGCGTGTGTGTGTGTGTTTGTGTGTTTGGAGAGTTTTTTTTCCGTATCATACATTCGATGCCCCCAGGCTATCATAGATCATACATACGTGTGTGTGTGTGTGTATAGTTATGTATGTAAATGTGTGCTTTGTGTTTGTGTATGTATGCCTGTAAAGGTGAGTGTGTGTGTGCACCCCGATGCTTACATGTGTGTGTTTGGAGAGTTTTTTTTGTATCATACATTTCTGTAACCTACATTCCATCCATGTGTCTGTAATGGTGCCTGCAATTGTGTGCGTTGTGTGTGTGTTCCTGTGTGTGTGTGTGTGTGTGTGTGTGTGTGTGTGTGTGTGCGTTGTGTGTGTGTATGTATGCACCATGACACTGACATGTTTTTATGTTATGTATCTTATATGTTGGCGTGCTCACAGCATGGAGGGAGGGGAGCTCTTCAGCAGGATCCAGGTGCGAGGAGACCAGGCCTTCACTGAGAAAGGTTTGCTTCGACTGCATGCTGTACATTCACTACGCTCCACCCGCTCTTACATAACACATCCTGCCTTACTGGTCATCTGTTTCTCTTGTTTTTTTCTCCGTGACTTTGTAGAAAAAAATGCTTACACTGTCTTAATCACAAACGGCACAAATTTGAGGTTACGTGCTATGGAAAATCTTTGGCTTTTTGCTATTGCAAATGCAGCCCCATGGCTGGTTAATGTAAGCGGGCCAATTCCAAACACAACAACAGTATTTGCTGGAGTAGCATGAACGGATGGCTGCCATTTGGCAATGCCTCTTCACGATCCAGTGAGCTAGAGTGGGAGACTGCTTCGGTTACTGTCCTCAGCCAAACTTCACTCAGAGAAAACATGAGCAGGCTTGAGTTTGCCAGAAACAGTGCAAGTAGACATTGTAAGATGGCCTCTTAAAGGCCACAGTGCCGCTTCTTGAAACATTATGTCTCGTCATTACTGGTATGAAAGTAAATAATCGGCATCTGTGCCCTTAGTATGTTACAGTGTTATATCTGCTGAGTCCAACAGTTGAAAAGTGTTATAAATAAGAAAAAAGAAAACACCCTGAAAGGCTGTGTATATGTCTGTCATTACTCATATAAATATTTGTATTGACCAATGCAAAAACAGCTCTGAGATAAGTTCTAGACTGTTCTGTACTCATTTCTTCCCTGTGTAAACTCCCGCATTCTCTGAGATTGGTTGGTGGACTGTGCAGTGCTGTGTTAAGGGGTTTGTGGTGACTTCTGTGGTGTTCCTCCTCCTGTTTCTTGGCAGAGGCCTCCGAGATCATGTGTGACATTGGCACGGCCATCAACTTCCTCCACAACATGAACATCGCACACAGAGACATTAAGGTGAGTGACACGTGTTGACACGTGTTGACACTGGGTGAATGTAATGGTAAAAGTAATTAACAGATGTCTTTGTCCCTTAGCATGATCACAAAACCTATAATGTCCATATACAATATATTCTACAGTGTATCCAGTAGTTCAAGCTAAATTCCTTATGGTGGTTTTGTTGATATAAAGTAAAGCACTGATTATGGCTGACTGATTTCTTGAATGAAAATCATTGTGTGGGAGACATCTGACCACTGCACACCCCTAGCCCTGTGTGTGTGACTTGACTGTGGGCAGGCTCCCTAAATAAAGAAAAGCAACAACAAAACAAACACATGCCCCCTGAAAACTTCCATTAAGACATAGTTAAGGAAGAGTGTTTGATCAGATCACAACAGAAGGTAAAAAGGCCAAATGACTGATTAACTACAGTCACAAAACATTGGCATAGGAGAACATAAAGCATATAAAGAAGGCAGTTTTGGGAGAATTCTCCTTGTAGTTAGCTCACTGTACGCCACTCTGGATAAGAGTGTCTGTTAAATGGCATGTAATATGTCAAGACCCCAAAAGAATAAAATAGATATAGCAAGTATAGTCCAAACATGTTGCAAACAAAATACTGTACCATGTGTTCCTTTGGGGTGAATCAGACATAACACATAATCCAGTGGACATACTTTGTGTGCCTTCTGTTCAGTATCACACACACACATTCCAATAACCCTAATAGATGTCTACAAAGGAGGGTCAAAACAGGATGTGGCTTTGCTGGTGTGGTGTGGTGTGGTGTGCAGTGTGGTGTTCACTGATGCACTTTCATGTTTCTGTAGCCTGAGAACCTTCTCTACACAAAAAAGGAGACCAACGGCGTGTTGAAGCTCACAGACTTTGGCTTTGCCAAAGAGACCACACTCCACAACCCCTTGCAGACACCCTGCTACACGCCATACTATGTGGGTAAGGAGGACTGATCTGGTGAAAGATAGTTTACATTCTCTACCTACTCTCTGACATGTAATCTAATTATGTTTGATAATGTTTATAATGTCAAATGAACTATCTCATTTACACATGAATGTAAATGACTTCTTGCCACAGGCAGCTGCTTCAGATTTGGTAATAGTATGCCAAAAATGTGTAACAACTGTCAGACAGGTTTTAGCTAAAGTTTCCTGACTTACTCATCCTCTTAAGAAAAACTGTGGTGAGGACATACTGTTGCAGAAGTCCCCTTCCTCACAAGGAAGAGTTTCAGTACACTACACACCCAGCAGATCATAGTCATGTACAACTCTGCTGCTTCTGCGGACACGTCTATTGAAAGTTTTTTTTTCCAAAGGTCATACTTAAAGGAGAACTTCGGTGTAAAATGAAAATTGGCATGTTAAAACATCATACCGAGTTGGTATGTGTACGGAGGAGCAAAATTGATTTAGCCTGTTGCATTCAGAGTTTAACTATTATTTATTGTTTGTAAACGTTATGTAAATAAACGTTGTGTACATTTACAATATTCTCAGTGGTTCGTTTTGAATGCCAGAGCCTTTGTTGTACTACCAATGGAATGTGGAGTTTCTTCGAGCTGTTTTAATGGTTTAAAAATAGCGTAGTCGTCATGCTTCGTCTAAGGGCACCTACCACTTCCATTGTTAGCCTTCTGGGTCAAACTATAAAAAATAGTTAAACTCTGAATGCAACAGGCTAAATCAATTTTGCTCCTCCGTACACATACCAACTCGGTATGATGTTTTAACATGCCAATATTCATTTTACACCGAAGTTCTCCTTTAAGTTTGTGTCTGTGCTGACTGCCCTTTCATTCTGTCTCTGCATGGCTTTGCTGCGTCACTACAAAAAGCGCCGGAGGTTCTGGGCCCGGAGAAGTATGACATGTCATGTGACATGTGGTCTCTGGGCGTGATCATGTACATCCTGTGAGTACACACTGTGTATGTGGGCTTAATGCACTGCACCTTTGCATTTCACTGTGTCAAGAATATGTCTGTGTTTGGGTGTGTCCGAATGTATTGACCCACTGCATGCATTTGTCATTAATAAACAGCTATACCAGTTTATTAAATGCTCTTTGGACTGATGCTCTAATAATACAATGTATTACATTGAACTAATAGTGTTATTAAATAATGACTCCAAGTTATTATACCATCTTATCCAGTTGTCCGTCTACTTAAAAGTCTTAGCTTTGCTTATATAGCACTTTGGTTAGTGTTTGTTTTTTTTAAATGTGCTTCATAAATAAACTTGACTTAAAATCCATTTTTCTCTTTGTGTGGCATAGTCAATCATTGCTGCTTTCCTCTTGCTGTTTGCAGGTTGTGTGGTTTCCCTCCGTTCTACTCGAACACGGGCCAGGCCATCTCGCCGGGGATGAAGCGGCGAATCCGCATGGGCCAGTACGAGTTCCCCAAGCCAGAGTGGACAGATGTGTCCCAGGAAGGTACGTCATTCTTGAGCTCCAAGTGGATATCTTCTCTTTTTTTTCATTTAACGTTTATTTTACCAGGACATTGAGATTCAAAATGATTTTTTTTCAAAGGAATCCTGGCCAAGATAGCAGCTTAAATAGTTTTACTATTAAACATGACAATTTACCAGACAGCATGAATTCAACGAATGCAAAAACCTCTTTAATAAAGCTTTTTTTGTTTAATTTTAGCTTTGTTTTTATTTTATTTATTTTACCAAACAACTGCAGTTTGATGGATATTTCTGAAAATTGTGCTGTAGTGCTTGCGTGGTGTGACGGTGACAGTGTTTGCCATATATAACCCAGACCTCCTGCTCGGCTGGGAGAAGCAGGGAGTTAATAGTAGCTCATAAATGCCACATATACTCCAGCCAAATCTGTGAATTAACACAGGGTAAGAATATCCACCACATGGTGTAAATGTGTTTGTTCTCCCAGAGGGATCATCTTGACTCTTTGAAGTACAGCCAGTGAAGAATATGAGACCTTTGGGGCATTCCTTGTCTTTTTCCCTTTGGGGCATTCCTTGTCTTTTTCCCCTTTCCATCTTTTTTCCCCTTTCATTTATTGTATTCTCTTTCCATTCATTCTTTTTTCTTTCCCCTCCATATTCTGTTACTATCATTCTCCTGTAGTGTTTCCCTCAGCCTTTTGACCTAGTCCACCCACCCAGTCTGACCTAGTCCACCCACCCAGAGACCTTCCCGTAATAGAATATGAGTGTGTATGTGTGTGTGTGTCCTTGAGATGTATCAGCATGATGTGCCTGCTTGGCTATGAGGTCAAATGTATTCGGCGTGTCATCGCCCTATCTTGGTAGCGTTGACGCTGAGATGCCAGCAGTGCACTCAGCCCCCAATATTAATACCGTGGCCTGTCTGTACTCTCCTGTAGCCAAAGACTTGATCACTCAGCTGCTGAAGACAGACCCCAATGAGAGAATGACCATTACACAGTTCATGAACCACCCATGGATCAATGTGAGTGTCTGGTAATGCACCGTACACCATGTACATGCAGAGCATGATGCTAGTACATGCACTGTATATTTGTAAATGCAGTTATTGTTGTTTTAGTGGGTGACTGTCTGTTGTTCCAGCAATGGCCGTAATAAAGTAGATTAGTTACCAGTGGACGTGCCATGGTTTTACATTTTGGGAAATTTCTGTCTAAACATTTACACACTATTGTTGTTGTTTTTCTCCTGTATGTGTTTGTGTGTGTGTGTGTGTGTGTGTGTGTGCGTGCCTCTGTCTGTCTGTGTCTTTGTGTGTGTGTGTGTGTGTGTGTGTCTGTCTGTCTGTCTTTGTGTGTGTGCTTGTACCCCTATGTATGACACAAGTACTCGCTAATATTTTTTTCATTCTAGCGATCAATGGTAGTCCCAGCGACACCTCTCCACACTTGTCGGGTCCTGACTGAAGACAAAGCCACGTGGGAGGATGTGAAGGTAAACCCTTGTGCAGCACTGACACCCACTGGACAGCAGGGGAATCACACTTATTGTGGAAAAATACAAACATTTACTCTTAACCAAGAACAGATGTAACTTTAATAATAATTAATTTACAAAGATGGATGGCCATTGAGGGAAACTGAAAAAAAGATTCTTCTGTGAGTAAATTTAGTTGCAAGGACATAAAAAATCCACAAAGGGGAGGTAGTCAAATGAAATAATAATAATAATAATAATAATAATAATAATAATAAAATAATCTTTACTTGTATAAAATATTTCATATGTAGCTCAATGTGCTTCAACAGTTTGACAGAGGAACACAGAACAGAGACCCACATGGCAGGCTTTGTTATAGTCCAGTACAGCCTGCCAGGCTGGTAGGGAGAACGTCTCTGAGTGTTTGAGAAGAGGAGTTCCTCTGTCAGGGTTGGTAGGGGGAAGTGCCTAAAAGTCTTTGAGCAGGGCAGTTAAGTGTAGGCGAGGGTGAACAGGTAAGTCCTCAGTTGCCGTTTAAAGGTGTCAACGTATTCTGCCTCTCTGATGTGTTGGGGTAGCCAGTGCAGTCAAGCCAGTATTAGGATTAATGTGCTCTCTCCTTGCTTTTGTTAACAGTCTCGCAGCTGAGTTTTGAATAAGCTGCAGTTTTTCAATTGTTTTTTTGGGAGGCCTGTAAATAGGGCATTACAGTGGTCTAATCTACTCGAGCTAAACGCGTGGACAAGTTTTTCAGTGTCCTGCTGGGTCAGAAAGGGGCAAACTTTTTCTGTGTTTCTCAGATGGAAATATGCTGCTTTAGTTACTTTATTGAAGTTTGAGTTTGAAGCTTAAAGCAGAATCAAGAATCACACCTAGGCCAGTCACCACTCCTCTGACAGGGAGTAGAGAGCCTCTCGTTTGTCTTTGGAGGGGCAATAAGTAATAGCTCAGTTTTGTTTTCATTTAGTTTTAGGAGGTTATTAACTCATCCATTGCGTGATAGCTGCCAAGCAAGAGATTAATGAGTGTAGGGCAGTGGTTTTGTTTGGCTCGACTGAAATATAGTGCTGTGTGTCACCGGCATAGCTATGGAAGTCTATGTTATGTTCTTTGGTGATGTTGCCAGTGGTAGCATATACTGTATAATGAAAACAGGAGGGGGCCAAGACAACTACCTTGGGCGACCCCGAAGGGCATGTCATGTTCTTTGGATACCTGGTCCCCAATAGTGACATTAATTTGTCTTTCAGTAACATATGGCTCAACCCATTTTAGTACATGAGCTGACAGACCTACCCAGGTTTTGAGAAGATTTAGTAGTATGTTTTGGTGAATTGTGTTGAAGGCGGCACTTAGGTCTAGGAGGACCAGAGCAGAGACTTTGTTTGCAGCTGTACTGAGAATAGAAGTCTGAAAAGATTTACAGTGTCGGAGTAAATTCACCCGAGTCCCAAATTAGTAAGGGTGTGAACTCCTGGAGAACCTGTTTCTACAGACAGTAATGAGTACGCCCTTCCACCCATCACTTCTGGACTCTACCAAAAATACTTTTCTTCACCTCCCTCTTTAACCCCACTTCTAGCAATAGTTTCCATTCAGCTAATTAATGCGTAGGTTGACCTTCTTGTAATGACATATTGAATGGAAACACTCGAAAATATACATTATGAAATCTTCCAAGTCAAATAAGAACTCAACTAACTGGAATGAGATGCATTAACATTTGTAAAAGATATAAGGTGAGTAAGGTTGATGGAAATGGACTTTCATCAACTTGTAATTTTATAATGTGTTAATGTCTAAGTGTATATAAAAGTATTATAATGTGCTTTAAATATGTAGATGAATTTGGTTGAAGCCCAACTAATGTTTCCCAGTCGTTCAAGCCCCTGAGCCCAGTCTGTGCCTGCCTGCATGTCTTTTGTCTGGTCCTATTCTAGACACACCTGTCTGAAGGAAGGTGTGGACTGTGGTACTAAAGGCACCTTACCTGGTTTAATCTTCTCTTCTCTTCTCTTCTTTTCTCTTCTCTTCTCTTCTCTTCTCTTCTCTTCTCTTCTCTTCTCTTCTCTTCTCTTCTCTTCTCTTCTCTTCTCCTCTCTTCTCTTCTATTCTCTTCTCTTCTCCTCTCTCCTCTTCTGTCCTCTTCTCTTCTCTTCTCTTCTCCAATCCAGGAGGAGATGACCTGTGCTCTGGCCACCATGCGTGTGGATTACGACCAGGTGACGCTGAAAGACCTGGACATCTCCAGCAACCCGCTGCTCAACAAGCGGCGCAAGAAGGCGGCCACGGGCGGCAAGGGTGGGATGGCGTGCAACAACCAATAGCGCGGAGGGAGAAGGGAAGAAGGGCTCCTCCTCCGGGCTTCCGCAGAACACGGGGCCCGGACATGAAGGATGGCGAGAAGACAGAGCAGACAAGAGAGAACGATTGTTAAAAAGGCCAGACTGCAAAAATGCAGCTGTAGCTGCAAGCCCAAAGAGGAAGCTTTGACTGTGTAGTTCCCTGATGGGAGCTGTTTGAGAAGCGTTTTATATTGTGATGACTAATGACCGCTGCTATCAGTAGCCTTCAAGCTGTTATTGGTTTAGATCTCTCCGCCTCTCTTTCTTTCTTTGAGTCTGTGTGTGTTTGCGTGTGTGTGTGTGTGTGTGTCTTTGTCTTATGCGTCAGAGTAACTTGTGCGCAGTATTTCATATCCTTCAGCAGCTAAAGAATGTATTGGCATGATTTGGGGTGTTTGTGTGGACGTGTTTTCTAGAGTATGTTTGGACAAAGACAAGCTCTCGTGTTTGCTGTTTACGGTTTATTCTTTTATTCTCATCATGAAACTGTCAGTGTCTCTCTCTCTTCTTGCTCACTCTCTGTCTTGCTGTCTTTCTCTGGCTCTCTTTGTCTGTCTGTTTCTCTCTCTTTCTCCTTACCGCACCACCCACTCCAGTATGTGCTAAAAGCAAACCTTCAGCCCAACAGTGATTCTGTCTCAGACCAGGATCATAGATCCATGAAGGGACTGTGTTTGGGCATCCAAGAGCATCCATGCCAGTTCACTTCAGAGACTGTCCTGTAGCTGTTGCTGTCTGTACAGTTTATTTGATTTTATCAGAATTCAACATGAATTAAATTTTGAAATTCTGTGATTTTTACCCTTACTCTGAGTATCTATTAATGTTATGTGGCTGATGCGATCGATCAAAACAATCAGGTAACTATGGTATCTGTGTTTTCAACTAAAGCAGTGTTTTCATGTCTTGGTTTATCAGTCCTTTGACGGCTACCAAGGTTGTACCCAACTAATTTGTGAGGAATTGGTTAACTATGAACACAGATAAGATCCTTTGATTTCCTGTAAAACTTCAACTAGTTTTATGTTTTCTGTGGAATACTTTGGAATCGTTGGGTAGCGCGCTGACATGGAAAATTTCATGATTCACAAAACGTATGATTCATAAGCCTCATTTTTGTAGTTGTGCAAGACAGGGGCTTTTTTGTGTCTGTCAGAACTGCGCAGAGATGTGCAACATCACTGGAAAATTTTCATGTATGCTGGCTTAGATAAGAATCTCAGAGGAGAAAAAAAATAACTTTCACGTTTTTAAGTAAATTCTATTTTCTATATTGTGAACATTGCAAGCTAGAACCATTAGCAACTGAAATCAGGAGCTGTGGACCCAGTTTATCTAACAGCTCTGCAGGCCCACTATAAATAGTCGCAGTGGAACAAGGATTTGGATGACTGCCATCTGACTTTAATAGTTATGTTGATAAAGGTCACCATCTTATGTTTAGAATATAGCATTCTAAAATCACCTTTCCCCCAGTTAACTCATGGCCTTTAAAGTTGTTTTTCTGGATGACATACATAAGTAGTCTAAATTAAATTTACCACTAGTGTTTATTCACCAATATATTAACATTTGGACAGGAAAATATACCCTACATCTTTATATATACATACTATATATTGCTATGATACCTGAGGATTTTCCATTACATTGTTATGGCTGTCAATCTTGACAATTAATGTTACTCATAATTGTTATTTCAGTGTCTTTGTTTTGGAGGATAAGGTTATGCCAAAAGTTATTGCAAGTTTTTGTCTTTCAGTCACTTCCTTCTTAGTCATGTAATACCACACTTATTTCCTCATATTTGGGCAGTGTGAGACACAATAGGATGCCAGTCTCCACTGCATCCCTTCTTATGTAAAATGCTCCTCCATTTTGTCACACAGGAAACCCCGGTCCCTACAACCCCCAACATACAGAAGCAGATGGCATCTGCTTGATGACATCGATTCTAGTCTTACTGTACTGTTAACATGACTAATCTGATATTTACATACAAGCTGTTGTGACATGCAAGTCTGGGCAGTTCTGGCTGGTCTAGGCAGTTTGATTGAGAAATGAAATTTTTGGTAAAAGACTGCGTTTCTACACATCTGGCGACATAAACAGAGCTTGAATGTCATTGTCCGCCTCGAAGCACAATTTGGGATTGGGATGGCAGTTTGTGTGGTTGGCAGCTGTGACAAAATGGTATGCACTCAAATACTGATTTGTGTGGGAGAGGGGGAGGAGCTTCCATCACGTTGGCCTTCTGGAGGAATTTGGTGGGGGTCAGCGTGTTCTCATGACAACAATGGTACAGTCCTTCAGAGCTCAACTGCTGTCTGGACATCTGTATGGCCTGTAAACCCAAAAGAGGTTTCCATGTAATGGCTGCCTGAACATCTGTGTGGTCTTGAAACCCTAAAAGAGTGTGAAGTGAGATGCTTAGTGTCATCTTCATCACATGTTCATATGCCAACCTTCGACATTTTGTTTCAATTCGTAGTCTTGAAAAACAAATTGATGAAAATTTCCTCAACTATGACCTTTGATCATAAAATGGTTATTGTGCCACTGAAAAGTCTTTGTCTATTGGTCTTGGGTTGTTATATATATATATATGTATGTATGTGTGTGTGTGTGTGTGTGTGTGTATATGTAGGCTATGTATGTATGTATGTATGTATGTATGTTGACTGTATTGCATGTAAAAAACTTTAAAGCTGTCATCAAAAGGCTTACCACCAGTTCCTGACTACTTGAAACGTCGCATTATTTTGAACACATATTTCAACCTCATTATCCAGTTTATCAGGTTCTTCAGAAATAACACTTGGCTTAAATCTCAACACAAAGTTATGAACAATTAAATATTCCCTGTCACGTACAACACTTACAACCAATCTGACGTGCGGAAGGGGGTGTGTGCGTATCATCCCTCGTTGACACATTGCAGCTTTCGAGACCTTGAAATACAAACAGCAACGGCATGCCTGCCTTACGTTAACCAGCTTTACACTCATTCGACACAAACCGCCACCAACCACTAGGCTACACACAACCCTACACACCATCGCGGAACACGGATGATGAGGGGAGCAGCTCTTTCCAAAACCACGCAGCAGAATATCAGCAAACCAGGTGTGAATAGTTTTTTTCTCGTTATTATTCAGTTTTGTGCGCTACATAAACCCTTGGCAGTCTTTGTGGAAACGGTTCTGGCGACAATACGTCCGATGAGTTCAAACAGAAGTAAACAAGACTTGTCACGTAGGCGGTGGTAGTGCTGCTGTGTGCTTCAAGGACCTTAACCTACTGTCCAAGAATCCTCTCCTTGCAGAAATGCTCGCATTTACAGTACGTTTTGGCATAGAAGTAACTAGGCCTATGCTAAAAGAAACCAGATTCTGTTCCGTTTATTACCCAATTATGTGCCTTAAACATGAATGCTAGGCTATAGCCTGTTTTATGTTGACGATAAGCATTGTTGTTATCTATGAAATGAATGAAAAGCTGTATATGGGATTAATAAAACGGCAGTCCGGCCCTTTCACCATGTTTTCTATAACAATAACACGGCATTAAATAGCGTGAACTTATCCGAATCATTGTAGTCGATTGGTGTTATCATAAGTTACCGTAGTTGGCGTGTGCCGCTGCGGTTTGCAACGTCTCTGCTAAAATAGCATTGCTTGCCGATGGATAATGGTATTATGAGGCAAACGAGATTATACGAGATTATATTTGTAGAAGGGTTATGATGTAATACGTGAAGTATTAGGCCTGCATAACTCTCGCTTGAAGTCCTTGCCTAACTTTAATGATCAGTGGTGTTTTCGCTGGTAGACACCACGTTTGTAAACACAATCTCAACGCGCATGATTAACCCGAACTTGGTAGTGACGCCAAGCCATGCTTAGATTCTCCACAGGGCAGTTATGTTTAGAGAGTCTGACACTTGTGTGTTATGGCCCAGCCCGTTTCCTGCCCATGAAATACATTTTTGTTCTTGACCAGTCAGGGTGACAAGAGTCATCCGCGCTCCTGTTAGCTTGCTTGAAAACATAGTCATGTTAATACTACTAATATCAATATAGATATTCCAAAAATCAGCAGGCCATTTGTATAAAGACTAACATATATGATTTGATATCATATTAGACATATTGCCTAGGCTATCAGATTTCTTTCCAAGGCATATGATTTTGGGAAACATCCTCACAATATTGGGTCAGTATCCTGTATTGTGCTCTGATTGCCTTACTGTTCATCCCCTACAAGTGGCATTCCATATAAAACTCCTTAATAATAACCACCCCAAGATCAGTCCTGTGCACATAACCACTAATAATGGCATAGTGCTCATTCTTCACTCAACACAACATGTAAGTCTCATAGTGCAGCCTGCATACTGTCACTTGATGATGTGTTAATTTTCCAAAAATCTTCGATCCAGAAAGAACATGGTCCGATACAACACTGACTGGAACATTTAAATGGCTACAACTTGCCTGTGCATATTCAGTACTGTTTTGATTGCAGTCTTAAAGGTGAAACTGGTTGTGGTGCATGCCAGAGTTCTGTTATCTTAAGGTTGATTCTAAGATCAATTATCTTTAAAGTATATTCCCACTTCCACAAGCAATGGATGTGAGCTTAGTTTGGGACCAACAGGGCTTTAGTCTGCATTTAACTGACAGATTCTGGCCTTGAACTTATGTCACCACTAACAGCTGATGTTTATGCTTTATTTAACACCACTTTTCCACGTGTTTTCCCCCCAAAAAGAAAACGAATGTCCTTATTGGCATATATGTGCACACATTTCCTTTCCCTCAGTTCAGCTGTTGCAGAATATTTTGCTTTCGTTGCTCAATGCTGCCATCAGTTGGTCACAATGAGTAGTGTATGTGTTTTACGGTAAATGCGACAATGAATCTTTTTTAACATCCATTCGCTACTAGTCAGTGTTCTAAACACTGTTCGCCACTTTGTTGCTCTTGAATGTAGCAGACTGGTTTGTGGCCAGTTCAGTCGCCCAGGTCCAAAATGTAATCTCTGATTATTTTTCTAAGGGTAATGTTACGTTAGTGTGATGGCTTAACAAATTAACGAACTCGTTTTAAAAAGTATAATAAATAAAGTAATCTGTAAACGGTATTTGGACTGTCCGTGTTTTAGCGACATTGCGGTAAATGCATTCTTTTCAGCTTCCTACTAAACCAATATGTCATGCCGCCCTCGCGGCAGTGAGCATTGATGCAGCGGACAGTGGCGACACATTCAAATATCGAACAACAAAACCCGGGGTCGTACACGATGGATCCGGGTGAAGGTTGCTCCGAGAAACCAGCTATATCGTCGACTCCAAGAGAACTCACTCAAAACCCACTAAAGAAAATTTGGATTCCTTGCAAAAACGGTCTCCCAGAGAAGCATATTTTTCAAAGAAAGGGTACGTAGCCTCTGTACGCCATGGTAACTCACCGGCTTAGTTTCGCATAATCTACAGTATACAACCTGATCTTAATTTGCAATCAAATTGGAAGGATTTGAAATCATTCGGCATGGGCCAACTGATTATCTCTGGTGTTTTATTCTCTAGTCTGTGGTTTACAACTTGTGCACCAGTCAATCAGATGAATTAGTCAATTATTTCATTTCGGCTAAGTGGAAGGAAATGCTGATAATTAAAGCCGTTTTGTCGTGGCAAATGTTAAAGAAACGATGTCCAATCAAAACATTTACCTCGTCCAAGGTATTGTTTTTAAGCAGATTGGAACCAGTTTTTTGGGACTAGCCTGTTCAATATTCAAGACGATACTGTCAGTTAATTAGCCGTAAATTGGAGTCAACGCGTTTTTGCTTTACAGCTATAGAGTTTTACATTTTTCCTGTACACCGCAAAGATTATGTACAGTTAAACCATTGTGGGGTTTGCTGTTGCCTTTAGAGGCTTAACAAATATTGTTATAGGCCTACTTTGTGCGAAAGCGTTGCGTTTCTTTCGGGCTCTCGCCCACTAGGACCGTGGAGAATTGACTGGCAAAGTGGCCTGACCAAGCTTTGTCATTGTGCCGCGCCATCCGCCAGTTGTTATCCATCAAAAGTTGTTGATGACCACGAACAAGGTTTGTGGTGGTCATCCGTATGGACTAGATGCAAAAAAAAAATAATAATAAAAAAAACAGAACTAACTGAACTAATTTGCTTGGTCTCATTCCTTTCGCTTTGTTAATAGATTAAACTGTGCGTTTAAAGGGTCACTTAGTGTAGCATGCTGCCAAGACGTCTAAGATAGTGGTAGGTCTAAAAAACTTCTAATAGCTAGTGAATTGTTTTCAGACAGACACTGTGGTTTCGTTTGCCAGTTATCTGCTGCCCTGTCACACAATTACACCCAGACACAGTGTGTAGGGGGAGGGCGGGGGGCTGCGTGTGGGAGAGAAAAGGGCCTCTTGTAGAGGGTCACCTTTGACTTGCATACAACAGTGGAATGCTCACCACATCTTGGATTTTTACCACGGTTCTCCTTGGTAATCTCCTTGGTTATTGGGTGTAGGGCCATACTGAGGAAAAAACCCTTACACTAAGCTGTGGTATAATTACAGAAGATGGTTTTGTTTAAAGGCTGACTAACCTTTTAAATGTTTAATTAGCAACATGTCTAATGACGTTTGGCACTCTCAGCAGGGGTGTACTGGTTTAGCAAACAGCTGGTATTTGTTGGGCTGTGTGTGTGGAATGGGCTTTCTGTGGTGTGCATGTGTGGTAGTTACAGATCTTGCTTAGTATGTATGACCAACTCTCCTACTCTTGTTTAGTATGTATGACCAACTGCCCTACTCTTATTGTCACCGTGGGCCTCCCTGCCCGAGGGAAGACATACATCTCCAAGAAACTCACACGCTACCTCAACTGGATCGGCGTCCCCACCAAAGGTACATACTCTGCTTTTTTTCTCTTTGTCTCTTCCTGCCTCCCCAGCTGAGGGCAGGAGGTAATCTGGCTGTAATTTAGCACTGCTGGGTCATTGTAAAGAGGGTAAATGGAAGCTTTGCTTTTGTCTCCCCCTGTTCTCCTCAGAGTTCAATGTTGGGCAGTACAGACGCGAGTGTGTGAAGATCTACAAGTCCTTTGAGTTCTTCAGTCCAGACAATGAAGAGGGCCTGAAGATCAGAAAGTAAGTGGACTGGGGCAAAGCTGAGATGTGTATTGTTAAATATTAATTTCATTATTGTGTAGAGTTCATTCACTTGTATTCATAGTTATTTGCATATATTTTTAAAAATACAGTAGAGTAGTGCATCCTGTTCTCATATTATCCCCACATTTAGTCGCTACTGGGTGGAACTTCTAACCTAATAACAACGTATGATGTCACAGCCACAAATAAAATAAATGTCAATTTATGTGTTGTGAATTGCAGGCAGTGTGCATCAGCTGCATTAAACGATGTTCGCCAGTACCTGACTGACGAGGGGGGACAAGTTGCTGTGAGTAGCTGGGCGGAAATTAATGCTTTGTTGTCCCTTCCTTTTATTTGGATTATTCCAGTCACATTGATCTTTTTCCACCTCAAATACAGGTGTTTGATGCCACAAACACAACCAGAGAGAGGAGAGAGACCATAACGATCTTTGCTGAGCAGAATGGCTTCAAGGTACAGGCCTGTTTATTTCTTTCTACACCTAGTGGATAGAATCCTATCTCTATGATTTCACCCAACCATTTTCCCTCTGCGGTAGGTATTCTTTGTGGAGTCTGTCTGTGAAGACCCTGCAGTCATTGCAGAGAACATTGTGGTAAGATGACTTCTCTGGCAACGGCATATTTGTCATTCCTGATGGAGATTGAAGCCCATTTTCCCTGACTTGTGCTTTTTATTAATCCACAGCAAGTGAAACTGGGCAGTCCAGACTACACGCACTGCGATACAGACGAAGCAGTGAAAGACTTCATGAAGAGAATTAAATGTTACGAGAACTCTTATCAAACTCTGGATGAAGTTCTAGACAGGTAAGAGTTCAGTTACACAATACACTATTTTAGACTTCAGTTCCACTACACTGCCACTACACTGCCACGTACCATGATTCAAGTTGTAAAACTAGTTGGCACTATAAATATTGACCTGGAACTGAACACGCCTTCCCTGCCCATTTGCGAAATCCTATAAGATATGATTTTATTTCTTTGGACTATGTCATACTTTAGTGTTGTAACATCTTGGAGACATTGAAATGCTGTTGTGCTGATATCTAAGATTGAGGTCAAAGTTCGGACACGATTTAAAGGTAGTAGATACTGATCAGATAGATGTGTGGATGAACTTAGAATGAACTGTTCTGCGACTGCGAAGTCTTCTTGTGTTTTTTTGTTAAGCTCGGTTTTGTTTGAGAGACAGATGATTTTGGACAGATGAGTGTGCCTATTGGTTTTCTGAGAGTGACGTATGATCTCTCAACAAACATCTCCACCCTGCAGGGAGCTGTCCTACATCAAGATCATCGATGTTGGTCGCCGTTACCTGGTCAACCGAGTGCAGGACCACATCCAGAGCCGCATCGTCTACTACCTCATGAACATCCACATCACGCCCCGCTCCATCTACCTGTGTCGGCATGGGGAGAGCGACCTGAACATCAAGGGTTGCATCGGGGGAGACTCAGGGCTGTCCCTCAGGGGCAAAGAAGTAAGGATGCTGCCTGTGATGTCTGTTCAGCGTAGAATAATCTTATTGTGAATTGAAAGCTACGCATAGCTGGTGCTTATGGGGGAGTTTTGTAGGTGTAGCTGTTACCACCTGCACCTGCTTTAAAAAAGACTTGCTGTAAGAAATATGTGTGTGCTTTTAGAGAAATAATTTCAATTAATGAGTGATAAAAGCTGCAAGTGTGTATGTATGTTCATATAGAAATGCATATTCTCCTCTATGTTGCACCTTCTAAACTAGTTTGCTAAGAAGTTGGGCCAGTTCATCAAGGAGCAAAACATCAGTGACCTGAAAGTGTGGACCAGTCAGATGAAGAGGACCATTCAGACCGCAGAGGCTCTCAATGTCCCATATGAGCAGTGGAAGGCTCTAAATGAGATTGATGCAGTAAGATCTATTTCCATTATTATTAGTAGTATTTATTAGTATACGTAGCGGTATTTGTAGGAGTAGCAGTAGGAATAGGAGTAGGAGAACAGAAGAGAGACAAAGAAAGTGCGTGAACATAACTTAAAATCTGTCGTTTCATTTTAGGGTGTTTATGATGAGATGAGTTATTATTATTATTATTATTATTAGTAGTAGTAGTAGTAGTAGTAGTAGTAGTAGTAATTGTATTAGGAGGAGTAGCAAAAATGGGCCAATAAAGTAAGCGAGTAAGGAGAACACTTAATCTATCATTTCATTTCAGGGTGTCTGTGAGGAGATGATGTATGAGGAGATTCAGGAGCACTATCCCCTGGAGTTTGCCTTGCGGGACCAAGACAAGTACCGATATCGCTATCCCAAAGGAGAGGTGAGTCTAACCTAAGCCCTTTATCAGAAGTTATACACTGAGTGCTGAGCATTGATGCCTAAAATTAAATAAGCAGGCACAGGCAGTGCAACCAGGGTCTACGTATGTGACACTATTTCCAGCTGTCAAGAGTGTAACGGCTGGTAGGCGCCTGCTAATTCTTTCACTACAGTTAATGAACTCATCTGGAAAAAATATTCTGTCAGCTCTGTTGAAACATGGCTACGTTTGCCATCATCTATGAGGCCAAAATCAGTCTCGGAGGCTGCAGAAACATCATTGTTTTACTATGCTGCAATGCCCTGCTGATGGCTCCATGCCTTGAGCAACAATGTCTCTCACTCCATTACCCTCTCCCTAGTGCCTTTTATTCCAGAAGCTTCTATCGTCATTACGGGTAGCCTGGAGCCACCATGTCCTCTGCACAAGCACACATTAGTCGTCCTGGAAGTGTTTTCCCCTCTCTAAGTTGCCATTAACCTTTTTGTCACCAGTAGAGAAAGATCATTCTGTTCTGTTCTTTGTGGGGGTGGGGCTGGGGGGGTGCTTAATCACTGTCTGATGTGAATATTGGGGAATTGTAGATGTGATTTCAATCGTATGTTTCTTGCGCTCTCGCTCTCTCTCTCTCTCTCTCTCTCTCTCTCTCTTTCTCATACCTCCTTTTCATTCCTCGGTGTCCCCTTCATCTTCCTGCTTGCTGCTCTATCTACCGCTTTTTCTCTCTAGTCCTATGAGGACCTGGTGCAGCGGCTGGAGCCGGTCATTATGGAGCTGGAGAGGCAGGAGAACGTTCTGGTCATCTGCCACCAAGCCGTCATGCGCTGCCTCCTGGCGTACTTCCTGGACAAGTCTGCAGGTACGTGACAGATTCGAATCCTTCGTATGTTTCAGTTTATTCTTGAAAAGATAGCTTGGGATTTGCAATACTTGTGCAATACAATGTGATGGGGGCTAGCCTCTCTCAGTGCTTGTGAAGGTGCTATTCTCGCCAGGTCATGACAAGACTGACACCACTAATTTGAAGCCTATAGTTAGATGTATGTATATGATGCTGTGATATATTTGGAAGTATGTGTCATGATTAATTGTGTGTTTTGCCCAACAGAGGAGCTGCCTTACTTGAAGTGTTCCTTGCACACAGTGCTAAAGCTCACCCCTGTGGCCTATGGTAAGACGCCTCTGCCGCTCTGCTCTGCTTATTGTTTTTGTATTTCGCTCAGAAGATATGTCATAAAAAATGGCATCGCTGTTCACCTGTTGTTGATCATAACTACTCTGCTGTCTCCACTTGTCCTCCTCAGGCTGTAAAGTGGAGTCAATCTTCTTGAATGTAGATGCAGTGAACACCCACAGAGGCAAGCCAGAGGTAATGTGTCTCAGTCGTCTTCTTTTTTTTTTTTGTCCTCCTGGTGTCACTCACTTTTTGTCACCTTCTTATCAGGTTTCCTGTAACTTATTCATCTTTTCATTCACTACCACCCACCCACACACACACATTGCTGGGAAAGAGCAACTTCTTTTAGAAGTGTTAAGGCGAAGTAGTAGATCTTGCCCTGTTTCCTATTTTTTTTTAAGTCACTGATGTTAGTCTTGCCAAAACCAGCCAGGGTTAACTGTTAATCAGAGAGTGATTGTGAGTGTCAACACTCTAAATTAAGGAGGTCTCTCTGGAGTGGCTGTGATTAGTGACTGTACGTACCGCAGTGACCCCCTCACCCCCACTAATTACATTAACTGTTGGTGCTGCACCTACCCAGTTTCCGTTTCCTTTTCCGAAACTGATGATTGCCAAATTCACCCAAGGTTAACTGTTAAACGGAGTGTGATTAAGGGTGTGATTGTGAGTGTCAGCACTCTAAATAAGGGAGCACCCATAGCTGTGATTACAATAACTCTGGGTACTGCAGTGCCGGCCCAACCACACACACACACACACACACCCCACATCATGCTTGATGTGCAGCCAGAGGTGTAGCTTGTCTAAAGGCAACACAGGCAAAAGCTTAGGGCCTAATGCCACTACAGGGCCCCAAAAGGGCAGACAAACCTGAAACTACAATGAAAGTTGTAGATTTTTTGCCACAGAATCGCCTCTGTGAGGCTGCAGCAGTACCACCCAGAGCCAGGAGCCTGGAACATTTCAAGGCACAAGTGCTCTCTGTCGCCTCCCTCCTTAGAGCCCCGGCTCTGCATGAGAGCTGCTGTGCCCTGATTGCTGCCCAGTCTCAAGAGGCGCACTCTGAATGCCAACAAGAGCCCTCTTCAGCCTTTCAGCGCCCCACAGATTTCTTATTTTGCTTGTGCTCAGGGCCAGAGTTGGCTGCTACAGTGGGCATCGCACATACATGCAACTCTGTAGTACTGCAGTTAGTGTTATTAGGTGCACTTTGAAAAGTACAACTTGTACTTGAAATTGACATTAATGACCAGTGTGAAGTGTATTTTTAAGCAGCAATTCAAATGACTTATACTGTGAAATGATGGTAAATGTTGCTTACCAAGGTACAGTAATGCTTATGCTTATGCATGCCTGGTGGGCTTCTCACACAGAAGATGTGCATCTTGATTTTTGACCCTTTCCACCCTTCTGTGTTATTTGAACAGAATGTAGATGTCTCTCGGATGCCAGAGGAGGCTTTGCTCACAGTTCCAGTCCACCAGTGACCCTAGTCACCTTCCTCCCATTACCCCTCACCCCCCCCCCCCCCCCATTGCCTTCACACCCCACCACCTCTCAGTCCTCCTCTACAGTCACAGCTACAGTCCCTGCAGGCAGGCAGGCAGGCAGACCTCTAGGCTGTTCTGAGACCACACTCAAGCTATGCTCATCCTGAGATCAGGGACTTTGATTGATTTTGTTGTCTGTTCTCTGTTGATGTTATTTTGTTTGTTCATTAGGACAGAGTTGAATCACCATAATCCAGGCCATTATAGTGGAGAGTGTCTGTTGTTAACACTATTTTGTTTTGGGCTTCGTCATCTTTTCTTTTTTGTTGGGTTTTAATTCATGCAGCTCTTTGAAGATATGACCAGCACATGATGAACAAAGATTTATGCCACTACAAATTAAGTAGGGAAACCTTTTCAAATTTATGATGTGATCTCTGCAGGTTTAGACATGCCTTTGTCCAGACAATGATTTGCACACTGTGAAGTTCCATGATGCTGTCTCTTTCAGTAATTGATATTATTGACTTCTAATGATTCTATGAGAGAATATCCATTTTAGTCTTAGGAAAGGGGAACAGATGTTTGTGCTACTGCTGTTTTGTTTTATCAGTATCTTTCAGCGAATGTTTACAAGCAAATGTTTGTTGCTACAGTGAAGCTGCTAAGAGGAGTTTGCACACTTATTTCAAAGCTGAATCAGTTTTATCTTGAAGTAGCTCTTTATTCTATAAAGTAATTCATTTTATCAATGAGCGATAATTATGTGTCTATGAAGAAAACCAGAAAACCCTGTGGGTTTGAGAGATGCCTTAACATTCCAATCAATGTTATGACCCACAGGGAGATTAATTTGCTGAGGGGTCCCTTAAAAATGTTGGTACTTGTGAATTTAAACTATTTTAAATGTTTACTTGGTTAATAAAATAATCTTTGGAATAACACCATTAAAGAAGCACTGCATTGTTTTTCAATATCAACTCCACACGCTTGAATGTCTTTTGCATACTTCTGTCTGTGCTTCACACACATTCTGGTAATAACCATTTCCCCCCCTCCCAAAAATAAACTTCCCTGATACCAACATGAAATATTTGACAGGCTCTATATTACAAATAAATATAACAACACATCCAGGGCTCATGATTAAGAAAGGAGTGATCACCAGGTCTCTGGAAAAATGTACTTACATTATCTGCTTGGCCAGAGCAATGTGGGTGCCTAATTTACCCAAGACCCCATCATAGTGTACCTGTAAGGACTTGCCTTACGGTCATGTTCAAGACAGGAATCTATGCTATCAATGGATGTAAAATTTACATTCTGTTCCTTTGGGATGTGGAAAAAAGGAAATAAATTGATTGTCTTTCCACCCCCTGCTTATGGACTTTTTTTTTGTCTGCTTAATTAGGAAATGTGGGGAGTGGAGCAGTTTAATGCATGCAATGCATGGATTTTACAATTGGAGTAAAGACTCCAAACAGCAGATATTGGCAGCATTATTCTGCAGCCACATATTGCAGTCTGTTATTCTGTTCTTTTGTTCTTTAAAAGCTGTGGAGATGTACATTATTACCACATACTCAGCCGAGCTTTTGTGTTCTTGTTTCTCTTGTCAGAATGTACATGTGCATCGCACCACAGAAGATGCCTTGCAGACTGTTCCTCCGCATCAATGACTGAGACACGGAAACATGAAGCCAACAGCTGCTTTCCTTTCTTCCTAATCATAACTCAACCCCAGTGATATGCATTGGTTGGTTTACTCTAGTTGTGATCCATCAAATTCTCCTATAAGACAGTTATTTCCTGAGGGCTTTGTGAAAGACCAGCACCGCTGGTTTGATTTACAGCGTGTTTTTTGCCATAGTGAAACTGCAGTGTCCTGTTTATGTGAAGGAAAAGGGGAGGTGGATATTTAAACACTGGTCTACATGTATCTGCACTGTCAGCTAGAAATCTTTAGAGCTGACCACATCCTCACGCCGTACTGGTCACAAGACGTTTGCAAGTCTACTGCCATGTAACACTCTTCACAACACTACTTCAATCTTACCTTTGTGCTGCATCATTCTCTCTGTTATTTTGAGGGAAGGAGATAGATGTATGTGGATGTTAAATACATTTCAAAAGGTTAGCTTTGTGGCTTTCATACATATCCTTATGTTGTGTTGGACAAAATTGACCAGTTCTTCAATGCAGTAATATGTTGGTGATCATTTGTAAATGTTGCCTTTTACTGTTTGCAAAATATTTTTAAATATTAGTGTCAGGATTTATCAGATGGTTAAAAGTATTATAAATATAAACAAATATTTATAAATGTCATAATATATTAAAAATGATAAAATTGAGTTATTTTGATGGGAGCATGAATTTTATTTGGTTAATATATGTAAAATGCAAGTGTGCAGTATCTGTACCCCCCTTTGTTTTAAAGAATGGCATCACTTTAAGAAGCGGTGTTGTGAAAGCTATGCTAAATACAAACACATTAAGGTCCGTATCATTTATAAATGGTGAAGACAAACTTGTAATGTTCAGATGCATACTTTTCACAATTTTCCAGCATTTTTAATTCCATGTAGGGGTATTGTGGTACCTCGCGTCAATTATCCTGGTTGCTTTTGTGTTTCTGAGCATGTACGACAAGTGCAAGGACATGCCTACCACTTCTCGGTGGTGTTTGTCAGAAACTCAAACTGGATGATTTGTGGAATAAAACTTTTTTATTTGGATTTCTGAACTTGGTTTTGGATTCTGAAATTCATTTATAAATAAAATATTTTGTGGTTTAACCAACTTTTTTTTTCAGTTTACTCCAAATGTTTTACTTATTAACCAGTATACAAAAGGAAATTGAAATTCCTAGGAAATGCGAGATTAATTTTCCAGATTTCAAGATAAAAAGGCATTAACTGTTGCACTGTCTCACAATAGTAAAAACTTCATATTGTTAGCGATATAATTTCCCGACCAGATATATGCAAACTCCTGTGATGAACCACTTCCTTTCTAACCGTCACATCCTGCCAAAAATACACTCCATTGTCTACTCCCAGCACAGACATAATCAGTTGTGAGACAGCAGTCATAACAGGGAAATATATGAGTGATTAACTCAAAATGTGTAATCTTCTTTAACCAGGGATTAAACAAAAATTGTTTTATATTAAAAAAAACTCCAAGCTATGCATTAACAGCTAAACTAACAGCCTTAGACTGTGATAATTTGTGAAAAAAGTTGACTATGGAACAGACTTATTAACAGAAAACAGAGGCATACAAAGAGGAATGGTGGGTTTAATTGACGCCATTGTTGTTCAATATTACACTTTACTGGTGACTTTCATAAGATTTCCATTACAATTTTGTCAAAATATAAACAATTATTTCACTATCTATTTGTATCTGCCATCAGATGAGGTTCTTGAAACAAAAAAAAAAAGTAAAAAAAAAAAAAAAAAAAAACACTGACATATAAAAAAGTAAGCCATAATACAATTTCGTTTTTTTTTTCCAAGTGAATCCCTGTGCCCATTAACATTAACTGTGGTGACTAAGGACCTGCCTTGGGTTTTAAACTTTTGTTCTGTGAGACAGACATGATTGATTGTATATTATGTACAACATTACTGCCCGCAAGCACAGGGATCACGTCATACAGAAGGCAGCAGAGGCACTGTGCTAGGCCTTGTTTGGTCTTTTATCTCGCTTGTGGTTCTGCTTGCGGATTGGTTCCTCTTTCTTCCTCTTCCTGGTGAGCCATGAATAAATGTGTACTGCCTCATTCTGAAGAAACCACTGTGATGACCATGTCGTGATATGGTGTGAGGAGAGACATGGCTTCTTTAAAACTGGAGAACAGGAGAACAGAAGAGAATTAAAACCTAGGCAAAAATCAGTAGCAGGCAGGGTATTTATTAAAATTTAATATTTTAGAAGGAAATTTGCAACAGTTCACATACATTTTTGAGGAACTCCTCAGCAACAATACGAGCCCTGGCGTTGACTGACAGTTTCATCTCGCTGATCTCCTTGTCGATCTCCTCCATGAAGTGAATGACAAAGTCCACCAGCTTGTGTTTGTACATCTGTTCTGTATGGAAGTTGGTGATGAGGAAGCTGATGTCGTAGCCCTGGTGTGAACAACAAAAGGGGTTGAGTAAAGCATCTTGATTACACTTGATTACGAAACCCAACAAATTTGGTGCTGACAGTACCCCTCAAAGAGGAATGGTGGGTTTAATTGATTGTGTTTGTTTTAATACCCCTTCTACCTCTGCTCTTCATGTAGTAGTCACCCCCCCAACTGCATTCTACGCACTTTACTCCCCCCTCCCCATGCACAGTCTAGACTCACAATCAACAGTTTCACTGCATGTCCTACTACTCAGTATATCAATGCATGTGACAAATAAATATCCTTGTATCCTTCCTCAGACTCACCTCCACAGGTTTCCTCCTCAGGATGAAGAAGTTCTCTGCCCTCATCATCATGAACCGCATAAATTTATGACACAGGATCTTTTCAATTTCATCCGCCTGTGGAATTGAAAAGCATCTGATGAGACATACACTGTACACACTTCCTAAACAAAGAATTCCTTTTAATGCACAGTGGTTCTTTACCTGCTTCACAGCAATGCTGACCCGCACAGAGTTAATCGAACCTTCAATGAGGACCTTCTCCTTCTCATTGCGGCTGATCACTACTGGCTGCAGTAGCAACTCTTTGCTACTTCTACAAACAAACACATCTGCATGTTATCAATGCCCTCAAGTTGATGGGTAATTGTTCAAAATTCTTAACTGAAGTACAATCAGTTGTCATATACAATGAAATATGTGAAAACCAAGGAAAATAAACGTATGTAGGCCAACCAAGTCTGACTAGTTCTCGACAGGGGTCTCAAGCAGAGTGCCACCTTGCACATCCCATACTGCTGACACACTTACCTGACCTCAACTTCCGGCTTGTTGTGGCGTTCGACCACCTGAGAGGAGAAGTTTTCCAAACATAGTGCTGCCTGGAGAGTGGCTCGCACAGCATTCAGGTACGGGCGCAAAGTGGCGGTCTAGGACAAGACACAACGTGTTCGCGGATGAGAATCACATCTAGGTCTTTAGTGCAATTACCTTATATGGTCATATAACAGATGCTGCACAGTTGCACACAAAGATTTCATGTTTATAAATCCACCTGACAACTACATGTCATACATTGCCAACAGTCTCTGCTGGGGTCTTTTGATATATGCGGAAATGTTAGACAACTGCAGGAATGATACATCTATTTATCTCTATCACTAGCATTACTAGGCTAACTAGCTAACAGGATACGTTTGCTGTCAAAACCGGGCGGAACATTCTGGCACTTATGACCCATTTTTCTTGGCGATGCACAGTGCACCAACGTCAACACAACGTTTTAGGTTAATCATACCAATACAGAGAACTGAAAGGGCCAGAGTGATGTCTCCAGAAAATAGACTTGCATCCAAAATGCCAGCTAGCTTGATAGCCACCTTCGGCTAGCAAAACTGCCAAGAGTAGCGTTACATTTACATCTCCATGTAATGCGAAATGCTCAAACACCAATGTCTCTCAAACACCTCAACACAAATGTTTACACTATTTCATATCAAAGTCGGGTGTCGGACAGAATAGTGGAAATATTCGGGAAAACGATAAACTCTTACCATTTTCAGCGTTCTTTGAAGAAGACGGAAGTACTGACGCCACGCCCGCACATCCGAGGACACGCCTGTTTCAACATCAACCAATCGTTTTATAACAAGAGGTGAGGTCTGCTACTAAAATGTGTAGCATTACGGTATTGGTCACTTTACAATATTGACTGAGACAAGCTACACCTTCAACAATACATTTGGAGTAATTATAATCCTAGAATTAAAGCCAAAAATATACTGGGTTGGTGAAAAAAATCAGTGAAGCACAAACCACAGGTCTTTTTAAAGAACTGAGAATACAACCTAATCCATCATTTTCATCAATACTTATTGGGTCAATGCAGAAAAACCTGAACTGAAGACACCTGTAATTTACTAAGCGTACTTGTGTTACATATACATTATATGCATGTTGTAATACCAGCTTCCTTCATTCACGACGAGTAGCCGACCGGCCTAACCATTACTGTAACAAGAGGAGTCCATTATTTTCTTATCCAATACTTCCTTTGTAAATTGCTGTAGAAATGACCGTAAAAACCAAGGATATATATTGAGACGAAAGCGGGTTTCACTAATAATACAGTTGTTCTTGTATTCTGAAGTACAAAAAAAACATTCGTGACCTAAATTATCCGTTTCTCCCATTGTTTCTGAACGTAGTACATTCGGTAATGGCCGCCCCTTGCCAGAGGTAAATGCAGCACTCTTATTAGCTAACTGTATTCACTAATATTGGCAAGAAATCGCATGCTGGATAGGTTTTTACAACTTTAAAATATTGTGATTTCAAGCAACGCATGTACAGCATTGAGTGAGATTTGTTCATTCTCTCTGGCGCAGCGGCTATCCAGAGAGGTATTTAGCTAGCTAGCTTACTCGCTAGTATTAGCGCAAATATAAAGCTTCAGCAGGACAACATCGACGTAACTGAAATACAGACGCACGTTGTATATTGTTTTTGTTTTATGCGGATAAATGTGTGTCTGTCAAAGGTTGACTTTTTCTGTCTGTAAGTGTTCATCTACAAATTCGGAACGCGAGAAAATGTTTTACTTGACCCGAGCATCCAATAACAGTGTAATCTGAATGTTTACATTTTTGCAGTTTAATTAAATAAGTAATCGGCCTTAATGGCGTTGTGTATGTAAAATCTTTTTTGTAAATAGGTTTAAGTGCGACATTAGCTGGGGAATCGAATGCTTGTAATGTACATTTTTTGTGATGTTTTGTTGTAGATAAATACTTTGACAGTCGAGATGAGTGACCTGAAGGATTGCCCACCCCTAAAATACTATGACTTTAAGCCTGTGGAGCATACCAAAGTGTGTCCTCGATACACAGCGGTTCTGGGACGTTCAGAGGATGATGGCATCGGCATAGAGGAATTGGACACACTCCAGTTGGAATTGGAGACCCTCCTCTCCTCAGCGAGTCGACGTCTTCGAGCACTAGAAGAACAGAGACAGGTAAAGATTGTATTGCATTTTTGATCGGTTTATTAATATTACCCAACAGTGGTTTTAACACGATGCCATATGTATTTCTTTTATTGCAGATTCTGACAGACTGGCAGGATAAGAAAGGAGACAAGAGGTTTTTGAAGCTGAAGGATGCTGACCTTGTCACCTCACGGCATTCAAAGCCTAAAAAGCAGAAACTGGATGGGAAGGGTAGTCATGCTCCAGGACCTGGTCCCGGTCGGCCGAAAACAAAAAACTTGCAGCCCAAGGTGCAAGAATATGAGTTTACCGAAGACCCCCAAGAAATTCCGCGCAATCCCAAAAATGATGCTCCCAACAGGTACAACCCAGCCTAATCTGAAAACACTGTGACTTTTAACTTTTTTTTGTTATTGCTAGTATTTCACTCTGGTGTCTTGGTTATGTGTTGCAGATTCTGGGCTTCAGTGGAGCCATACTGTGCTGATATAACAAATGAAGAAATCCGTGTTCTGGAAGAACTGTTGAAGCCCCCAGAGGATGAGGCTGAATATTATAAGGTGTGTGCGTGTATATCATTTTATGCATAATAGTTGTACCATTTCAAAAACGTATCACTATATAGTGAAATGTTTTCTAATGCATGTACTAGTGTGTGGGGGGTTGAACAAGATATATTTGTGCTGTATCAGTAAGAGGATAACATTGGTCATACACATACACATATACATTCAAGGTCCCTGCCCTGGGGAAGCACTACTCCCAGCGCTGGGCACAAGAGGACCTCCTGGAAGAGCAAAGGGAAGGAGCCCGGGCCAATGACAAAAAGAAGAGCATGATGGGGCCGCTTTCTGAACTTGATGCCAAAGGTCAGTGCACTGCAGAAGAGGGAAGGGCAAGAACCTAAGTATGTGATTTTTCAGCACACGTTGTAGAACATGATCTTGTCCACAAGAGCCATGACTGTTGCTTAACATGTATAAACATGTAACATGTATTGTAAATATTACATTCAATTTTGACATTGAGGCATTTTTGATCAGGCTTTACTGGTTTAACAAATAGTTATAACAGTTTAAATGTTAAATATGGATTATTATGTATATATTTTATGATGTATTATTACTGCACCCATGCTTTATGGTTTTTAGCAACCATGCATGAAAAGCGTCTGTTTTGCAATACCAATTTCTTTTCAAAACTCCTGATTTCACTCCTGAGTTTATTGTTGGTGTTCTTAATTGTTCATGTAGGCCTTTATATTTTTTCCAGATGTAGACGCTCTGCTGAAGAAGTCAGAGTCCCAGCACGACCCACCTGACGATGGATGTCCATTTGGTCCCCTCACTCAACGTCTACTGCAGGCACTGGTTGAGGTCAGAATCAGATATTTGAAATTAAAAACTGTGTTAAATTGTGACTAAGCAGAACTAATTTGAGGTAAAATGGCAGTTATGGTAGAGATTGTAATTACAGTTATATGATTAACATTTGAATTTGTTCTGTAGGAGAACATCATATCTCCAATGGAGGATTCCCCAATTCCAGACATTCCAGGCAAGGACGATGGTGCCGGGACTTCACCACGCAGTCAAGGGAAGGCTTTTAGGTGAGGACACACCATAGTCCAGGGCTGACAAACTCACCTTTTCTTTGTTTAGTGTCATTTCTGATTGTCAGTAGGATTTGCACTTGTGCAGCAATTTGAATAATAGTTGTCTGACTATAATTGAGTTTGATTGATTGCAAGAGCCAGGTCACATACACTTTTAGAAACAATATTTGGTGCCACGAAGCTACAATGAATTTAAAAGGTTCCTGGAAAAGTTTTTAGTCTGCAAATGTCAATCCTGCACATAAACCGAGTCTCTAAGCTCTAAGTTGTCTAACCTTCTGCAGAGCTTTTCTTGCCAGAGCCCTAGTAAGAAACACCAGACATCAGGCTCATACATGAAAAGGACTGATTAAACTGGTAAAACAAACAAAATTTTGGCTCTACAGCTTAAGTGTCAGGCCTCATTTCCACCGACTTGAGTGCGAACAGCACGTAACCGTGTATAATAGTGTGTATGTGTAACAGAATACGCTCAGATCACGTGTGCAGTGGAAATGGTCTAATCTGTTAACATGCATTCTAAACGAATAGGGACCGAAAACGGGCAGTTGCCGTCCACGCGCTGTATACGGAGAGTGTTTGGTGGAAATGAGCCCTCAGTCGTCAGCTCTGACAAAAGTCTGCACCTACATTTCTCATTTCTACATTTTTCCACAGTTTTAGTCTGTAATCAGCTTGAGTCTAAAGTGTGCTATAGTGAAGGAAAGCCTTGCCAATTACAGCCAGCAGGAGTTGCCATGCTGTGTTTTTACCAGTTTGTCTGTTTAAGCATTGTCTTTCAGTGAGGTATGTTCAACAAATGGTTGCTTAAGATTTTTTTCTAAAGGATATTCTTGCTTGCTAGTCTTGTTATTACTTATGTATTTGCTGTTCTGTAGAATTATTTGTTTTTTTATTTTTCAGTGTCCCCCACACACGCTCCCTTGAAGCCCGAATCAAGGAGGAGCTGATATCACAGGGGCTTCTGGACTCAGATGAGCGGCAGGGAGTTGGTGGCGATGCAGAGGATGAGGTGCTCGCTGAGCTGCACAAGAGACAAGCAGAGCTGAAGGCCCTGAGTGGCCATAACCGTGCCCGCAAACAGGAGCTCCTCAGGTGAACACCTGGAAATCCTGTTACACTGTACAAGATCATCTGTTAAAAATTCTGCCACTTACAGTATATGCTTTTGGCTGGGGTTATGCTTTGGGTTGGGTTAAGATGATTTGCTTAGAACAATAGACAGTTGAATTTTAGAAAACCACCTCTATAGGCTGATTATTGAAGTTGGGTTTTTAAACTAGCATTCCAAAAGCACACTTTTTGATTTGTGTTGTTTTCACTTCATAACAGTGTTAAGGTGTACAGTACATTTGCTCTGTGCACGGGCGTCGTAGAGTAACTAAATGACTATGGCCGCTTTTTATGTAGATTGGCTCGTGAGGAGATGCGCAAACAGGAACTGAGACAGCGAGTCCGAGTGGCTGACAATGAGGTCATGGAGGGATTTCGTCGCATCATGGCCGCCAGGCAGAAGAAACGTACCCCTACAAAGAAGGAAAAGGACCAAGCCTGGAAGGCTCTGAAAGAGAGAGAGAGCATACTCAAACTGCTCGATGGCTAGAGTCACACCTCATTGACTTGACATTAGCAGTGTGCTAATGAGTCAGCCTGTCCGCTCCTGAAACTACACTACTGTGACTGAGCATATCATGCCTCTGCCACCTCTGGGTGCCAATCATTGTTACCACATTTTGCCTTTTTATACGATCCTCAGAAACAAGTTAAAATACCAGCAGTGATGTTGAATGTTTTTTTTTTTTGGTGGTTGACAAATGAAATATGGAAGTGCATGTGTATTAAGACAAAATTTATGTGTCAGAGTGCGTTTTTGACCTCACAGCAAAACATGACTGTTGAGCAGTTAATTATGACAGGAAACAATACATTTGTTTCACTTGTGGTACCCCATTTGTGTTCATTTGTTGCTTTGTTGAGACTGACAACAAATAGTTTTATCATAGAAATTGTTAGGTTACTGACATATATAGTTTTTTATGTCATGGTTCTTGTATTGTATGTATGGAAATTTAAATAGACAAGTGCGTAAAAATAATAATAAAAGATTTTAACCTTTGTGTCAACATTTTTATTAAACTGCCTGTACTTTGCTTTTGGAGAGCCTCAAACAAAGATCCTTGATTGGTCCACCTCAACCCTCTCTCCTTTGAACGTGCCAATCCGTGACGTAACCAGCATTGAAGCTCACACTTCTTAACGGAGTGAGCATCGAGTGGTAATCTTGCTTTTCACCCTATACAATAGGTAGGAATTTTTATGGTCTGGACCATTGACTGTATATTTATTCAGTCATTGGTTTTGACATTTTTGTAAAAATTGCTATGGACACAGTAAGTAAGGCAACAAGAGGGGGTTTTGGTTTTGGTACACAATCCAGGAGATGCTAACCGTGGTCTGTTTTGGAAGCTTGTGTACTTCGGTAGTTGGGTAACTAAACATTTAAGTGAATTTTTAAATTAGACGAAGTCGTAAGGTCTCCGAACGTTTCTGTTGACATTTCTAGAGCGTTACGTTAACAGACATAGATAAGAGCTAGCCAGTTAGCTGTCTCGTAGCTACCTCCTCGTAGAGCATTTATGCAACGAAAACTAAATGATTTTAACCATGACAACGTTAGAACATGTACGCAGTCATATAAGACAAATACACTAAAAATTAAACAGCAAGATAAGTTCCTTTTGTTTCATTACCATCCAATATCATTTGTGGAGGTTCTGAATGAATGTTGTTGCTGCGTGAGCCAGTTCTCTGCCCGGACATGTGTGGAAGGACTGCCTGCACCTTAGCACCAGATGAAGTGAGCCGCGCCTCCCGGTACAGGGACCGGTCAGGAAGGCAAAGACGACCTCGGTGGCGGGATGGAGACATGGACAAGTACCGGCCCTCATACAACAAGAGCCCTCAGTCCAACAGCCCAGTATTATTATCCCATAGGCATTTCAAGAAGGTGAGCGATACATAATCCAGTTTTTGGTTTGCCGTACTTACCTCAGTGACCCCAACAGGTCACAAAATAGTGAAGATTATATTAATCTTTAGGGTTTGTCCACAGGATGCTCCTGTAGATGAGTTTGTCCTGGCTGCGATGCGCTGGGGTCTTGTGCCTGCCTGGTTCAAGGAGAATGACCCAAGCAAAATGCAGTACAGTACCAACAACTGTCGCAGAGAGAGCCTGCTGGAGAAGAAGTCATATAAGGTGTTTGGGCTTGTATTTACTCATAGTGCTGGAGGTGACTCAGCAATGCTTTTTTATAATATTTTGCTGTGTTACTTTCTGTCAGGATCCACTTTTGAAAGGTCAGCGTTGTGTCATTTTGGCTGATGGCTTTTATGAATGGAGGAGACGGGACAAGGACAAGCAGCCATTTTTCATCTACTTTCCCCAAAGCAAGCACACATTGCCTGGATCTGCAGGCGCTCAGTGTGATGATGTCAAACAAGAATGCCTGTCAGAGGATGAGACGCCAAAACAAGAAGAGGTATCCTGACCTAATGGTTACATGCCCCGCATAAAAGAAGAAAAACTGTGGTCTCATGGCAACACTACAGACAGTAATTAAAAACAGCTTATATATTAATTTGTATTTCGTTTTTATTTGACCAAATATACATTTCTTAATACCGTTCGACAAAATACCTAAATCTCACTTAATGTAGTTAGTGTTTCAAGGATGGCAGAGTATATTCCTTTTCCGCAGTCTTTTGAGTATCCTGTACTTCCTATTCACAGGATAAGGATAAGGAGACTAGTTGGACTGGCTGGCGGCTGCTGACGATGGCTGGCCTGTTTGACTGCTGGACACCTCCCTCTGGTGGGGAGCCTGTCTACACCTACACTGTTATTACAGTAGAGGCCTCCTCTAATCTTCAGGGCATCCATGACAGGCAAGTCACTGCCTTGAAATACTTTTTTATTCAGTATTGTTAACCTGGTTTAAAGCAGCACTATGCAACGTTTTCAAGTTAAGACTTTCTCGACCACCCCCGCTGTCTGTGGCCAGAATACCACACTTGCAATATCTGGGTGTCCGTCCCGTCACCCTCAGACTTACAAAGTCTCGAATATTGTGAGAACCAGAAACATGTTAAATTTGTAAGAAAGTCCGACTTTAATTACCTTGGTGGACATGACTGCTTTCATATTCACTGGTTAGTCTGATCAGTTGAGTTAAAAACACATGAGATAAGAGTGTCCATTTACTTGGAGACACTAGGGGGAACTCCTTCGAGAAAAAGCACTCAAAGTTGCATAGTGCTGCTTTAATGAGCTCTGAGGTTTTATGTTACTGTGTTACTTGTTTAGCCACAATTGTTGAAAAGACCACATACATCCTGAGGGGTTACATGGCCACCCTGATTTGTCTTTATTTTCAGTGCCAAGAAACCATAGCTAGTTGCCTATGAAATATGTTGAACACAAGATAGCTATTGTGGAAGCGTTTGGGTGCAGCTTTACTGCCAGTCAATTAACCAGTGTTAATGATCATAGCACATGTCAAGTTCAAGTTGTGACACAGTATTTATGAGGAGAACCAACAAAGAAAAACAATCTGCATTCCAATCGAAAACACATAGAGGCAAATCAGCTAATTAGGATGGTGAGAAATCTACTGAACAAAGATGAATTTCATTTTTCATATAAATTGCCCACTGGCTGATTCCAATTCATGGATGTTCCAGTTCATGTTTTCAACCATGCACCTATGTGCACCCTGGAGAGGTTTGCACATGTGTAATTTTTAAGTTTTTAAGTGCACCTCCTTACCTGACTCTTGTGCCCTGCAGAATGCCAGCGGTGCTTGATGGTGAGGAGGAGGTGAGGCGATGGCTTGATTTCGGAGAAGTGCGATCACTGGAGGCCCTAGAACTGCTGAGCCCCAAAAATGTCTTGAAGTTTCACCCTGTCTCCTCCTTTGTCAACAACTCGCGCAACAACTCACCAGAGTGCTTGCAGCCTGTGGATCCTAACATGAAGAAGGTATACATCTCAGAGGTTGTTTAACCATTGAGATTATTAGGGCCCTCTGACGTTGGGTACTAAAACTGTTATTATAAAGTCCTAGCCACCAGTAATCCTTAGCTGTTCTTTATGAGTACATGTTCTTAGCCAGAATGGGCTCTGATGATCTTGAGGTGTTGTTAGAGTTAGTTTACTGCATACATTTCTGTTATTGTAATTTTGAAATTATTAGATCAAATGAGCTTTGTTTGACAGTATTTTTTAACAGTGCCAATTCTGTTTATATCTGGGCATGTTTAGGATTTTCTTCACACAGAATTTGTGATGCACATTTGGCAAGTTTTAAAACCAAGGAACTTTTATGAGTCATTCAATTTGGCATAATCAGACTATGCTGGTTCACACTGACGTAATGAAGTTTACTAAACAGATCTTAGAATAAACACTGGAGTAAGATGTGTCAATCCCCTGAAGATCATACCTTTTTTGACAAATAATTACATGGTTAAGCATGTCAGTACTGTAGTGTCACTTTCATTACACGAAGAACCTGATGTGACAATATTAAATCAGTTAGGTTTACCACAAGATCTTAAACAGTTTCTTAGTATTGTGGCTGTGTTACCTATAACGTAGAATGTTCTATATTAATGGTGTTACTATTTTAAACACCTTCACCTGCCACCTGAATTCTGCCATTATTTTTAAGTAATCGTCTTTAGCAAATAAGGTAGAAAATAGTAAAAAATAAATAAAATTAAGTCCTGTTAATTTAGCTAAAATAGTTGGTATACAAAATTCCAAATTTCACAGTACGGTCTTTTAACATTAGCATAATGGAACTGATTCAAACCATTCTGTTCCTATGTCAAAACAGAGTGCAGTGGCTGATAAGTTGGGCTTTGCTTTCACACAACACTCTGTAAACCCTTTGGCTCTCTCTCTCTCTTTGTTTACTCTGTGCAGAAGCCAGCGGAGACTGCCAGCAGTAAGATGATGATGAGCTGGTTAAAGAGTTCAACGCCCACAAAGAGGAAGGAACCTGAAGAGTCCTCAACCGCAGAAACTGGGGAAAAACCCACAGCACCAAAGCAGCCCAAGACGGCAGGTCCTATGCAGCAGTGGCTTTTGGGAAAGGGGACAAACAAGAAATGAAAGACTTGAAGGGGTGTTGTGGCGAACTACTGTTGTAGGATTTGAGCCTGAAAATGTGAGACCAATAATCCCGTAATTCCATAATCTCAAGCAGTGAGTTGGAAAACCCCAGTTTCCCTTTTTGTAATTCATTGTAGTTTTTTGAGTGTTATGGTCTTCCTGTTTAGTGACCAGTGCTGGTCATGAACCAGCAATTTTTTGTGTCATGGTGATTAGTTTCTTACACAGTGTTTTAGAAGTAACTTTTGCCTTGTATGTCTAAAACAAAGCAGTTGTGTCCATTCTGCAGAAGAACAAAAAGAAAACCTCTATTTATTCAACAACATTTTTATTTTCATTATTACTTTGAAATACATATATTTCCCAAACAATGTGTATGCTGTGCATGTATGGTTTCATTAATTTCAATGATGAATGCTTAAACATTTTCCCCATCTTTTATCAAGTTCTGTATTTTTGTCTATGTAATGCAAGTCAAATTTTTCAATAATAATAACAATAATAATAATAATGTACGAACAGACAGTAAAAGATCCGAGTGATATCAAGCACTTAAATTCTTTGCCAACCTGAGCTACGGGCAGACACAGAGTGAGATATGGTAAGACCGAGACAGCTGGCCCTTGCCACAGATAGACAAACAAACAGATTTGCAGTTATACAAAGTCTTACGACATGATAGTAGACAATAAAAAAGTAGACAATATAGAAGTACTAATTGTCGTAGTAGTACTAGTAGTAGTAGTGAGTTGTATTCTTACACAAAGAAAAAAAAAAACATTTTGCTTTCCTCCCTGACTTCTGATTGGCTGTTTGACTTGGGTTATCGATTAGTTCCTTCTTACGCAGGGTTCATGTACAGGTACAGCTCAGTATGATATTGGATAACAGACCTGGACCCCTTCAAAACTTTTCCCACTAGCCATATCCCACTGACCAAACACAAGTGTCTTTGATGGTTTGAAATCACATGACAAAAAAACACTACCCAAGCAGTCAGGGAATTTGTGATTGGTCAGCTAGGTTTCTCCAATCACAAAAGGAGCAGTCACAAGAATAAAAGGAGAGCAATGGCAAAAGCTTAGGAAGCTTGGGCGCTTTTTTTTGTAGGCATAAGTAGGTCAGTATTACTCAGTGATCGGGGCAGTGTTTTAAATCCATACCTCTAACCCTAGTTTGAACTGAAATGGTAGGTTTATTTTCTGTATTAGCTGCAAATGAGGTGCTCTGTTAAATGTTAACAAGTCGACAAAGTGCAGAAATTAAAAGCACCCCCCTCCCCCCACACACATTTTACCACCAAATTCACCTCTGGGACTAGTCATGTTTGCGTCCATGCACATCCTAGAGCTGCAGACATGGCCTTAGATGCCGTTCCACATCCACAGCTTATAGGCATTACTTATGCATCCTTCATCCTTCACATCTCAATTCTCCATTTTACACTTGGGTAGCACATCAACAAGGTAGTCCCTTACCCCCTTTCAAGTGTTACAGGGACGTGAAACTTTGCACACAGCGGAGGGCAAGAGAAAAAGACCTAAACAACCAAAAAAGGGTGTCCAGAATTGTGAAAGCGGGGTTAGAAGGGGTATTATTTAAGATAAATCACACACATATTTACCAAAAGGTTTTTTTTTTCTTTTTTTGACATAGTTTGGTGGTCTTCGAGCTTACATGTTAGCCTTTTGAGCTTAAGTGTCTTTGAGTATATGGATGTGAGTGCATTTATGTGTACGGTGTACTCTACGAGAGGAAGCCTGCTTGCTCTACAAAGGCCAGTTATAATATTGGGGAAAAGGTGGGGAGGAGGTGGGTGGGTGTGCGACAAGAAAGGTCAGGGTTGGGGTGAGGGGGATGGGGATGGGGAGGGGATTGTGTTGGTGGCGGAGAGGAGAGACAAGGCCAGAGAGGGTGAGGGTCTACAGCAGAGCCCCCACAAAAAAAGGGTTCCAGGTCCTCAGCAGCTGCACGCCTCCGCCGATGGCTTGGCCCGCTCGTTTCTGTCCAGTTTGATGGGCTCTGGGAACTCGTTGTACAACTCCACCTCCGTTTCCTGTGCACAGCACACACACAAAAACAAACAATTTATCTCCCTTCACAATAGAATTCTCTTCTGATTGGCTGATGAGGAGGGAATTTACTTTGTATAACTGGCTACCTTTGAAGTTGATTTCAAAATTTTTAATCACCGTTCCATATCAATGCGCTTAGGAATGGTAACAATGACAACTCTTGTAGCCAAGTTAACAGTTAAAAATGCTCTACTTTTTTCTTAGGGGATACTATAAAGTAGCAAATCAACCATTTATCTCTGTAGTTTATGCATATAAAATCACATCATAAATACAAACAGGAGATAAAAGAGATAACGCCTTTCGAGGTGACCAGTTCCGTGGAAATAATGACTTGGCAGAGGCCTCCACCTCGCCATTATTTCCACAGAACTGTTCACCTCGTCAGCCGTTATCCCTTACTTAAAGACTTGCTAAGGTGAAGACTGTATTTGGTTTGGAAACATGCACAATTCATTGGAAAATGGTGTCTGAAAAGATGTGATGAACGTTTTTCACGGTGATTACGTCATGCAACATTTGTCAGCTGCACAGTCATGCTGCAAATCTCCCACAGCCCAGATATGTTCAGTTAGATTCAACTGTAGTGACCAGGCAGGTCAGTGATTTGTCATGTTATTGACACCAGTTTGAAATGACTTTTGCTTTGTAACATGGTGCATTTTTGTACTGGAAGTAGCCAATAGACACTGGGTAAGCTGAGGGCAAACAGTTGAACGTAGTCAGCAACAGTACTCATGTGCTTGTGGCATTCAAATAAATGTATATACATAATAAATAAACATACCTCTGCCATCAGCCTTGATTGTGGACACAAAATGACTGGGTCTATATCTACAGGCTTGCAAATTATGCTATTACCCTTGATGGGCCAGAGGATAAAACTGACATTCATCAGACCAGGCTACCTTTCAGCAGTTTTAACAAATCCTTTTCTAATGTGCCTAAGCACTCTGTTTTCGGCTGACAGGAGTTCAACTTGATGTGGTCTTTTGCTGTTGTTGCCAATCCAACTCAAGGTCTGACTTTGATGTGTTGCTCTTTTTGACGAGTTCTCCGGTTCCCTGCTATTGTACCCTCCGAGTGGCTACTTGCCTTTTTCCCCCCAAATGAAACCTGTCTGGCCATTCTTTAATGACCTCTCTCACAACAAGGTGTAATCATCCACAAATGTGGCATTCACTAGATGTTTTCTGTTATTCGCGTCTATTAAAAATCTAAGGACTTTTGTGGGTGAAAACCCCAGAAGAACCCCAGCAGTTCCAAAAATACTCAGCCCGGCCTGTCTGACACCAGCAATCATGCTGTGGTTTAAATCATTGATGTCACATTATTCCTTATACTTATCGTTGATGTACATCAGCATTTTTATGCATGCCACTGCTGCTACATGAGAAGTTGATGAAATAACTGAGTTATTCTTAAGTGCTTAGTAAATCTATAATATATGGCTTTTTGAGCATTAACATAATGTAAACATAACTAATCAATAGTGATATTGATGAACATTCATAATGAATGACATAAAGGGACCACTTTTGTACTGTACCTGCTTAAGGGCATTGCGTGCTATGGTCTGGAAAGCTTGCTCCACGTTAATGGCTTCCTTTGCGCTCGTCTCAAAGTAGGGGATGTTGTTCTTGCTCTGGCACCATGCTTGTGCTCGCTTGGTTGTCACCTGGCAGTAGGGATTGGAATTATTTAGATTTTTACAATTCCGATTTCATTTTCGATTCTGCTTAATGATTTGGTTCTTTATCAATTCTCTTATCGATTCTCATTTGGAAAAAAGGAGAACAAACAGGTCGATTACCATCAACTTTGTTTAGTTAAGAAGTAACATCTTACAATCCAGGCCCACAGCCTAGATAATAAGAACAATAAATCAAATATTCTTCTGTAGAAAATAATAAACACAACATAAATTATTCTGTGGCATGCCCACTGGAATCGGTAAGGGAATCCTTTGCAAAAAAACTGGCAGAAAATTCCAAGGAATTGAAACACAGGAAAACAGTTCTCAACAAGAACCTGTTTTCGATTCCCATCTCTACCTGGCAGACAGACAACAAGGTGCATTCATTAAAAACTAACCAAACCTATGCAGGCAAATGTGTGAAGACACACAGTCAGTAACTCTCTGCATCTTAATTAACTGAGAAGATATCACACAAGAGCTCCAAAAGAAAGTCACACTTCTGAGACAGAAGACGTTGAGTTCCATTTTTCTATCACTTAGTCGATGTCACACGTTTACCTGTCTGTTCTCCAGGTCGATCTTGTTGCCGAGGACCACGAAGGGGAAGTTCTCTGGGTCGCGTGGGCTGGCCTGGATCAGAAACTCGTCTCTCCAGCTGTCGAGGGTCTTAAAGGTGTTTGGAGCGGTCACGTCAAACACTAGAACACAGCAGTCTGCGCCGCGGTAGAATGCTACTCCCAGGGACTGGAACCGCTCCTGCCCCGCAGTATCCCATATCTTCAGAAGAAACAAAAGAAAAATGCGAGTTAAAGGTACTAGGATACAGTAGGAAGGCTTAACACCATCTCACCACCTCATTTCTGAAGGTCCTATTCACTAAATCACTGTGATCAACCATGTTGTAGATAATTATTTGACTTATATTTTAAGTTCATTTCTTTAGATAAACCAATGTCTGGAGGGTGACAACACTTCAGTATTTTCTCAGTTCCATCCAGTGTTTTGAGAGAATTTAATTTAATTAATACAATAATATTTCAACATCATTGATAAAACTGCTTCTTGAGGGAATCAGGCATGAATGATACCTGCATTGTGACGAGTCGATCATCCACCATCACCTCTTTCGTCAGGAAATCAGCTCCTATTGTTGCTTTATACTGATTGCTAAACTTCTTGTTCACATACTGATTCATCAGAGAGGTCTTGCCAACACTTCAAACAGGCAGGGGGAGGCAGAGAGAGAGAGAGAGAGAAAGAGAGAGAGAAAGAGAGAGAAAGAGAGAGAGAAGACAGTCGTGTAATTAGAGAGGTAAGGCAAACTTCACCTCGTCTTACCAGTGGCCCTGATGAGCTTATCTCATCTCTATCTCTAAGAAACTACAGCCCCACTTTGAGGGGACAAATAAGTGACGGAAGTGAAAGATTATTCCATAGCCAGGGTGGGGCAATCACATCATCATTCCTGACATCATCACTGAACAAAACTTCACTGTGGTTTATGAAGTATCCTAAGGGTTTTGTTTTAGGCCATAAGGTGAATCTCACATAGTCTACTCATCAGCAGCAGCATACTGAAAATATTATCTGCTTGGAGCTTGCTCACTTGTTTTACTTATTGAACTGCTACATTTAGACGTTTTATAATAGAAATTGTAGAAATTGCATTTGTATGTAATAAATGATGAAATGAGATGAAAATATACAATTTTTGTCCTGAGTCTAACTAGTAGCCAAAAGGGGCCCGGTACAATGCTGGGCCCTTAGAATCGGCCCTTAGACTTCTCCCCCATGGGAGCGTTCCTACCATAAGGTGACGAGTATTATCAAAGAACAATGACAAAATGAATGTAATCTACTGCAGTTTGGAAATTATGCAAAACATAACACTAAAAGTGATCTACATGGAACTAGCTGAATCCAACACAGACAATCTGGAATTGTTTTTCAAATAAATAAATACATACACATAAATTCTGTTATTTTAAGACTACAACAAAATTGACTCATACAGCTTATGATGACACACACCCCACTGGGTTACAGCATCTCAAGTCATATCGTAGAAACGTGTTCTCTGAACAGCTCAAAATAGCTCCTCTTGTTGACATCAACTAAACGACTCAGAGAGCATATTCAGTGACTAGGTAGCAAGTCCACTTGGCCACGAGTAGTTTTCAACTTAGGGTTTCTAGCCTGTATGTCAAATTCTCTTAGTGGCTTTCAATGTAATCAGGGTGGTACTTACCCAGAGTCTCCCAGGATGATGACTTTGAGTAGAACTTTCTTCCTAGATGTCATTCTGTCAGAGCTGTGGAAAACACAAGTGTATCTGAGCAAAACACCAGAAACTGTAACCATGCAGGCATGGCCCAATCATTTTAGAACACCAAGTTTGAATTTCAAGACTGTCCCCTGACTGAAAAGTTTTTTTTAAATCAAAACAGACATCGTATTGCAGTTTACAATTCACCATAATGAAACATTTTGGCAAATAAAAAAATAAAAAAACATTCATAGTACATACTAACAAAGACCACAGTTCTTACTTTTGTCTTGGCTCATTCGTTTTAAATGATACAAAAGATGATCAACACTGGCTGAAGGACAAGGAACTGAATGGGATTTTAAAAATACACCTCATCTCATGTTCTTATATCTCTCCCACATCCAGCAAACACCTGACCTTTGACCAAAGCATGACCTTTGACGTGAATTAATCACACTGTGTGGTTTTGATAGAACAACTGCCTCACAGCTAGAACAGAACCCAGCCTAATCCCAAAGGCTTCTCTGTGACATACCAACTGCTTCTGTTTCCCTCAGGCTAATAAAGCAACTCCAGCAGCATGCTAGGCATGCTAGCAATATGCATTCCACAGCTTCCTGTCCACACAGGCTGTTCCGATTACTTGTTCAAATATGACAATGAGTGCCTTGAATCAGTTGGGCATTACTACAGTCCTCAGGAGTGTTTCAATGAAAAGAAGCCCTTTTTGTGTGCGCTGCTGGGACAGAGGTCTTACTGCATGTGTGCTCATGCTCTTACTGGTCATGTGCTCTCTTTTGAAACCATTACTAGTCACAAGACACACGCGCACACACATGGCCAGGCCTACTGTTATACAGTGACGGAAAGAACACCCCCCCCCCGTGCACTAATTGACTGACAGACAGGGCCTCCACCCAGCTGGACTTCAGCACCCTCGCTCATCAACAACCCTCTTGTCTGTCGGTCCATCCCCCCTGGAAAGCTGATTGGCTGGCTGGCTGGGCCAAGTAGGGAGAGGACGTGCGATGTGTTTTGAAATGGCACAGATAGTAAATCACACTGAGAACATTAGTTATGGGGCACAACATGTCCCCTGGAGCAAGGTGGGGGTCAAAAAACAAAAAACAAAAACAAACCAAAAATCTTCAGCTGCCAGAGACTGTGGCCATCTGTGCATGACTAACAGCAAGCCCAGTTCTTTCCTTTCGATAGGCAGAACGTCAACCAAATCATCTGAAGAGAAAAACACTTAATTTGCAAATCAGACTTCACACGGGATCTTGGTTCTGGCTGTTTTTAAATAGTTTTATGCACTTACTTTTTTGAGCTGCTATGGCTAATGTTTGAGCTGGTGTTGATCCATTCTGATCTTATATATTTCAGTCACAGGCTAATCCTAAGTTCTAACCTAAATATCTCCAAGAGTCTGCCAACACACAACTCATAAGCCAAGGCTCTTCCATCAACGTCATCTCCGAAAATGTACGGATTGAAGCAGCGTCCCTCTTCCACCTTGTAGCGAAGGGGAGGAGAAGTCACCCCACCCTGCTTCGAACCCGGGTCTCCGGGGTACCAAACTGGGGCTCTGACCGCAACGCCAAAGAGCCAGGCTCGTTGGGATGGCAGTCAGAGCACACCCACAACTGTAGTGATGGTCACTCCATCACACACCTCTTTAAAATTAACATCGACGTCAAAGTACCACACAGCAAACAAAGTCTTGGTCTCTCAGGTCCTCACATACACCACTTGAGAGCCATGTACTGCCATCTCAGTATAGCCCTCTGGCAGCTCTGCAGCAGAGCCAGAAAGAGACAGGAAGGGGAAAAAACAATCACTTCTTAAAGTCCTATATACTGAGTTTAAGGAGAAGCCTGACAAAATGAAATTCTTCATCCTCCCTTTTCAATAAAACATATAGGTAAAATCCTGCACACCCTCTCAGACATGACAGCGGGTAGCACTTGACTCACAAGGCGATCTAAATCCCTTCTATGCTAAAGTCTAGAAGTCTGTGATGAGACCTTGTGCATACCCAACTCCACATGAACACACAGGTGTTATGCTGTCTGAACATCCTTTTAGGTTTGTGTTTTTTCAAGATGCCGCATCACTCTCATTGAAACATTTTCTTGTCCAGAACAAAAATGAGTATTTCGGAGAAAGGCAAAGCTCACTTGCTTCACTTAAAGTTAAGAAACCATACTCAATGTTGCTAAAGAGCAGAGTGCTTCCGGTTCTTCACATGCTGAGCGAACATGCTGTGTCCCTGCGCCACGTGACCCTGGCCCTGTCACTTCACTGCTGCTAATGCTACTCTGGGGCAGAGAGACATTCTTACATTGGAGGAGACAAAGCTGAGAAATCTGAAGATCGTCTATAAAAATGCATGGGGACACTTTGTAAATTCCAAGATGGCCAGTGTCCGCAAATATCAGGCCTATTTCTCTGCCAGGAGCCAATCATCTGCTGATACAAACCAGCAAACATTTCCAGCCATTACAATCAAGATTTTCTTGTGATTTCAACCATGTGATTTTTTTTATGTCCCTTAGTCATCAGAGAGTGCATACTGATGTCTCTCTATTCATTTAGGTAGGGCCTGGTCTTATTAATCCGAAATAGATGCCCAAAGGTGTCGCCAATATAGCCACCCAGTGCAGGGACTTGTCTTAAAGGACTTTGTCTGTGGTGCAACCTCTGTAACCACTGTGCCACCTCCACAGAGTGATGGCAGAGGTCAGGAGATGTAGAGCCCCCATCCCAGCAAGACTTCAGGGAGGCATTTTTGTGTGATGAAAAGTTTTTACTTTTGCCAAAGGCACGCGATTCAGAATGATACAACCCGTGACAGCTGCCCATTAGAGGTGTGAACCTTCACTCATCTTACGATTCGATTCGATTACGATTATTAAGCTAGCCATTCGATTCGATTCGATATCTCGATGCATCACGATGCATCGCAATTCACACATCAATTTTTTATATTACTGCACATGGCTTTGATTTCATCAACAAGCACAAACAGTTAGATATTACCTTCCTATTTTATTTAATAAAACTCAACAGCCACCAATATTCATGGCAAATTAAAAACATTATGAAATAAAAAGTAACAGCACAGTTTAGTAATACACAAGAAAATACATTATAATCGATTATCATCTGCTATTGAAACGATTATTAATCGTTCATGTCTGCATCACGATGCATCGATTATATGATTAATTTCAACACCCCTACTGCCCATGCATAGTGAATAGAGAGCCACTCCTCCACTGCTTCTGCTGCATGTGGGTGAAGGAGGCGTCGGAGGTTGCAAACACACAGGTGTTCATAGAGACGAATGCCCTTGGAAATCAAAGTGGTGGGGGGTGGGATTTCTGCCCTCAGAGACCCCCTGAGAGACCTCCTTGGATCCAGTAGTGATCGAGTGTCTTCTGGGCCAGTGGCTACTGAATGGGGCTCTTGACATCAGGAATGTACAGCAGCACTGAGAAGTCTATAAGTAGATTCTCTTGACTGACTAATGTTTACAATCTCATTTGAACTCTGCAGTCTGGACACACTTCAATGACATGCAGGAGCTAGTTTTGTTACGTCAGTTGCGCACAATTAAAGGTGACCCAGAGTCACAGCATAGATTCTACTTTGTCACAGTACAGTGAGGAAAAAAAACTACATTACGCACAAAGGACACAATTCAACTTGCCCATCTGCCTCCAAACCAGATCATTTGTGCAACTGTAGCCAGTGCGGTAGTTGTGCACTGTGTAAATCTCACACCCGACACCTAAAGCTATGTGCTGATGATGAATACTGGCACTTTTGGGTTTCAGGCCCCTTGCTTACACTGCCTGCCTGTCTCTCATGTTGCAGCTTTTTTATCCAATGCAGAGTAGTGCTTGCCTACACAACTCGTAGGTGCATTTGCACATTTAAAACAAAACAGGGAAGACAGGACTGAATTGGAAAGATGCTACTAAGGACTGTGTCAGTCATTTAGGCTATTCATTTGCCTTTCAGCAAATATACAGGTTAAACCACTAATTGCAAAGCTATGCAAATATGGTGCAACTGCTCTGTGCACAGACAAGGACCCTGCAGATCATATTGAATTAATGATAAGGCAGGAGCTGGTGGTCAATGTCCGTGGGCTCCCCTTCCTCAAAAAACCAACAAGAGGGATCAGTTACAGGGGAGAGCAGCCTTCTTGCCTATGCTGGTTACTTTGAGAGGGGCTGGGGGGAGGGAGATGGGCACCCCTGGGGTATACTTGTGCATCCTTCACTCTGGCTGCAGATGGATGGCTTCACTCAAAAGACATTTAATCTGTGAGGCTGATTGATTTTGTCTCAGGCCTATTAAGCTGTTATCCTTCTGGATAAAACTAAACGAGACTGAATGGCCCTGCTGCCCATCAAAGCAAAAATGTGGAAAAGCCTCAGTTTCCCAGTTATATTCATTAATCGACCTTGTCTTTATAAACTTGCAAGGCGTTTTAAAAACTCTATAATGTCTAGACGTATACTAAAGGCGGTAAGGAATGCTTTCCAACAAACTGTCAAATCTAACTCTGGCACCATAAACAGCACAAATATAGACAATTACACGGACGCATATCATCCCATGTGTGGACGAGAAAGCACAAAGGAAGGCCACTTCCCTGCATTTGTCAACTCCATATTTAATCTGTAACCCATGACACTTGGAAAAGTCGGATCACATGATGCAAAGGGTCCTCGCCACCCCCTTCACTTGAAACCCGTGCCAAACGTTATATACCATTTAGGTGAGAGTTAACCTTAGCAACGCTGAGCTGGCCCTTTAACAAAACATATCGTTCGTTTGTCTTGCCAAGTTGACATCTACAGTTTTCTGACGATATTAGAAAACTAAAGCTCACAACCCAAAATAATTGACGTTAACAAGCTAGCTAAAATATACTTGTTTATACTGGGCCTAGACACATTTCGCAATCGCAGAACCAACAGCCTCTACCATTAGATTGTAGAGTCGACCCTTCGCATGTATTCACTGCACTATTTGCTGACTGCTCTCTGATTTTGGAACCACAGTATGACTGATAGCTATCATCAATCAAGGCGTTAGGAACAAAGCATTGGTGGCTAACTAGCTAATACACACAACAGCAAACCACTGCAGCAATAACGTTATCTGATACTCCCAGCTGGTTAGCCAGAGTAGGCGTCCTTACACCTAGCTAACATTAGCCGTCAAAGCAATGTAATGTAAATGCACTGGCGTTTACAACCATTAACTAATAAGGTAACATATCGTTTTGTCAACTTCGGGCAAAACTGGTGTTCATTATTTTTTAACAGTGTAAGCAACATTTCACAGAATAGCTCTACTAATTAGTTGACAAAGCTATGTCGGCACTATAAACACGACTGGAGAACGTATTCCATGGCTACACATTATGGCTAACGTTAGGCGGATCCAACATCGACAGCTAGCCGATATTGGCTAACAGAGAGCACAGTGTTCCCTGCAGCTGTCCAAAGGTTGTTTGGGCTACCTGGTATAAGCGATAATGAAAGTAAACACCCTACTGTGAGAGGCTGTATATTTTATATGTGGTGACAACCAAGCTAACCAAACAATCAACTCAACAACAAGGCCCAATGCTGTAAAACAAACCTGCTTGAAGCTAGCCCATTTTAGCTACAGCAATTCCAATATCAGTTAATTAACTATGACATGCACCAAATACGCTAGCCATCCCAAATATTTGCAACGGTGCAATAACATGAGCACCCCGCTGCTTCGAAGACATATCATAGCGGCAGTGAGTAAGTTAGCAGTCTTACGTACGCCCAGTTGACGCAGCTTGGCAAACTTAGCTTACTATCCTAGCAAGCTAGTCGACAAACTGTCTGCACGACTAGCTTCAAAAGCTAATGTTCGTTTCTAAGTATGTGACACTGTCAAAGCAATGTATTGACCATAAACATTAGAAATTTGGACTGCGAGTTTACCTGAAACACAAGATGTCCGATGTATCTAGTTTTCGTTGTAAACACGTTAGGCTGCCTTACCTTCAGCTGACTAACGGTAAACAGGACAGCCAGTCCCCTGGAAACAGGCTTTTCGTCTTTTGTTGGAAGGCTTGAAAACCTGATGAGTTCCCCCTAGTTTTAAGACAACTGCTAATAACTGGTTTGCTGGGTAGATATGGTGATCTCCTTTTGTGACTACTGCTAAAAAAACACAGTACCTATTTAGAAAAAAATATTAACCGTGTACTGCACCGTCACCGCAGGACTTAAGCACACAACCTTTCCCTTTCTGTTTCTAACCTCAGCCCTAGCTTGCTAGCTTACTTCCTCCAAAACAACCCCCAGCCTATTACGTCACCACGCACGCTTCAAATGACACACCTTTGCGCCTTCCATTTTCTCTTGAAAATGTTTATGAAATCATATATATCTATATAGTAATATTTATGGATAAAGGAAACCATATTGTATAGCCAGTCGTAGAATATATGTGCAATATATTGTTTATGTCCACAATTTTGATCTTGCCATCCTAACCACCTAGAATTCACACCACCCTGCATATGCAGTGACACAGTAATGAGTGTCAGATCATATAAACTAACAGCGATACCCCTCGGTGTTGAAAAATGTAGTCATGGTATCTATCAGCCTATATAATATGTGAGACAGCTCCCCCATCCCACACACATATCTGAAGAAGTTAGTATCAAAATCAGTTTTATTGACCAAGTATACATACAAGCAATTTAACTCCAGACTGCATTAATGTGAAGTTGCCACAGTACTGTGTACTGCGTACTGTGTTTAGCAGTTTATAGTGAGAGGATGTGCATGTGCAAGACCAGAAACATAGCTTAACTCAACCTTGGTCAATACTTTTTTTTTAATCCGTTTAATGTTCTGCTCAGTTTTCCTATTTTATCTGATGCTCACAGCATCACATCCAGGCCAAAGACCTTGAAGCTATTATCTCTATCTGCATGTATGATGGAATCATAAAAGTGCTTTCTTGTTATTATGCCGTCACTCACTGCCCAGCCTTCTGGAAATGTGCATAACAGAATGCACTCATTGCACCCCGTTTTACATGTCTCAAAATTGCTGTGATACAGTTTACATTAGGCAAATAAAGAGACAGGTAAACTGAGGTCTCTGTCAGTGTTGCCAAAGATGTGAACTTAAAAAAATGGAAATGGGCCGAACTTTGAGTTCCCAGTTATGAATTCCTCAAAAGACCTTACCTGGGCATGCACTCATTATGCCATAACATTGATAGGCTCAGGGGTAACAGATGCCAGCTAGCACAACTCGACATTTGAGCTCACTAGCTCACTCAGTAGCACGTCTGTCTCCTGTTGCTGTGAGGTCGCAGATTTGAGCCTCAGGTTGGACTGTGCAGGAAGACCTCTGTCTCTCTCTGTCTCTCATGAGATCCAAGATCCAAAGAGCCATTTAGATGCCATGGGTTATATTCTGACTGGATGCATCACTAATCATTCAGCCTTTGCACTACAACACGTTTTTCTTCCCCCTTTTCTCTCTCTCTCTCTCTCTCCCTCTCTGTCTCTTTCTCTGTGTCTCTCTCTCTCTTTCTCTCTCTCTCTCTCTCTCTCTCACACACACACACACACACACACGTGCACGCATGCACACACACACACACACACACACACACACACACACACACACACACACACACACACACACACACACACACACACTTCACTTACTATTTATTTATTTATCATTTATTTTTTGAGGAGCAAAAAAAACACAAGGAGTTTTACCCTCTTATACAAGTATAATGAGATGTAATAATAAGATAATCTTGAAATCAAAAGTCTTGAAGTCAGCTGATAAAGGTGTGTACTAAATGTTTACTGGTCAGTCATTGAGTGACTTTCAGGATGATTCTGAAATCTGCACCTGAAGATTTTTTGTTTTCTTTTCTTATAATGTGGAATGATTTTTCTTTTATAGTCTGACATAATTCGACCAAAAAAGCAATTAATAAATTAGTTAATTTACTATTAATTAAACTAATAATTAAAATAATTAATTAATAGTTAAAAGAAGGTGGGGCTGTAAATATAGGCTAAGTGGCATTGCTGCACACAGACATGCCACTGTCATTAGGCACTTACGCCCCCTTGTGGCAGTAAATGCACAGTACAAAGACACAAAGGTGATGTGTTGAAATGTTGCTATGGAAGGCCAAAAGGGCCAAAACATTTGAAACTGACGCAAAGACAAGTAAAGCACAAAATGACGTGTCGATGCATAACATTAATGTGGACGGGTTATTTAAATAACAACTTAATTCGACTTGATAAAAAATGTAAGCAGCTGACTACAGTCAGGGATGCATTCTGGGTTGAAAATGTGGTTCGAAATTGTGTCAGACTTGCCTGAAAGGTGTGAGGATGTCATCAAAGTGAAACCATCTCATATGACTTGCCCAGATGGATAAATCTGCTGCTATAGTAGTAATAAAAGAACTTAACCAGGTGTTAAGTTTTTTTTTTTTTTTCTGTGCTAATTCAGTACTGTGATTGATTTAGAATGGAGGCTATTATTGTCAACATCCAGTGGGCTAGAGGGGGACCAATTGAGCCTGATCTGATGAAATGCTTCATTTTTAAAAATTCGAACGAAATCGGGGATCACCAACAGCTTGATGGTATTCTTTTCCTATGTGTTTTATTTTGTAGGGTAACCTTTACTCTTCTACAAGCTAGCATAGGCAGCCAAAGCAATAGCACTTGCCATTCATTTATAGGGCAAAATGTCAAAATCAATTGAATCAATTGAAATCAATCAATTGAAATGAATTAAGCAATTTGTAAATGACAGGTGTAACAGGAGGCTTAACCAACTATTCCTTTGTAGGTTATGCATGGTCCAAATTGTAATCTGCACACAAAAGAACTGTAATAAACTCTGTAATAAATGTAAGCATTTATTTGTTGTAAAGGTCTTATTGCATCACTTTTTCATTAATTTTGCAGTGGTCTCTAGTATTAATAAATGCCATGTGAGTCGGTTGTGGTGAAAAACATGCTTTAGTGCTCCTGTTACAGGCTGTTCTAATTTGGTAGAGGAGATGGAGCATAGAGAATGACAGGTTCTCGGTTATGCTAGTCACAGGCTACAATCATTCAAAGCCCATTTGGTCATAGCACGACAAATAGAAGATTTAAATGTTCTAAACAGCCCCTTGTACTTCATTTCATTTTATACACAGGGTCTGGCAGTGCTGTATTGAGAAACAATTTCTTTCTGGTGTGGACTCTGCTGAAGTGGTTCTGCCTTTACCCAATCATTAACGTCTGGTCGTGACATTTGCCTGCCTACACTGCAATTCAAATATAGCACACAAAGTCAATGTCATCGCTCACAAACAATCCCTCTGTTCGCCGATTGGCTAGGCAAATTCTGCCTAAGACAGCAATGTCAGTGGAAGCACTGCCAGACCCTCTGTACAAAATGAAATGAAGTACGAGGGACTGGTCTACAAGGCTAGTCTAACAGTGCAGTCAATGTAAATACATCCTGCCATTTTCATGCCAAACCAGGAAGTGCCGCTACAGCTATGTGGAAGGCCAAAAGTGCCAAAATGTGAGACTTTTTGACATGAAAAACAACAGGTTGATGAGTAAAATTCATGTTGATGCATCAGTGCATATAATATATATTTACACAAACTTCAATAGATAGATAGATAGATAGATAGATAGATAGATAGATAGACAGATAGACAGATAGATAGATAGATAGATAGATAGATAGATAGATAGATAGATAGATAGATAGATAGATAGATAGATAGACAGATAGATAGATAGATAGATAGATAGATAGATAGATAGATAGATAGATAGATAGATAGATAGATAGATAGATAGATAGATAGATAGATAGATAGATGTTAAAGCGTATCAGCAGCATGACACACAAGGACACACAGACAATAACAACACCATGAAAAAAAGAAAAAGGGCCAAAAAATTTGATTGATTTGATTGATTTCTGTTGCTGTTTCACACATTTTGGTCATTTTGGCCTCTATGCTTTTGGCCTTCCATATCGTGTCAGACCCAGTGACTGTATAGCCTATATTCATTTGTGAAATCAAACAAATGAAGATAATCTACAGCTGTAGTGAGTCCCTCTTGAAAACACAGAGAATAGAGAACTTCTCATAGTAAGATGCATGAAATGTTAACAAATTAATTGTTTATTTAAAAAGATGGGGGTGGGGGTAATCTGATGACAAAATCATGGATGTACAGGCCTATGTGTTGCAGGATTATAGTCAGGTGTATGATCAACCAGCTACACCAAATTGGTTGTATATGTCTGGAAGCTTACATCCACAGAGGATCTGTGGTTAGTTTTTCAGGATGTTTGGCGCAAGCTACCAGCCAAGTTTCTTCAAAAACTGTGCAAGTATACCTAGAAGAATTGATGCTCTTTTAAAGGCAAAGGATGGTCACACCAAATATTGATTTGATTTAGGTTTCTCTTTTGTTCAGTCACTGCATTTTGTTAATTGATGAACATAAATGATTAACACTTCCATTTTACTGGCAATCCAAGTACACAGCATTTTTTCACACCTGCCTAAGACTTTTGCACATTACTGTAAATGAAGGAGAACAAAGACGGGCAGAGAAATTTGTATTTAAAGATGCAAAGACAAAGAACATAATTGCAAGCATAATATTTGCAATTAAAAATGCTCATTTGACTAACAGGCTCAGTTCCTTCATATCATCGCTGTCTATGACAACAGCCTGAGTTACTTTTGAACGAACGTCCCCGCCATGTTGCGTCACTACGTGCGAATGAATGAAGCGTCATCCTTTCGGGTGCTGCTGCCGTTGACCAGGCTCCCCTTAGCTAATCGCGGCCTGTCTCTCGCTTTAGTAATTTGGCTCAAACGCGATTGAATAGGAACCGTCCGCATATTCGGTTGCGTGCATAAAGCTCACAAATGTTCCGAAAAATATCCTGTCTGTCCGTGCCCACTTATTTTCTGCTAATTTATGGACTACATCTTGCAGCCGCCGGGTTGGTCAATGATGAGGTGAAACGCACAGTAGACTTGAGTACGCACCTTGCTAAGATATCTGCCGAAATTCTTTTGTCAAATGAAGGAGACTCTGCTGTCAACAGCTTTGTTGTGGCTCTTGAGCCTGAACTAGCTCCACATCTGGCATATATTGGCGCATCGGTAAGTACAAATGTTAATACAAGATATAGCACCAGTCTTATGAAGCCAGCTAGCAGCTCGCTAGCATACTGAGCTGTACAAACCTTGAGTTAGCCAGTGCTACCTAGCAAATTAGCACAATCGTCGGAAGAGTGATAACTCAGTGTAAGGTGCGGCATAACTTCAAGGGCTTTGATGTATTGACTTCGATTAGTTATCTCAGTCAGTGAGGGCTCAGAGCTGTAAATAAGTAGTTTGTAAACCTACCACAAATTGTCTCATACAAACTTTAAGATCTCAAACCGCTAACGTCATATTCGTGATGGCATGAAATCCATGCAGATGAATTTGCAGTCAATTCAATGGTCAGCCAAAAGCTGAAATACAATGTCTATTGTTTTTCTTGTTTGTTTGCGTGTAGACGATTAAATAACCAACGTGAGATATTTACAAGTAATGATATTGAACTGGACTGCTAATAATGTGTCGCTAAAATAGTTAGACGTGTAAATAGAGACTACTAGTTTCACATTCACGTCAGTCAGCCAGCAATTCATTGAATGAAACAACATGCAAGATTGTACAACACGTTGTATTCTATCGTAATATGCATGGTATGGTGGGGTAGGCAAAAGAGGTTATGGTGGGGCTAGCTAACTAATAAAATGCACAGTGGTTAAGCCTTTTCATGTCTGCAAGCGCAGGGCATTTCCGCGCTCCTCTCTGTCAGTGAGCGTGTGACACGTAAGCGAACAGCCCACTTCCGTGTCTGAGGCTCTTGTAGCACAACTGGAACTTAATGGTCCTGTCAGCTCAGCTGTAGTTTGTGGTCGTGATAGTTTTTGGCCTATTTGTCCAGTTGTATTTGAAATCCTGTCAGAATCATGTTTGAAAAAGTCCAATCCTTCTGTAACAGTTTCAGATGACATTTGACCTTCTAAAACCACTTGATGCTTATTGGCTGCACCACTTTGCTCAACTTGTTATCTGCTGTGTAGAAACGGTAGTGGGCACCATAGACATTCTATACATGTATAGTACTATGTATAGGATGTCTATGGTGGGCACTGCCTGTCAACCCTAGTTCCTAGTATAACAAAAGCGCATGCATTTGTCCTAGCTTCATCACACACTCTTCAAGTTTGTCTTCAGCGGGCAGTTTGTCTATCTTTAAGGCAGTTACTCCTGCAACAGTGAACACTCCTTTGGGGGAATATCAACATATTTAGCATCCATTAATAAGAGATTAATAAATATCTGTATTTTTTAGGCAAAGGCAGAAGAAGAGGATGATGGACACCTTGAGTTGTCAGAGACCACCCTACCTGGTCAGAAGTGAGTAATACTTGCTTTCAGATAACTGTCTAGCTGAGGTACTCAAGACTGGTCTATGTGAGTTGCAAAGATAAAATCATTTAGGACAACATCTACGTTTCTACAACCAAGTTTACAGGATAGAACTCAACATCTGTCTCATTATTACCTCTCTGCACATGTTCATGTTTTTGCGTTGCTCGCAGTGGCAAGTTCTTCAAGGTGGAGTTGCTCTCTTCACTGGCGGCTGGCGCCAAGCTCCGTGTGAAGGTGGAGACTATGCTTAGCCACGTGCTGCGCCCGTTCCCCACCCAGATCACCCAGGCGGAGCGGCAGCTGGTGGTCTTCCAGGGCAACCATTACCTGTTCTCCCCCTACCCCACTCGCTCCCAGACCACCCGCGTCCGCCTGGCCTCCAAGACCGTGGAGAGCTACACCAAGCTGGGCAACCCCAGCAGGACGGACGAGGTCATCGAGTACGGGCCGTTCCGCGACATCGCACCTTTAAGCCAGGTATGTGTTAAATGCGGTAAATGTCCGGTAATTACTGGTTACACTTGTGTGTAACAACATGTAACATTATGTACTTACACTGGTCTTTAGTTTAGGGTAAGGATTAGGATTGGGTATTTACAGTGTAACACAATGTTATGTGTGGTTACACTGTAACAGGGACCGTTAAAATAAAGTGTTACCATATCATCATGCATCATAAAACAGCAAAGCGGGGTGGGAGTTGTTTAGAGATTCATATTAAAAAAGTACATGGAAAAGAACTCCAGCAGCATTTCCTGCCTAAAATCTATACGATAGTGTTTCATTTTTATCAAAACTGTGCTAAGCTGGGGCTGCTATCTGCTTTTGCCCTACCAGGACACCATGAAGATCCACTATGAGAACAACAGTCCGTTCCTGACCATCAGCAGCATTACCCGCACCATCGAGGTCTCCCACTGGGGCAACATTGCCGTGGAGGAGACCATTGACCTGAGGCACACCGGAGCCATACTGAAGGGACCCTTCTCCCGCTACGACTACCAGAGGCAGTCCGACAGCGGAATCTCCTCCGTCAAGTCTTTTAAGGTGAGTCATATTGAGCCGCCCTCACATAATTTCCAGATGACCGTTGTCTTGATGGATTGACACATTGGTCAATTTAGTTTTGTATGTCAACTTACTTTTGAAAGACAGTTGTTTAACTGTTAACTTTAAAACCTTCCCACACAAAGAAGGCATTTCATATAATGTCACTCATTCTACCTCTTGATTAGTCTTGTGTTGAGATGAGGTTTCTGAGCCTTACTCTGGTGGTGCCCTTATATTTAGTATCTCTCACTCTGCCCCACCCTCCCTTTTCCAATCTGTTCCACAGACCATCCTCCCTGCCTCAGCTCAGGATGTGTACTACCGGGACGAGATCGGCAACATCTCCACCTCCCACCTTCAGGTTCTGGAAGATTCTGTGGAAGTCGAGGTGAGGCCTCGCTTCCCCCTGTTTGGAGGCTGGAAGACCCACTACATTATTGGCTACAACCTGCCCAGCTATGAGTACCTGTACACTTTGGGTTAGTAACTTTATTTTGTTGTTGTTTCTTTGTCTTTGGCACTCCATTTGCCAAAGCTTCATATTGATTTTACTAACAAAACAATGACATTTATGACCCAACAGGTGACCAGTATGCTCTGAAAATGCGTTTCGTGGATCATGTTTACGATGACCAGGTGATCGATTCTCTCACTGTGAAGCTCATTCTCCCTGAGGGGGCAAGGTGAGTGTGTGTGTGTGTTGTGTGTGTTTGTGTGTGTGCTATGTAAAATAAAAAATCGAAAGCACACCCACAATGAAAGTGATCAGTCAATAATATTTTATAAGTGTCTTCCAAAATATGAAATAAAGTCTATCCATGTTTCCCCACCATAGGAATATCCACATGGACACACCTTACACAGTGAACCGGGACTCTGACCAGCTGCACTACACCTACCTGGACACCTTCGGCCGCCCTGTGCTGGTGGCCACCAAGAGCAACATGGTGGAGCAGCACATCCAGGACATGGTGGTAAGCCAAGTAGAGACTGCATGTTTACGATGGGGAATATCTACTCTCCCACAAAATGTAGATGCCACTGTGATATAACACAGGGTGGCCCGCAAGTCTGGACTCAGGGACTAGGGACTTCCAAAACGTCTTTTTTATTGTTTAACAGGTAGTCCGCTTTAGTGATGAGAGAAGAGAATTCAAAATACTTTGCCGGTCAGGGGTGCGTTTCCCAACACCATAGTTGCTAACTAAGTTAGCTACTTTGTTGGTTGCAATGCAATTTCCCATTGCCAACCAACTAAGTTGCTAACTGGTTAGCAACTATGGTGTTGGGAAACGCACCCCAGAACTAGCAGTCACCAGGAAGTGGCCAAAGATTTCAATGCCAGCACATCTGTGTGTGATAGTTGCACGCTTTGGATGCTTGTTGTCAAACTCTTTGCCCACTTCCTGGTGACTGTGAGTACTGCAGGGCAAAATAACTTAAACTCTCTCCTCTCTAGTCCGTGACGCGGGTAAATTGCAGCATAAAAATATATACAGGAGGGGCCAAAAATACCAGACACATTTTAAATGCCAGTACCGTGGATTATAAAAATAACATATAGTACCAAATATATGTATTTCTTAACTGATATTTAGGAGTTTTACACATTTATCTAAGGATTTGCTACTTGTTATAGGTAGTTAGTGTTGGTAACCCTGATGAAAATGGTCTACGTTATATATAGCTATAAATGATTATATCTTCTCAATCATTGAGGCTCCCACAATTGAAAACCATGCAAATAAAAACTTATTCAATTCTCTTTCAAGTGTTATCATGATTTATGACTATGCCAGCAATGGTATGAAGACCATGGCCAATTGGGGGGAAAAAACTACCATTGAAAAAAGTTGCCAATTGGTTTTGGTTTTATAACTGGATAATTTGTTTGATTTTCATGGATAGTTATTCTTAAAGGCCCATGGTGGTCATACCCTTGCTTGATCGCTGGAGAGAGAATGGAACGAGCTTTAATTTGCATGGTTTTCAATTGTGGTAACCTCAGGGATTGAGGAGATATAGTCATTTAAAAGTGGTCCAGTATGATGACATGAACTCCCAAACAAAAACCTGCATTTTCTGCAAAACACACAATTCAGTTTGAGGGCCATCAGCTTTCCTGTAAGAAATGTCAAAATCTGAGATGTGATACTCTTGTGTATCAGCTATTTAATAAATATATTTGACACTATATGTCTTTTTTATAACCCAAGATACTAGCATTACTAGCAGCACAAATGTGTGTGGTATTTCTGGTCCACCTTGTATGTATGGCTTTATGGGTCCAGACTGATGGGACAGCCTGTATGTCTCCTGTTGCAATCATTGGCTGGCAGGGCTGGTGTGCATTGAGCCCAAGGGATAGGCTTTCCTGCTCTTGGCAGCTTTCTCCCTCAGCCAGTTGACCTTTGGCCTCATTAAATGTATATAATCAGCGCTGAATGTGTGCATCAACCCTTCCATAATTAGCCTATGCAGCAGAGTAGCTCTCCTCTGTTCGCGAAAGAGCCAAGCAATGGTTCTAGCGACAGGAGGCTCAGGAGAAGGAGTGATTAATGAAATGGCATTGGCCGAGACGGCTGGAACAATAAGACATAAAATGGAATAAATTATTAAACGGCTATACCATGATAGGATTTCATTAAAGTATCGCAAGCTGACACAGGGCCTTTTGGAGAACAAAAGCAAGGAGCTCAGCGCGGCAGACAAAGGAGAACATGTAGGAGAGTATAGTGTGTCTGTCTGTCGCTGCGTGAGTGCTCAGCTCTCGTCTCTTTGTCTCTTCTCTCCTCTCCTCTCCTCTCCTCTGACCCAGGTGCATTACACCTTCAACAAGATCCTCATGCTGCAGGAGCCACTGCTGGTGGTGGGAGCCTTCTACATCCTCTTCTTCACCGTCATCATCTACGTGCGCCTCGACTTCTCCATCACCAAGGTACATACACGGCAGCTGGGGGAAACTTTTTCATCCGCGCATTCTGCGCTACTAAACGCAAAGTGCAGTAACTACATGAAACATTGAAACTGAGAAAAATGCCCACAAAGTTGTCATACTGCCCAGTCAAACATGTTGTAGGTATAATAGTGATGATGCTTTTATGTACTTTCTTAATAGGAAGAAGCATGAGATTTGGTCGCAAGACAAAAGAGGTGTTATAAAATCAACTTCTGGTCAAAACTCAGTTTTGACAAAATATGTAGTTACTGCCTTTTGGCTTTGTAGAGCAGCATTGATGAAAGTCATTGATCAAAAGCTTAGTTTGTAAAAAGAAAATTAAAAAAAAGAACTGCTCTGATTTTAGGTGTGCACAAAAAGGATTTTTTTCCTTACCATGGAATTTCACATAACACTCTCTCCTTGGGTAACCACTCTAGCCAACTCCAAATGGCTATAATTTTAAAATGCACCTCACATCACTTCACAAATGCATTGCCTTAGCACATGGAATTTAACTGTCCTTGGTATGGAATCATATTTGAATTTTTTTTTTTTTTTTTTTTTTTCAAGGGTAGGTGATGTGTTTTTATATTTGATAACAGTAAACTATATTTTAGGGAGAATGGTAAAAATAATCTGTCGGTATTCATGCAATGGTGGTTAATTTTGTCCTCACTGTTGTCCGTTCCAGGACCCTGCTGCAGAGGTGCGCATGAAGGTGGCCTCCATCACGGAGCAGGTGCTGACGCTGGTCAACAAGCGCCTGGGCCTGTACCGGCACATGGACGAGGTGGTGAACCGCTACAAGCAGACGCGTGACACGGGGGCGCTCAACAGCGGCCGCAAGACCCTGGAGGCCGACCACCGCACCCTCACCAACGACATCAACTCCCTGCAGGCCCGACTCAAGGCCGAGGGCTCCGATCTGGCAGAAAAGGTACAGTCGAGCTTTTATCTCTGTGTTTTCTTGTTTTTTTTTTTTTTTTCTTTCTCTCTGCCTGTGTATAATAGTATAGCAATGTGATACTATTGTGTCTTAAGCAGTGTGGGTTTGGGCCCAGTTGAGTGAGTTTATGTGTGTAGTTTCATCGTGTTGGCCACTAGAGGTCAGTAAAATTACATTCATCAGTGCTGTTGCCTTTTCTTCCTCTGAGCATTAAATCATGTTTGGTACTCATATACTTATGGCCATATCTACATGAACATCAGTCAGTATTTATGTAGTCCAAATCATTTATTGTTCCAAAACCTCACATGCCCTGTGGATGTGGGGTCTGTAGTAACAGATTGTTTTTATTACATTTTTATGGGTTTTCTGAATTCTGAAGTTCTGTAAGGCCATACTCATCTCAAGATAAACTGACTTTCAAATATAACACGAGTTCATATTATAAATACCCAAGTTGTACCATAATCTTGGTGCAGAAATAAAATGTTAAAGATTTGATGTTTTTCAGATTTAAAGCAAAAGCCTGATTTCATGCAGCCATAGGGCAAATCTGCATTATGAGTGTGACTAAACGTATGCAAATATAACACGTTTTAAGTACAATTTGTTTATGTAAGGTAATGTTATGTAATCACTCACATCATACAAATATATTTTAAAATGTATTGTCATTATGGATGCGACAAAAAGTCAGTTTTTCTGTGGAATTGCACCACAAGCAAAGCTATGCAGGTAAGCCCCCTCCCTGCCTTACCCAGTGTGGCTGTGTGTGTGCACAGGTGGGCGAGGTGCAGAAGCTGGACGGGCAGGTGAAGGAGCTGGTGTGCCGCTCCTCCCAGGAGGCCGAGCGGCTGGTGGCGGGCAAGGTGAAGAAGGAGGCCTACATCGAGAACGACAAGGGGCTGACCAGCAAGCGGCAAGACCTGGTGTCCCGCATCGACAGACTCCTGGATGCGCTGTAAAGGCCGGCCGTCGACAAACACACACACACACACATGTGCCCCCAGAAAACATGTTAACCCACCGCAGCTTTGTTACAAAACCATCACCCCCTGCCCACCTCCCCTCCTTCCTCCCTCCTCTCCCTCCCTCCCTCCCACATGCCCTTCGGCACATCCATCGCATCTCCGTTGGACTCTATGGGCTAATTCCTGTTTAGTCGACCACCGCGGGTTACACACACACACACACAAAACGCAGAGCTTTTTCGAAGGTTCTGAGAGGGCAGACATTACAGGCTACAGTGGGATGTGTACATGCTTGTGTGAAGGTATAACTGTCCCTGTGCCATTAGGGTTACCATGTCTTTTGTTCAAATTGAGGTTTCCAGGTTGCTGTTTTTTGTTTTTCTCTGTTCACTGAATGTTGGTAAGAAGTTTATGCTGTGAGAATCTGCGGGCGATGAACCCCCCACTGCACACTACTGGTGCCCCTGTGACCTTTGCTTTGTGTCAAAGGTCAGAGTAACCTCAAAGCACTGATCGATATGGCAATTATTCAAACCAACAGTTTTCAGTTTTAACGTCCCCGTTTGTTTTTTTTTTTTGTTTTTTTTTCTTCGCTTCTACAAATGGTTTTCATGTGTATTTTTTTATGATTTTCCATTTTTTTGTAAATGATGTTTCTCATTCATACAAAGAGATTAGTGACTGTGTGAGGTTTGGGACTTGCATGTGGAGAAGCAATGGGATACTGAGACAGTTGTCTCCTGCAAAAAATTCCAGTGGCTGAAAATAGACAATTTTGCAATAAAAACCAATCTATTTGAACTCCATTTCTTCAAGTGGTTTGTGTGCCACATGTTTTGTGTTCTTTCTCATTTAAAGAATTGTATGGTCTACAATGCGAATACAGACAGCTCTGCAGGCTTCTCTGCTCAGTTATAAGTATGGGTAAAATCAACCTGAAGAGGGCGCTAATCATCCACGGTAATTATTTAAACCTGCGGTTAAATAATCGATGCTTGGAGGCAGCCCAGAAATTATGCACTTTTAAAAACACAGGGCTAATAATAATTGTTAACTCACAACCATATCACCATCAAAGTATGAACACCTGTATTAGATTTTGTCTCACAAGTCTACTCTGAGTATTTTTAATGGTTTAAAGTAGCCTACTATCAAAAACGATAAATGTCAAATGCTGCAAAAAAAACAAGAACCTTTCAGTCATTGCCACTTACATAAAGTGTTTCCAAGTGACCTTAGATTGAACAGAGGACTAATAATAACACTTTGACAAATCAGTCTCCCCTCATGGAATTATTTCAAGAAGAGAAGCAGGTTGATACCGAATACAGCTAACACTGATACTGAATACTAAATACCAGGATTTACTCTTAACAGTGCCTTTCACACTGTTCCTGTTTTTGACCCTGTCCTTCAAGGAGCCCCTAGCACACCACAACCACCACGCCCAGCAACGTCTCCTCCTCAGCCTCATGTACTTAAGTGAACACCCTGTCCCTGTGCCGTCCATTATTGCTCAAAGACAAACAGGAGACGCAGACACGGAGGCCAGACGGTGGGCACGGCTTTCCCTGGCGGGGTCACGCAAGGTCAGAACAAAGTCATATCCTGTGGCACAATAACAAATCCCAATATATTCTCCTATGATAACGCTGCCATATTGTAAATGCCATACAATAATCATTCTGGGACAGCATGGCAGAGGAAAAACGAAGACAATGTCTGTTAGCGCCGATGCGGGGATGGTGAGAAACACACACAATGGCAGCTGGTAGGAGTGTTTGTGCAACGGTGGCCATTTTGCACCCAGTGTGGGGTGGGAAAGCCTTTCAAACACAGGGCCTCTTCTCACAGCCATTAAGCAGTAAGCACACAATCGTTTCAGCAGGGCCATGGTAATAATCAGTGTGAACATGTATAGAGAGTCTCTGGTGGTTTGTTAATTGTATTCTTGGTGATATTAAGTTAGAACAACAAGGGGCAACAGCCACATTAAAAGAGCTCTCCAACCAAACCATGTGTGGTAAGAAAAGAATGAAACTGAGTACCATGCCATTCTCATGTAATTCACCGTGTGTGTGCATGTCAGCTTTGAGTATTTTTTTGTTCCACACTAAGGAGTTCCAAATTGCTGTAAAATGCTATTAATCAAGAAAGCTTGTCTGTTATTGTAACAGTTGAGGGACCAGTCCTTTGTACTCTGCTGATTGGTAGATGTGAGAGGCTAAAGTTCGTTAGGCTGAAATTTTTCTCTGTTCTTTCCCCTGCTGTGATGTGTGGGATACGCCTACTGGTCGTGCCAGGGCTGCGGTTGAGCTGTTGACCAAAGCGGAGCTGAAATTCTGTTTAAACCGGAATCCATGAACAGCACTGTATCCTGATGTGGCGAACAGTGAAAGCTGAGACAGGCTGGAGGGGCGGGGGGTACAGGTTGAGGGGAACCATGTGGTTGGGCTTGCACAGTCTCTCCCAGCCTGAGGGGGGTTGCATGGCAGCCTTCTCTATGAAAGTGATGCAGTCAGATATTTCATCATTCCAATGTTTAAAGAGTTTCACTTATTTTGTGTTGTTGTTGGTGTTATTTAATAAAACAATCTGTCAATCATAAATATGTGGGCAGTGGTGGTGGTAGATGAGATTGAGACAGACATGGCCTTCAGGACGGCAGTGACCCAGTTGGTGATTGATTACACAGACTCACCTGCAGCTAACCACCCCCACCACCACCTTACCTCCCCAAAATCCTCCATGCCACCCCACCATCCTCAAACTCACTCCCCCCCCCAACTACCCCTCTCCACCCACCTTGCCTCTGCCCCCTCCCCTACCCTCCTCTCCTCTCCTCGGGCACCCACTTCCCCTGACAACCTGCTGAGAGACCAGTCAGTGTCAGGGAACAATATCCTGCACTGTGGACCTCGCTCACAGAGCACGCTCATAAATCACCACGGTGACAGAGACACCGCCCTCACTGTCTGCACTTCGTCACACACACGCACTCACACACACTCACACACACACAAACATACACACTCATACAGGTCTGTATGCTTATAGGCTGTCATAAGGCTTCACACAGAGCCACTACCTACAGGCAGTTCCAAGTAACAAACCAAAATAAAAAATACAAGCAATCGAGAATGAGGACAAAGAAGAAACGGCAATAACAAAAACAAAGATAAATACAAAACAGAAAACGTGACTACTTCACCCCGTGCTGAGCTCTATCATGAAACACAGGTGCAACAACTGCTTGCATATTTATCTCAGAGAGACGCTGTGTGTTTTATATGCATCCCACAACCGTGACGGGGCGTGGATAATGGTCACTGTGTTGCAATCTGATGACACGCACAGCGGATGACTGGCTCAGAGCAGCCAGGGACACGTAGCATCAAGAATCAAGAGAATCAAGAATCAAGACATTTTGTTTGTCACATGCATATTTGTGCAGATACAAGGAGCAGTGAAATGGAGACTGCGACTAATACTCTCTTCTGTGCAAGAAAAGAATCTCTAGTAATAAATAAAAACTAAATAATAATAGTGTTTAATAATAATGTTTACTCTGTGTTCCTCTACACCTCTGTTAGTTTGTTGTGTCTTCCTTTTGTAAGTCGCTTTGGATAAAAGCATCTGCTAACTGTAATGTAATGCAGTTGAAATAAAATGAATAAATAAATGCTTCTAAGCTGAGCTAAGTGAGCTGAGGACGTTGGTCGTACTGGTAGTAGTGGTAGACCTTTCACCCCTGCTGGGTCAGAGCACTGACCTGTGGTTAGTTCCTGTGAAGGGCAAGCCCTAGCATTTTGCAATCCCAGCCTCGCCCCCCAGTCTGGGTGACTGTGTGTGTAGTGTGTAGTGTGTGTAGTGTGCTAGTGTGTGTAGTGCGCTAGTGTGCAAGCGTCTCGTATTGAACATCTGAGCGGACGGACCCGAACTCGGATGAAACTGGATCTCCGGCGGATGGTTCTGGCGAGCGCCAGATCAACTCCATCTTGAAATAACATCTCCAAAGTCTGGCTTCAGCTTTGTTATAATATGCTAACATCCCTCCTGTGTGTCTCAGGAGAATACAAAATTAACATCCCCTCTCTTGCTCCACTTCACTGCGCCTCCGTTTTTTTTTTTTTTCAAAGCTGATTTTTTTTTTCGACCTCATAAAATCAAAAACTCTGGGCCGCATAACCAAACAAAGCTGTCCTGGAAAGCAAACATTACATTCAGACGAGTCTGGCCTTTTTAAAATGTATTACTGAGATGTGTAACCTGGCCCCTAGTTAGAACAACAGATCGAGGCCAGGCTTACGGGCCAGTGTCCGGTGGTGGGGGATGTGGGGAGTGTGTATGAGTGTGTGTTTGTGTGAGTGTGTATGTGTGTGTGTTTGTATGAGGGTGTGCATGTGTGTTTGTGTGTGTATGAGTGTGTGTATGTGTGTATAGGTATGTGTGTGTGTGTGCACGTGCGTGTGTGTATGTGTTGGAGTGTATGTGTGTATAAGTGCATGTGTGTGTGCGTTGGAGAGTGTGTGTGTGTGTGTGTCTCTGTGTGTGTATAAGTATGTGTGTGTGTGTCTGTGATGGAGAAAAAAGAAGGTGGTGTATGAGGTGGCCTGGGTGGAGGTTGCCTGGTTGAGGCAGTGGTTGAGGTGGTGGTGGTGGTGGCGGTGGTTGAGGTGGTGGTGGTGAAGGGCGGTGGCTTATCACAATGGCTGCCGTTGAGATGGTGCTTTTGCCTGCCCTCTGCGGCCGGTCATTCCACACTGACAGGGCCCCGGGGACTTGGAGAGCGGATGAAAGCCAGGGGCGCTGGGCCCGGGCCCCGTGTCCTGTGCAGGTGGCAGGTGTGATCAGGGCGCTAAGAGACGAGGGGTGGCGGACTGGCGGCCGCTCGGCCGTCCGCACAATGAGGCCATCTGTGTTAGCCGCGCGCAGCTGCAGGAGGGCGGTACGCCACATCACGGACCGGACCGGAGTGGAGAGAAGAGAAGAGAAGAGAGAAGAGAGGAATGGAGAGGAGAGGAGAGGAGAGGAGGAATGGAGAGGAGAGGAGAGCAGAGAAGGAGAAGAGAGCGACTGACAGCTCCACCGACAGACGGATGCAGCAGCGACTAGGCGGTGGGGGGTTGCGGGGGGGTTGTGGGAGGGTTGTGGGGGGGTTGTGGGGAGACAACAGGTTG
>CM050211.1:36178649-36228649 GCA_027475355.1 Coilia nasus
CCAGGGCAGCCAATTTCCCCTACTCCAATGCTGATAGGAAACTTTGATAGTCCACCGAGCTTACAACAGACAAAGAGAGTTTTCCTTCATACATCCTCCGCCGTTTCAAACACATCTTTATGCCTCATCCTCTCGTACTTTCACTCGTTTTTTCCCTCCCCTGCTCCTTCCTCCCCCAACCCGGACCACCGCCCTCCAGCGCCGACACCCCCCCACCCCCCCACCCCCCCTCCTCCAGCCACCAGGGCCTAGCCGGCGTGAGCCATTAACCCTTCAGCCCCCCTCTGGCGTGAGCAAGGCGGCAAGCAAGTCCAGGTGCGCGTGCAGCCCGGTGGCCGGTGTGTGTGTGTGTGTGTGTGTGTGTGTATGTGTGTGTGTGTGTGTCTGTGTGAGGGGGGGTTGGTGTCGGTGTGTGTGTGTGTGTGGGGGGGGGCAAGAAGTGGAGAGGCTCCTGGAATGGCTTTCGGGGCAGGAAGTGCCCCCTGTCACACCTGCTTCCTGTCACTTTTTATTTACACCTCTGACAAGCTGCCAGCATGGCGGCTTGACCCCCCAGTCCTCTTCGCGAGGCCTGCCGCCACTGAAGTTTCCCTTACTCATACACTGAGTTTGACAGCGCGTTGTGATGCCATAAAAAGATAGACTGAGAGAAGAGGGGAGGGGTTAGGGGGACTCTCTCTTTCCACTGTGTGTGTGTATGTAATATAATATTCAGGACCTTTCTTTGATGCTTATATAGAGGCAAATAGCTAACATGAAAGATTAATTTTACACGCAACAAGCAGTACATGCCATGACAATGTAATATTACAGAATCTGGGGGAAAAAAAGAGAATGTAATGATGAGGAAACCTTAGCCGGAACAGACTTTATGCTTCTCTGTGACAGAGGTCAGCAGAGACTGAGAGCAATGTGGCAAATATAACTGAGGGCGATGGCTTGTCAGCAAGGGGGGGGGGTGTCAGAAGGGGTTCAGTACAGGCAAGACTATATGATGAGGAAAGCGAATGGTAGAAACATATAAACGAGGGGAAAAAAAGCTTTAAAAAAGTCAAGGAACGGTGCCTATCAAGCAGCAGGAAACGGCACACACTCTCCCCACCCAACGCCTGCTCCTCCCAGCACACACTTCCTCTCTGGACCTCACATACTTCCTCTCCAGCCATTAGGAATCCCAGCTGGAACATTCCATCTGAGTAATGTAGTCAGATAAACACACACACAGACACACACACACAAACACACAGAGAGAGAGAGAGAGAGAGAGAGAGAGAGAGAGAGAGAGAGAGAGAGAGAGAGAGAATGGAGAAGTGTGCTTTTATGAGTGATAAAGGTTGTGAGGGACAGTAGTGAGTGAACATACAAATAGTCTCTTCTCTGCAGATAGACAAAAAGGTGTGCAACATAATTATCGACTGTATGTGCAACATCATGGCGCACTGATATCCCTAGCTGCACAGATCTTGATGATTTCATTGCTCGGTCCCCACTAGGGGTCACTGCATTACAAAACATAAGACCTTTAGGACAATAACCGTGTAAAAGGGGGTTATCCTTATGATTACGCACAATGTGGCGCAATATTTTTTTCACCAGTGCACAGACTTGGTGACGCATGCTTGTTTGTGCGAGCAAATGGCTATTAACTTGATTAAATTAAGCTTCACTCAACGAAATGACACAGGTAAGTAGAGCTATGAATGTGCATGAAATCGCAAGAAGGTTAAAAAAATACCAGGTTTCATGACTTTGTGTTTGACCTTTTCGGAAAACGAGCTAATCCCAGCATATAATAGACTCTGGTGCCGATATGGAAAACTGCTGCTCCCTTATCTGGGTTGCCTTGGAGACCATCAGAGAGCAGGCCCGGCGAAGATGCCTCGTTATTAAAAGGGGAGTTTGTATATATTGAAAAACGCGTTTTTGTCATAAGTGTCACTCAGAAGTCCCGTGTTCCCTTTTCGATTATAAATGGAAACCTGTTTTCTCTCCAACATAACACAAAATATGCATTTCAACGCGGCTAGGCGCAGGAATTCATTTTCTGAAGATAGATGGCACAGGCTATGCCCGACCATAAAAAGGGCCTCGAAAGATCTGCATAGACAGAGCATTTTTCAAAAACCTATCTGAGGGCTACATCAATCAATACCAAACAATAATTAGCAGAATATATTTTGAACACAAAGTGTCACAATTCATTTATATTTTATCAGGGTCTATTTTGATAGATCATTTTATTTTACTCTGCGTCAATTGCCTTACCAAAATGATGTCTTTAACTCAGAAAAAAACACATCAAAGTTTTCAATGAATAGCCTACTTTAACAGCAAAAAGTTCCGTGTTAATTATATTACTACCATTCTTTTCTAAGATGTCCTAAAACATTGACATTGGCAAAGTCATATAAACTAGTGAGATGATTGACGTGGATATGCACACTCTTTTATCAAAAATCATTATTAGACAACGCTGCCCTGCAAGAGCTTTGCTCTTTAAAGACTGATTGGCTAATTAGTTTGACGCAGAGGTGTGAGCGGACACGTGTCGACACACCCCTGTTGTTTTTATCAGTTTTCCGAGCACACAAGTGAAACTACTCTCAACTCTATCCTACTGTTAACACAGTAATTCATCCCAGCAGCAGTAAGGCCCTCGCGTTCTCCATATTTCCCGCTGTATTGCACAACAGATAAAATCCATGATGATTCAGCCATTTTATTTGTTTGTAGGTGATGTAACGTAATAGCATATAAAATAATACATTGTCAGTTACAACCAAATTTGCTCTTATTTATCTTGTTTTTTGGTCTTGTGTACTCACTGTAATAGTGAAAGAAATGCCATAGCTTGTTATAGCTTATATTAAAAAAAAGAATTACACAGAAGGTTTGCTGAATGTCTTATCAGTTTAGTTTGATAAAGTTGCATCATTCGTGCTTGAAAAAGTCCATGTCTCTTTAATAAATGCAGCTTTCATAAATAAAAGGCTGACATCAACGAAGCTGTTTGAATGAAATATTTTATTTTTCTTACACATGATCTGTCGCATTAAGGATCTAATTACACCAACGAAAAGGAGCTTGAATAATTATTTAGATAGCAATCGTTGCTACAATATGAATGTTATAGCGTGTATTAATATGTTAAGTGTGTGTACCCTTACTTATCCAATAAACTCGGTGACAGAAAAAAATACAAGCTAATATTGGCCCCATACACTGATGCGCGTAAAACGTGTAAATATTTCTATGTCGCGTTGCCTATCTGTCTCTATCAACCTGCGGGATCTTCTCCCTCAAATGATGCATTAGATGCATTGAATGTATTTGTTGTGCGAGTTTGAAAAGGCGGCGATAATCTGGGAGCCAGAGATAAGGAACACCAATTTATTCAGCGGCACTTTGGACCCTGCTTCCAGCCTCAGTCGCTCCTGACACCTCCAGCAGTAAGCTGATAACGATTAGGCCATTTATTATCTTCACAAAGAACAAAGATTGCCTAGCGCGGATGAAATATTACCCCTGGTAATAATCAGAAGAAGAAGGGCCTTGGCATCTAATGCATGCATATATAAATAATAACGGAGCCGTAGCAACGGAGACAAAACGCAGAGGGATGAGACTGATACAATGGAGATTGAGCAAAATGTACATTTTCATGTACAATATATAAACTAGTGCTGTTGTTGTCGGTATTATTATTATTATTATTATTATTATTATTATTATTATTATTATTATTATTATTATTATCACCAATAAGTTGCCGTTTTAAATCACTGTGTTCAACCATACACCATCTGAACGACACGATGGCATTCCAAAACCAATGTCTAACTGATCTTGTGCCAGGCTGCTCTTACAGAGGGATTTACCGGCATGGATTCAATAGCCCACTGATCATAATCAACACGGAGACACAGGCTACTTTAGCCAGACGTTTGGTCTCATTTGAACGTATTAAATTTACAAAATTTGCTCGGTTTCATTTTGGGCATAAGACATTTATTCCAGCAAAAAAAGAAGTTTTTTTCTGCACAATTTATGTAGCTTGTTTGGCTGATGGCAATCAAATTTTAACGCCTCGTGTGATGGACAGTGTGAAATGGAAATGTCACGGTGTGCGCCCGGAAAAAGAGCACTGGAGGTGAGCAGCCAGCTTTATTTAGCCGAGAGTGATTTTTTTTAATGCGGACTGAGATGGAAATGTTAGGCGCTGATAAGCTCTTATCTGCCACTCATCAGGAGTGAGCTCTTTTCGCTGGCCAGAGCGCGGTACGGTACCTTCCTTAAAACCCCAGTCATTTCTACATATTGATTTAAACTTCTTATCATGACTATGGCACTGCTCACGAGACATGGAGAAAATCTCTATTCACATTTACATGAGCAGAAAGATCCTATTACGAGAAGGAGCTGCATTACCCGCAGTGTAATAAATTAAAACAGCTAGGGAAAATACACCATAGAATAACATAATAAAATGCACAGTAAGCACAGTGGTAATACTAACAACAACAACAACAACAACAAAAGTAATAATAATACTAATACTAATACTACTACTACTACTACTACTACTACTAATAATAATAATAATAATAATAATAATAATTGAAGTTGTTGCTGCTGTGTTACCTTTTTAACAGGACAAATTCACAAGTGGCAAATTTAACAATACATTTGGGAGAGAGGAGAGTGTTATAGCTGGTCAACTGTATTGTTGTGATCAGTGTTCCTACTTCTGATTGAATGTAGGATGTGCCATGAGCATCATTATGGCAAAAAAGCCCTCTAATCTACAGCGAGCAGATTTCCAGGGCAGATTTACGAAGCCCGCTCAAAGAGAAAAGTCATGCCGTGATGTGGCACTGGGGCTCCGCACAATGGGAGCAAGAGGCACATAATGACACGCTTCTGCACAGATGTTGTAATGGAGCAAAATGAAGACGGCCAGGCAGACTTATTGTTCTCATTTATTGGAGGGCCGCGCCACCAAGTATACTGTCTGTATCATCATACTGTCTTCACAGGCCCTATGCGGAGACTCCCCCAACTAGACTCCTTATGAGCTGTTGCAGATTCTTCGAAACATTTTCAGATAGGCTACTGTAGAAAAGGCGGACACTGCGCACTGCAAATGTTACAAACGGAAAGGCTGCAACCCCCACTGCACAAGGTGAAAATTAAATCAAACTTCTTCTGAATCCTAGATGAAGATAGGCTATATTCACAGGCCCTACAAAAAGCTGTGCGAGGCTTACAACTACATTCCCAACTTTCTGACAGATAAACTTAATGACAATCAGTGACATACAAAATATCACACACTGACATAGGCCTACGTTGTGATATTTTTTTTTGCAATTTTCAGAATGCAAAAAGTAGTGGTTTAAGGATTTTATGACTTTGTATCTTTTTATATTATATCGCTCTTTCCTTCTTTCCTTCTATATTTTCTTTCTTTTGCTTGCTTTCTCTGCAACCCCTATAATTTTTCACTCTGTAGCCTGGACCACTTTCCCTACTTGTCTAGATTGCCTTATTGACAAACTTAAAAATTTAGGAAGAAGCAAAGATTGGGGATTTCCAAGGATTTTGATTGTTATCGTCGCAATACTTGGCTTCAATTACTGCATCATTATAATAAGTACGTAGGTATGACTGATGTGGATAATAATGCTATTGACTGACGGACTTGGATTCGCTCTTGGGTTGCTCAGTGGTGGCTGCAGGCGGCGAGCGAACACGCGGATTTGTTACTCTAAGCAAAGTAAGTAATGCAATTAATTCTGTCAGAGTTCACTTTTCGCTTTCACACTCAGTTTTTTCTCCCCCTTTTGTTTGCGCGCACTCTTGGGGGACAGGCGCGAGACGCAGCGGTCTTGGCGCCCCTGCACCTGCCTAGCCTCAGCGGCCGCGCATGAGCCCAGGTCTCGTGCCGGAGATTTGCGGAGGCTTTGCATGTTTTAAAAGTTGATGTTATATGTGCAAGTGAGAAATGGGGAGGAGGTAGCTGAGGCTGTTTCTCGCATTATCATGTCAAGCGGACGAGGATGGAATACATTAACTTTTCTTTCGCTTTTGGGGTGTGAGTGCGTGTTGGTGAGGGGTATTGATTATTTCTGATGAACAACATCAGGATCATGCTTCTGTGAAGTATGGCGCGTGGTATGGATGAAAACACAAAGTGCATGAGAAATTCAATATTAAAGAAAAACAATTCTCTACGGCCTATCTATCGACCAGCCAATGTCATGGGGTGTCTTTAGTGTGGTTTTCGATCAGGTGTCAACCCCTATAAACAACAAACACTGCCTACCTATCCCCTTTCCTTCTCCATTTAAGGAGAGTCTTGCGCTCTCGAGGTGTGCACTGCAGCAGCACGGTCACTTTTTTGACAGGGCAGGAGCAGCACCACCCGATCGAATTTTATAAGATGATTAATTGAGTACGCAGGGTAAACACAACCTACTCGTTTCAGTCCAGCTCCAAAATATAAAGCTTCGACCCGGAAGACAAGAGATTGGCTGACGCGCGGGTTACGTTGCTGCAGCCTACTTCGTTCCATCAAGTTTTCTTCTACTCGGCAAGGAGGGCAGAACGTGTGAGCACATCGAAGAGAAAAGGCTAGTGTGAAGCCAGCCAAGGCTGACGACCATACTGTGATATGACAGAACGCACTCTGGACACGGATTAACAGCGCATTTGCAATTTCTGCAGAAAACATTGCTAGAAAGTTTCTTAGAGGGCCGTGGACAGTGTTTTTTTCGGCCACATCATCTACGACCGAGGCGAAAGCAGCCCCTCCGCGCTATAGACGCAGCCCAGCAGTACTACCCATACCATACCAAGCTGAGGCACCTCACCTCTGTCCTTTGGACTGCCGTATCGGCACTACTCACAAGAATAAACCGACCAAGCAACAACACCACAGATAAACCTGGTAAGAGGCATTTTATATATTGCCACAAAGCACTTTTTTTTCATATAATAAATGTGGATAGGTAAGACTTTCACTTATGCTGGGATGTCTTGAAAGCGTAATATCAGAATAGCTCGGTGTGACTCGCCAAGTTCTTAACATCAGCGTTGCTGTTTATGGTACACTGTATTTTTCGGCGTCTAGAAGATAGCTATTAAAAGTTGAAACAACAATAATAACAATATATTATTATTATTATTATTATTATTATTATTATTATTATTATTATTATTGTTATTATTATTATTATTATTATTATTAAATATGTATGGAATGCATTATTTCTTTGTTGATGCCGTTATGTAGCCTACTATGAGAGTATTACTTAATTTCTGCACACAACATTTTACGTTAAACTGCCTACAACTGCATCTGATGGGGTGTACTCGACGCTTGATGCTGCAAATGGCAGATATTTGACAAATTCAAATTACGATATGAATTCAAAAAAAGCCTAATGTAGTGACAAACAAAAGGTAAAGGGAAATATGAAGCAAGAATTTCCTGAAACTATTTTTTTTTTCAAAAGAATTAGTCATAAAACAGTATGTTATGCTTAAATAATTTGTAACTTACTGAAATATATAGGTATCCTTTAACTTTGGCTATATTCTAAGAAGGCTTGAATTTTAAAATGTACAAATCAACTAGCCTAGACTAAGGTCTTCATGTTTTAAAGAATTATGATAGATATTGTGTTTTACATTTGCAGTCACTATTTATAATTAGTACCAGGTAACTTGAAAATATGAAACTGATGCCTCTTCTTTCTCTTTAATGAACAGTATACCTGCATTACCAAATGAGTTTGACACACAATACGCTTCTATTTTGAGAAGAAAAACCTTCAATTAAAGTTCACAAAACGTCCATAGTTTTAAATTCAACCTTCATTAAAGATACATGAAGATATTTTAAGATCATTTCTGTTTTCTGAAATAAAATGGTTCATGTGAAACATGGATCTGTCAACCACAAGAGGATGTGTGTGTGTGTGTGTGTGTGTGTGTGCATGCGTGTGTGTGATGATGTGGTGGTGTCATCATCTTGCAGATGGATGGCTGATGATGATGATGATGATGATGATGATATGTGTGATGATGCTCACTGTAGGAAGACTCTTAGGTGTCAGTTCATTCAAACTCCTCAAGTCTGTCTGTGTCTTCAGACTTTAAAGTGAGCGGGGTAGGCTGGCTGTGCTAGGCAGGTTCATGCACATGCATATGCACTGTGGCACAGCACTGCTCCCCCCCTGATTCAGCAAGTACAGGCCCCCTCTTGGCCCTGCCACAAATGGAAGTCTTAGAGGGCCTCAGTTCAACATCAAACACCATAACACGGCTGTCCATTCAGTTGTTTTAAAAGGAGGCAGAGATGTGTGTGTGTGTCTGTGTGTAAAGGTTTATGTGTGTGTGTGTGTGAAGGTTTATGTGTGTGTATGTGTGTGTGTGAGAGAGTGTGTGTGTGGGGGGGGGGTGGGTGTGTGTGGTTGCTGTTTGGTCCCCATCCGTGTGATCTATCTCGGTGCAGGAGAGGGGCTGGTGACTTTGCCTCTGCCTGTGTTTGCCCCACTGTGCCCTGTCACAATCTAATTACCCGTGAGTAAAGGACAATAATGCTTCGGCTGGGTTCTGTCATTCCCCCATCCCCTAGTCTGCTTATCTTCACAAACCCTTCTGTGCACCCCCCCCCCCCCCCCCAACACACACACACACACCCCCAACCATCAGCACACACACACACACACACACACACACACACACACACCCCTTTCACCCCGTGGATAATGATAAATGTGTGATGGGGACCAGTGGTGCGCGAAAGGCAAGCCCATTTCACGGCACCTGTTAATTATGGGAATGATTGCCCCTGTTTGTGGGCCTACTTCCATTCATGCTTGGACTAGGCCCACACACGGCCTATTTTTACATAAATAATTTAAACAGTCATGCAAAAATGATGTCATCATCACACACAAAAATGGTGTCCATTGCACCAAGCCACCCTCATTTGCGAGTGAAGATACACCTCACAAATATACACCTGAACACACACACACACACACACACACACACACACACACACACACACACACACACACACACACACACACACAAACACACACACACAAGCTCACACAATACAGGGGCATACATACTTACACAGAAGCATGCTACACACACACACACACATAGTTGTTCACACACATGCTTGTGCATGGTGCACACATACAGACATAAACTGACAGACACACACACACACACACACACACACACACACACACACAGAGGCACGCACAATGTATTTTCTATTATGCGCCTTCCTACCGCGATGCAGACAGAGGGGATTTGGCAGTGCTGGCGCGGTTCATGTACAGGGCAGCAGGAAGGAGTTGGAGTGGCGCACTCAGTACCCAGCACTCCTGGGACAGGAGCCCTGTGGGACAATACAGCCATGTCCTTGAAAGAGGACCTTCCTTTGTTCTGGCTCAAATACAGGCGGGATTAACAAAGGTATGGAATAGAGAGGAGTGGAGGCTCACTGAGTGATCCTCTGAACAAACATGTAAACACCGGCAATTTACTGTGTATGTAGCAGCTCACCGCAGCTCAAACTGGCCAGCCGGCCGTGTGTGTGTTCGCTTGCGGGCACAGATCTTGCAGAATCAGGATCTGTTTCATAACGGTCTAAATCACACGAGCCACTGGGTCTGTTATCTCAAACAAACAAAACAAAAAAACATAAGCCCCGTAACTTCATATCACTTTTATTGTGTTACAATAAAGCATGAAGTACAGGTGACCTCGGTGGGCTGAAGTCAAGGGCTTTTCTGTTCACTCCATCTGTTTTAATCCATTTGTAACAGTCTGTGTGTGTGTGTGTGTGTGTGTGTGTGTATGTGTGTGTGTGTGTGTGTGTGTGTGTGTGTGTGTGTGTGTGTGTGTGTGTGTGTGTATGTGTGTGTGTGTGTGTGTGTGTGTGTGTGTGTGTGTGTGTGTGTGTGTGTGTGTGTGTGTGTGTGTTATGGACTGGCTACAAGGGGAAAGCAGTGAGATGCTTAGAAAGTACTAGAAAAAAGTCAGATGTAATTAACAAAACCTATTCCTCCTGGATGTGTAAGGTTTTAATAATATGAGTTTCAGGAGAAAAGCATGTTGCTTGACCAGAGTCTCCGCTGGATAGGTACATCAAGCTCTTCATCTCTCCAGGGATCTCTGCAGCTGCTTGAAACCTGTGAGCATGTAGGTGTATTACAAACAGGAAAATATGGAATGGTTAGACAGGGCTGCAGGGGTAATACTGGGTCCTTGTATAGATACAGTAATTATAATCTTGGTAAACTTGGCTAATGTATTTTGTAGAACATATGACTTTTAAAGATGCATTTGCATTTCAAGTTATTACATGCCCTATAGTAAGCCTGTGATGGCAACACTGTGAATAAAGCTAACATAGATATTCATCATATGCCACCCACAATACTTTATATATTTCATGTTATATTACTTTCAAATACATTGCATAACATAACTACCTCTTAATCGTCAGCATGCACTGGGTGACAATGCTGCATATCCATTCTTTAGTAAGCTTAACTTGGAATGTGCAATCACGGAAAGGCAGGTAATTTGTATTCTGCTCGGATAAAATGTCAGTTGTGTGCTCTCATCTACGAGTGCAAAAGAATTCCTCTTGGTCAACGCGGAAGACAGGAATCGGCAACCTTTAAATTCCTCCTGCCCTTTCCTTGGACAAATCACTTCATTAAACAAACCACTCGAGCAGAAGAAGGCAACATACAAACTGCTTGTTTGTTTAAACAGCTATTCGCCACAATAAAAAAACGACGGCGTTCCTGTTGTGTTCAGGAGGTGCTCAAAACAGTACAGTTCATGTGCTGAATATTTTGTGCAGTAGCGATGCAGTGACGTCAAGACGCGGCGTCAGAGTGGCGGCTAGTCTGGGCTCCGAGCTCCCTCCAATTATTGCCTGTCAATCATTCTCTCTCTCTCTCTCTCTCTCTCTCTCTCTCTCTCTCTCACACACACACACACACACACACACACACACACACACACACAATATCACCACAGAAATTAAAGACTTGAAACTGATTAAAGAAATCCGGTTCCAGGTTTATATGGCACATTGTAAAATTTGACGGGTGACAATGTTTATAGCATAAATAGTCTTACACTGGACCTCAAATGTTATATTATAGATTTTATGCTTAGCCTATTGGTTACGCAAAGTACCATCCTTCTGAATAGGCTGTTTGCAGTTAATGCTTACTTATAGTATTTAATGTCTTAAATAGAATTGACCTAATGCATCGTTACACATAGGCTAATTAAGCATATCGCGCATTTGCCAGTTGCCAGATAGCTGAAGACCTCCATGGTTTAGCCCGTGATTTTTATAGGTTATGCGGCGCTTTGATCCTATGGACCAGATAACCAAGTTGAATGAATAGTAGTTCAGATTCAAATGTGTCTTCTTTGGCAGTAGACCCATGATCATGGATTAGATGGCTAATTAATTAGCATTAATTGGATCTGTTTATTGAGCAAATAACAAATAATTTCTGGATTGGCACGGCATGGAACAAATGAATTCACACCTAAAACAAAGTCGCTCCCTAAAAAACAGACTATCCGAAACAGTCTGATGCAGTAGCCTATATGATTTAAGTCACAAAATGTATGTACAGAATTGAATCCGCGTAATTTGTACATTTTACAATAATGAAAGACAACAGAGAAGGAATTGGGACCCACAAAGGGGTCGAGCCAATTAGGGGTAAATATGCCATTTTTAGACCATAGCATGGATAATGACCGCCCCAGAACAGACTTTTCTGAAGGGTACTAACCTGGGCCTATGTGAAAATTCCTTCCATCTAGTGTCTATTGAGTCAGTCAAAGCATCCCTAATATATAGTCTACACTGTGTAAATGACCTATCTGTGGCTCATTTAAATTAGGGCAGACAGTGGTCAGATCTTGGGTTTACGCGGCTCCTCGCTTTATCTGAAGGCCGATCGGCGACGCTCTGTCTTTCTGCCTGGGGTGGGCAGGTCTGCTTGTTTTGCTGTGGGATAATTGTGAACAAGAATTAACAAAGTCCCGCTAATGGCTCCCACTTGGCAATCACGGGCGTACTTGCCACATGTCTGCGCCACCAAGCGAGTAGGGCCACCATTAATATGTAAAGCGATGTTTGATCGTTCGGACTACCCATACAAAAGCCATGTTTGCACAAGAAGAATTTCGTGACTTCTAATTTAAAACAATTACAATCGCAAAACAATGGATCCCACTTTAGGAGCCATAAAATTCTCCGCCCCTGTAAATGCCTGAGGTGTCGAGAGCCGTGTTTGTTTGTATAACAGCTTGATGTGAAAACTGACACTTGCCGTTTTACTTTGCCGTCCTAAACACTTCTATTACTGAATCGGTGTTGGGCTATTCATTCTAATGTTGGTATTTTGTGTTGTCAATGGATTGTTAATAATCTGGATTTGTATTATACCCAAATAACTTTTCTAAGCAAAGGTGAGCGTATCTATCTTAATAAAAATGGGATTCTTAAGGCGTATTGTATTTTCTTACAATGCGCTTATGGATGGAAAAGTGTAAACTGAAATTAATGCTACAAAACACAAACATGCCCTTTTACACTTTCGTTTACTTTTTCTCCCAGATTAACCCATTTTCTAATGCGGGCTGTTCATTGTCACAGCAATTCAGTCACCTTTCCAGTGTGGAGTTTCAGTTATCCTTGTCCTTTGGTTTATTTCCATGCGTAAAAAATAAGACATTATCATCTGGATAGGGTGAAGCTCTACATAAAGTGTAAGATCTCAATAAATTGTCTTGTTGATTAATGTGTCTCTGTGCGTTCGGTGGTCACCATCATAGGCCGATGGCTTCAGTGGGCATCAGTGCGCACCGATATGAACCAATTGGAGCGTGGGCGTACACCGATTGGCCCGCTGGAGGGCCCGCTCCGCCCTCACTCGCATGATATGGAATTTACTGGCGCCAGTTCCGACAGTGTACAAGCACAATTCATTAATGCGGCGACTGCTATATACGCAGCGACTGAGATCACTAGTCCTGAGCGCTTAGACTACCTTTTTTTGACAATTAAGTTACTTAAAGTTTCTACGGAAGAAAATAATCTCGGGTGTTGACAAGGAGGAGGATTAGCTGTTTTCCATACGGACTATTATCGGACAAAATTACTATGAGGAAACTATTGCTGAAATGTTTGTGTGCGCTGTAAGTACGGAGTGCTGATGTCTTACTGAAATTTAAATCAACAAATGTTTATTTTAAACAATAGGCTATCTTGGACGGAGCGACTTTGTACATTGTAATGGTATAACTTAAGGTTTCAGTTTACCATGGTTTAGGTTTAAGCTACGTGTTATTCAACTACGCCGCTCAAAAATGAGCAAAATACTACAGTATACGCATTGTTTTGTAAAATATTCCATGTACATGGCTAAATTCTTTGCATTTTTAGAAACTGTGATAACTGGTGTTTTTTATTTCTTTTGCAGGTCTCGATAGCAACGGATGAGAGGACAGAATAAGGACATCCACAAACTACTGAAGGCAAAAGGAACTCCAGACGTCGCATTATTATTTCCATAGCTTAGAATTATCTTTGCTTCATATCTACGGGACATACATATAGGCTTGTTTCACTGTCGGAACAAGCTGAGCCCAAGAGAGTTCGTTACTTTTAGGACGAACGTCACCAAAGTTGTTGTAAGTACACGGACGATTAGGAGATGGAGGTTGCAGCCGATCAGTCTCGGTGGATGGCGCATCATCATGCGGTACTTAATGGTCAGCACCCAGACAGCCATCATCACGGTCTGACCCATAACTACATGGAGCCCATGGCGCCGCTTCTTCCCCCAGACGAAGTGGACGTGTTCTTGAATCATTTGGACTCGCAGGGCAACCCTTACTACCCCAACTCGAGGGCCCGAGTATCATACGGTCAGGCACACGGTGAGTAGTAGTTTTGCAGCATTAACGCAATCTAAACGTAGATGTATTTCTCAAAATCTTAATATTTGTTACTGTTGTATAACTAAGATATTTCTTGAACAAGACTGTCCCTGGCCCTACATATAGCGTACTGCATTTTGATGTTTGAGGTTAACTTATGGATAATGTTTTGTTTTAAATATGTATGCTATTTGTGTTCTTAATACATCTCGTGGTAGATTATTAATGGAAATATTTAGAATGCTACCAATGTTTGTTGAGGTCAAACATAAAGCATTGCGGCCTGTAAATGCACAAACTGTCCAGCTGCGGTAGGCCTCGAATGCTTAAAACGATTGCTTTCATGCATTCTGTAAAGACGCAGCCCGTGCCAGACGCTCTTGGCATGGCCTACATAACCGAGCCTTATCTTTGGGATTTTAGTCGGTTTATTCTTCATAGAAAGCCAATGTGATTCCAACAAAAGCTGACCATTGCATTATTGTTAGTTGTCATGGCTGTCACAGTAGTATGCAAAATAGCAGACATAGGTAGAAAGAGGGAGAAAATCCAGCAAATGACACGGGGAGGAAAGGGAAGTGCATGTCATTTATTCCCTCTCAGCTGGTGTTGGGGAGAGTGTGTGTGTATGTGTGTGTGTGTAAGAGAGAGTAAAGCCGGAGAGAGAAAGAGAGCGAGCGAGCGAGGGTGAGAGAGAGAGACTTCCCGGATACAAAATCAAACGAAAATTTCAGATAACGTTTTTCCAAGTTGCCAATTTGTGCGAAGCGCAAGCAGCTCTACTACTCTAGGCGAACGCGTTCACAAGGCCTCTGCTTTGTATATGTAGCCTACTTTTCTCTCGGTCATTCTTTGTGTGAGGAAAATTTCTTTTAACTGAGTGAAGAAGGAAACAAAAGGCATTTGTCGAGAAACAAATTATTTTGGGGACATTTTATAGTGGCTGATTACGATGGAAATGTTTTTTGAGACTTTACAGAAAAGCTATTAGTCGTTACAAAATAGACAGTAGGCTGATAAGCGACTTCATGGAATCGTTACATAACTGATACCTTTGGAGAAATCAAACCTGGCCCACTCAATGTCGAGTTCATACTGCGTAGAGAGTGAATCAACAGGTGGGCCCAGCTTATCTTGTGAAACTGTCATTGATATTATTGTCATTTTACATGATGTTATTGTTGAGTCATGACGGATGAGTGACACTTCTTTAATTTGCCATTTTAGCTCGTCTCACTGGCAGCCAGGTCTGCCGACCACACCTTATCCACAGTCCGGGCATTTCGTGGCTGGACAGCGGCAAGGCAGCTTTCTCTGCTGCCCATCACCATAACGCATGGGCGGTCAGCCACTTCAGCAAACCCGGACTGCACCCTGCTAGCGCCGGTTACTCCTGCAGCAGCAGCTCCAGCACCGCTCCAGTATCATCCCTCACTTCTGCGTCCCACTCCAGCCCGCATCACCTATACAGTTTCCCCCCAACACCGCCGAAAGACGTGTCCCCAGACCCGGGTCCCTCCTCACCGACCTCCACCGCAACAAGGATGGATGAGAAGGAGTCCATCAAGTACCAAGTGTCGCTGACGGATGGCATGAAAATGGAGGGGTGTAGTCCTCTCCGGAGCAGCTTGGGCATGGGTGCCCAAACCCCCTCAACTCATCACCCCATCCCAACATACCCTGCCTACCCTCTACCAACACCACACGATTACGGCAGCAGCATATTCCACCCTGGCAGTCTCCTAGGCGGATCAGCATCCAGTTTTACACCAAAGTGTAAAAGCAAACCCCGATCGAGCTCAGGTGAGTTTCAGTACCTCGAAAAGCACTTTTACCTAGACTGAAATGCGAAGGCAAATCCATGGTCATAATCTGTGTTCACATTCTGAATACTTGAATGCTTTGTTACACAGTTAATGCTTTTCAAGTAGCCTAGCTGCTGAATTATTCAGCTATTTTTCCTAAAGCAGACCGTATTTTACAATATGGCCCTGTCAGGACTCCACCATTGTTCTCTCGCCACTTTTTTCGGTTCTCAACATGTCTGGACAGTTCTTATCAGCCAAATCAGATCGGTCACTTGTAAACACCTTCAGCTCTGAAGGGATAACCTACTTAAGTGGTGTTATCAGGGTCACTGATTACTAGTGCAAATATTTTCAAGCAATTTATCTCGCCTATTCTACACTTCTATGAACAATTGCGTGTTGACAACTGTCAAACAACTATAAACTATACAATATACAGATATAGTGTATTCCAGAAAAAAATAAAACTAAAATAATATTTATTGCGAAATACATTTTAACAATGATTTGTATGTCTGCCCATAGCCATCTAGTTTTTCTTTTTTTTTTTAAGTTCTAAACAGTTACCCCTAAAATGTCTTTTGGCTGAAAGGCCATGTTTCACTTTAGCCTCATCTGGCCGTTGCTTAAGTTTGCCTTGTTTCTTGTTTTCCTTTAAAATGAGGCCGTATTACGCTTTAAAAATGCAGGAGTCACGACGCTCTGGCTCCTGCCATATCCTGTATACCTCTGGGTGAACAAATCACGACGCGCACCCCGCCCACTCATAGCCCCAACACTAACAAAGCTTCGGCGGGACACGCCGTCACAGGCGACAGGGTCCCGCTGTTTGTATTTTTAAGTGTGGACTGGGCCGTTGGGTTGCAGAGAGCGGTCTGCCAGGGAAAATAAGATTATGATGATGTTGAGGAGCATAAAGACAGCTGCAATGATCACAACAATTACTTGTTTTATTATTTTAGCTATAGTCAGATTGCACACGTGTGCAGCCTATTATTCTCATTCTTTTACTTTACAATTTTATGCACAACATGTGTAGCAGATTTTTTTGTTAAACAAACAAACAACCTCTGTTGTAATTGCTGTTAAATGGCTGTAATGCCATAATCCCTTTACTTCTTGGCAGTTGAGCACTTAGTCCTAGTCATTCAATACCTTACCCAGTACCTCAAACAACAAACAAAACAAGGATCATGCATATATTATGGTTACAATTACTTGTTTAAATTCCCTTCCTCACATCTCCTGATACCTATGCCTGTGATTACCCTCTTATGTTTAGTCATCAGCCTTTAACCGCAATTCATTGTTTTAACAATTGCATTCTCCTCGACCATGAAGTAACCTTGCCCTGATACCATTACCTTTGCTTGACTGGTGTAACAACCCAGAGAAAGAGCAGGCAAAATGGCTGTTTTACTAACAACAAACACTTCAAAAGGAGCGGCTCCTTTGTCCACACTAGATTCCTTTCTTGGCCTTGGGAGGGACTGGGTGTTGCTGACATTATAATATGAATAATAGGAAGATGTTGAAGGAGGGGGACTACATATAACAAAATTGGCCTGTCCAGCATGTTTCAGAGTAACGTCTAAGTTTTAAAATGAGATAGAGGTGAGGCAAGGAGCTTTGTCTGGTTGGCTGTGTGTGTCTCTCTCTCTTCAGCCAGGAAGAATTGCAAACTCTGGCCCAGTCCTAACTCAGGCCAACGGGTAGGACCACTTCAAAGTGTGGAAAATTCTGTCCAAACAGAAAAAAAACAAGAAAAGCGAATTTGCATGTACACAGGAAACACTTTTAACAATCTCCAACTGCGTAACTATAAAAAAAAAAGTGAGATGGAGATGACATGTAAAAACTTGATATGGAAGCAGATCTTCTCAACGCCACAGCGGTCACATCTACTGACAGATCTGTCAAGTATCTCAGAGGTCTCCGTGTGTCCATAAACTTTCTACTAGTGCAAACAGTGACACGCGCTAATCTGATAAATTATGTAATGCTTTTTCTAAATGGACACCTTGTGCACTCAACACATTCTTGCTGCTCCTTTGACTTCCTTCGCGGCTCAGCTTACGCGGAGGTGTCTGTGTCAACGACAGCTCTCCCCCTCGCAGGCAGCCTGAATTACTGACTGGGATTCAATGAGCCACTGATGGACACTGTCCCTATTGAACCCTCTCCACAGTTGCTGCTGGTTGTGTGTGTGCGATATTGTGTCCACCTGAAAATGTATTGCAGTAACAGCGGCTCTCGTTTCCAGTGCCTTGTCTTGAGGGTCTTCATAGCCCAGTCCAGTGTTGTACAAAGGATCTCCGCGCTTGTTTTGTTGTGCGTGTGTTTGTGTGGGGGGATGAGGGTGTTGTGCAGACGTCTTAATTATATAAATTTTTGTTTGTGTTTCCCGCCTCTGAATTCTGCACAGAGGGCCGCGAGTGTGTGAACTGCGGAGCCACCTCCACGCCGCTGTGGCGGAGGGACGGGACGGGCCACTACCTCTGCAACGCCTGCGGCCTCTACCACAAGATGAACGGCCAGAACCGGCCCCTGATCAAGCCCAAACGCAGACTGGTGAGTTACCGCAAGCCCTCCGTTGCCCCAAAGGCTGCCAGTCGGGCCCGCAAAACCCCCAACTGCTTGAAACCCCCTCACCTCACCACACCACACCAGACCACACCACCCCACTCACTGCACCACAGCAGAGCCCTTCAAGTATGCTTGCGAGAAAGGGGGGCTAAATGGGAGCACAAAGCCGTGGCCGCTAGGACAATTCCAGGAAAGTTATATTTTCCCTATGATCTTCCGGGAATTGTTTGTCACCTTCACCCCCCGGCGATCCCCAACACTGCCTGTTACAATACTGCTACTATTGCTATTGTTACTGCTATCATTATTGCAGGTACTTCGGATACTGTCACTGATACCAATGCCTATATTGATTTAATTAACAACATTTTTTATGGATGCATATGAATCCGGCCATATGCAGCCACCATTTATAAGAACATTTTTTTCTTGTAATGCTAATTATTTTTGTAACTTGGATAAGGTATTTTTAGGTTTTCTGTATTGCACTAGTTTATTTGATCAGGGGTTTGACAACCCAAATGTTTGGCTGATCACTACCCTGATTAGATCACCTAAGGAAAAGCACAGAGGCACACATGAGTCAATACTTAAGCAACCCACTGTAGATAAAAATAACATCACCTCTCTTTGTAACTGTGCAAAAGTATGATTGTTACCAGAGGGCATGTGGATCTCTAAATCCTCCCAGATCTAAATATCAGTAGGCTTCTAAATTCTGTCTCTGTCAACAGGATGGTAATTTATTGCAAAAACAAGTGAAGATATAAGATATCTAAATATCTATATCTAAAGTTTTGTTTTATCTTCCAGTCCGAATGTGTGTATTTTTTTTTTTTGCGGTGCTTAAGGATGTCAGGTCACCTGTAATCATCAGAGACGGGTTGGGCTGCTCTCTGTCACGTTCATTTAGTCTGGGTTCATCGCCTTAACTCACTGCGTCAGATGATCGCAGGGACTGTGCTGGCGACAAATTATTTAATGGAGTGGAACAGCATTAGTCCATCATGTCATAATTTCATTTGCGCTCACTCAGTGACCTTCAAGTGTGAATTACCCGCGCAAAGAGTCACAAGAGACGTCTTATTTGCCCGTTGCGCTACAAAGGATGAGGATAAATGGGACTGATTGTAAAGCGCATTGAGCGTGGACAATGAAAGAGGTTAAATTTGACCAGAGCTGAATTACGCGATTTATTATTATTATTGTTATTATTATTATTAATATTATTATTATTATTATTATTATTTAGTTCAGGTGAAAAAACGTTCCAAATTTCCCTTTGGATTTTTCAGTTCGCTCTGTTGTGCTGTACTCTCCCGGCAAAAACTCCATTATATTTTTCCATGGAGTCTGAGGCCACCACAGCTTTGCCTTTTCAGCTGAAGTGTTTTCAGAGTTCTGTTCAAAGGCCATCCAGTTGTTTCCTATCCGGATATCTGCCCGGGGACGATAAGGAAGCTAGGCTGCCGGGTGTTTCCGTCTTCAACAAACCCTGCTGAATTTTGTACGGTCCCGGCAGGCCAGACTCTGACATATACTGTAAAGCGATTATCACAACACTGTAGGACCCAGTTATGTGTGAAGAGAGAAGGCAAAGGGCGGGGATGGTGGTGGTAGGGATTGGAAAATAAATGGATTTATGCTCTTGCTCTCTGTTTGTCATGGTCGGTTGGCACTGAGCTTGAGCATCGGAATGTGCGTGTTTTTGTTTTAGTCTTCTTTTTTGTTTAAATGTTTAAAGACGGAGCGGCATGTTTTTTTTCTGGAGAAACGCACTTTTGCATTGATAAGAATGATTTTAGACCATAAATCAAGCCAAAACATGTAGTTTCTTCATAGTTAGCTGTAGGGGAATTGCATTGTATGCCTATCAGTGTTTCTCATTATGTGTGAAAAATTGATCCGCAATGGACACAAAGCCAACAGAAATGCGACAACCAGGTCCTACAGACGCCCCTCCCCCAACACACTTGATTCTGTTGATCAAGGAAAAACTAGGCAACCAAAAAGGCATAGATTAACGACATATCTGACAAAGCTAATGGTGTATGGCAGCAATAGCTGGTACGGGGAGGACACAACGGATTTTACTAGACGCAGCTTTTGCAATCATGCGCAAATTGGAAAATTGAATTAAGCTTGTATAAATGCACGGAATATATTCAATTAGTTCAATACAGAGGCGACTCCCTGTAAGCAATTTCATGTGTCTAACTGGCGCTGGCTTTGATGTTATTTGAGGAGCGTTTTGAAATGCTGTCTGGTCTAGAGTACACATAGCAACAGAAAGTCATAATATTTGTCACCCCAGCTACGCCATAAGATCCTTATCAATTTCAACCAGGGAATGGAGCCTCTTCCAGCTGTGCTATTCCATATCAGCCAGACTGCGAGCCTCAGTCTGAACCATAAATTTAATAATTTATTCATTAGTATAATTGCCTGAAACACACTTTTCTCTATCGCACTGGGAAAATGGTTTGGCAACCGATGCTGCCTAGAAGCATTTAACATCGTTAGAATTAACGCATTAAAATGCAAAAAACAGACTGGTTATTCTACCCAATAACGGGTCCCATAACACTGTCTCAAGCTGTAAATAATGAAAATTACTTTCTTCAGATAGTTGTATAATTTTTAAACTTGGCACTAAAATGTTCTAATCTCTCTTTCCTCTTCAGTCTGCAGCACGACGAGCCGGCACCTGCTGTGCTAACTGCCAGACAACGACTACTACCCTTTGGAGGCGTAATGGGAACGGTGACCCAGTGTGCAACGCCTGCGGGCTCTACTTTAAACTGCACAACGTAAGTGGCCAAATCACACATTGAAAAAAAAGAACATTTACTGAATGCGAGGTGGTCAAGTGGGCGGACAGCTTCTATCGATTTAGGAGAAGGCAGAGATTGGGGACGCAAAGCCGGCTTTCCCTGTCAAGCAGAACCAGTTGGCCGTTTTGCCTTTTATTTTTTGTGCGCCGTTTCAATGGGGGGCGTTATCCCCAAGAGGGGCTGGAGGGTGGGACTGCCATTCAAGCACCGGCGTCAGTTATACCAATTCAATGTCGTCTGAAACTAGTCTTTTCATGTTCAGCGTGGCTTCCATCGCTATGTTTACGGAATGAGCAGTGTTTTAAATGAGAGTCATGGAACAATAGTGTTACATTTTAAAACCATGCCAATAAACAGAGATACTTTGCCAAGTCGCCATATGTAGAGACTATAGCATATATTCATGACACAACAAGTGTGACCGTTTGAAAAATCCACTTAAGACGTAATGCTGGTACCACTACTTAACACAGCATCATTTCAGAGAGGCATTTGCCAACATTAGAAACTGTGATGAATAACTGAAACAGTGATGAGTCTGACGAACCTTCTGAAAATGACTTTGGCTTTTCAGTTCCTCAATTGTGAAGCCTGTCCACGCTTTCATATTGTTCAAGTTCTGGCCTAATTACAGCATTAATAGGTAGCAATTCAATGTATGACTCATAAACAAGTGCAGATCATAGATAGATAGATACTTCAGACATGTCTGACATTTTTTTGAAAGAGTTCAGAAGTATTTTAGGATAGGTGAATTTTCACAAGTACAAACACTTGTTGCATCGCTTGATGAAACAGCAAGGATGAGAATGTTTCATCTTTTTCATAGTATGGCTGCTCACAACAAAGAGTAACATGCTTTATCTTTGTAGACTACTTACCTGTGCACTAATCTAGACCCAGAAGCACCACTCTGTTTATGTTTTGTTTTCTTCATTTTTCAACACAAAAAGTACCACTTACATGCAGTGTGTATATACACTAAGGCAGGACACACCACAGATCACCTGGCAAGTGCTATCTGTGACCACAGTGCTTACCAGTGACTCAATGCTCTCCACAGGTGAACAGACCGTTGACCATGAAGAAGGAAGGCATCCAGACACGCAACCGCAAGATGTCCAGCAAGTCCAAGCGCAGCAAGCGGGCGGGCGACGGCTTCGATGAGCTCTCCAAGTGCATGCAGGACAAGAGCTCCCCCTTCGGCGGCGCCGGGTCGCTGGCGGGCCACATGACCCACATGGGCCACCTGCCGCCCTTCAGCCACTCCGGACACATGCTGCCCACGCCCACCCCCATCCACCCCAGCTTCAGCCACCCCCACCACTCCGGCCGCTCGCCCGCCTGGGCCGAGCCCCACTGAGGAGGACCCTTGGACCCTTACACTTGAACCACCCCCACCCACCAACACCGACACCGACAGCCCCACCACCACCATGACCACGACCACCACAGCCGAGAGCCCTCCTCCACTTCGCCCGACGCCCTGCATCCTTGCTCTCCACCATCCTCATCGCGCCTCTACTACACATCTCGCCCCAATCTCCTGTGCGCAGCTGTTGTCAGTTACGTCTGTCCGTACTTGTAGCCACGACGCTAAAGCTTGGGGGTGAGGGACTGGAACGGACGGCGGTTTGTTTGGCTGGACTTTTCTGCTATGGATGGACACTGCTGTGCTGCCTCATCCCAACTTGGCCCCAAAGTATGGCAGAAGGCCTGAGCCAGAAGGGAGAGAACACTGAGTGACACTGAGCTAAGTGAACCAGTAGTGGTCATGGCTACGAGGTTGACTGATAAAGGGGCGCCAACTTCTACCCATTTTCCAAACCAACCTCACTTCTTTACAGTTGTACAAAGAAATAAATAAAATGGGTGTGAACGTGGGCACTCCTTCGCTTTATTTTATTTTAACAATTTTTTTGTTGCGCATATTTTGTACTGAGTCACTTTGGTACTGCCCTGAATGAGAGGACACGAGGGGGGTTGAGAGAGAGAGAGACAGAGAGAAGAGAGAGATATAGAGAGAAGGGGAAGGAGAGCGAGGGAGTGTCTGGTGTTTCCCTGTGGTACTAACCACTGTGCTAAGCTTGGTGGCTGCCCTATCATGGAGTCCTCGTCTAGTGGAAGACTGTCCCGTCAGACGTTTTGAGTACAGGGGTGTCTGAGTACGAGAGAGAGAGAGACAACGAGTGCCGCCCCACTCTCATGACCCCCCCAACCAAAACCTCCTCCCCGACCGACATGCTGGAATAAAGACCAATTCTAAAAGACTGTACAGGAGGCAAGCAAAACAAACATTAAAAAAGTTTATGAAGCTTAATTGTTATTATGGTTATTATTGTTGATATAATTGTTATTATGATAATTTATTTTCACTGTTTATTTCTATTTCGCTTTCCTCAAAACACATGGGTATATTGTTAAGAATATAATTTGATTGTTACTATCAAAAGTAAAAAAAAAACACTGACTTATCCTAGCTAAGGCATTGTTGCTGAGCTGTACCTTTTTATCATTTTCCATTACACAAAATAAAGGAAATAAAGTTTTAATACTTAACAGTCTGTCCGGTATGAGTCACTGGGAGAAAAAGACTTCAAAAAGAGAACTTTGCATAAAACTATGACTGAAGAGGCTTTTTTCCCTGACATACCATCTTGATCTGATCATTTACATATCCAACTCTGTGCATTTCATTTTACCAGTCTCCTAATCCCAGACACACACACGCAGCACATGTGGGGATGCGTGTGCACCCACACACACACACACACACACATAGACATAAACCCACACACACAGACACACACACACAGACATACACCCACCCACCCACACACACACACACACAGACACACACAATGAGAGAAAGAAAGGGTTTCCAAGGGCTATGCTATGCTATGAGTGTTGCAGAGAAGCAGAATTTCACCTTGGTTGTGGAGTGTTTGATACTAAGCAACATCAGATGTAATGAAAACATGGTCCCCCCTCCGACCCCGACTCCCCCCCTCACCCCCCCAGCCCTGTAATGGTTTAGTGCGGCCCCGTCCCCTGGGAGAAGTGGCGCTGTTTAAAAAAGCATCTTTGTGGGACACAGGCCCCCGGCTGCTCCGCTCTGACCCAGACAGCAGGCTCCAACACACACAGCTCTCCTCCAGCTTCAAACAAGCACACACACACGCACACACATGCCAAACACACACATACACACACACACACAGTCACAAAGCCACACACACACACACACACACACACACACACACACACACACACACAAGCAACATAAATACATACAAATATGAACATCCAAGGGCAAGCATACTCATAAACAACGAGAGGAACACACACAAAAGCACACACACACACACACACACACACACACACACACACACAGACAAAACATGCAGCATGAACACAGTATATAAAAAGGAATAAAATGTAATGAATACTCGCACAGACCTTTGCTATACAGAATGCATATACTACTGTGGTTGCACATACATGTGCGCACACACACACTCACTCTCTCTCTCATGTCTTTGCTTTAACCCTGTGTACCCCCCCCCCAGTCTCCCAGAATGCCCTGGTGTGGGAGCTGTTGAGTGGAGTAAGAGGAAGGACAGCAAGTCTTTAGAGCTAGAGAGAGGAGGAAGGAAAGGCAATCAGGCTGCCCGTGAGCAAACATGGAGAGGTGAGGGGGAGGGGTAATGTGTGTGTGTTTTATGTGTGTGTGTGAGAGAGAGAGAGAGAGAGGGAGAGAGGGAGAGACAGAGAGTGAGTTAGGAGGGTGATGCTCGAACCCTTCGCACACAGATGTGCTCACAGCTGAGGGCAGCAGGAAACAGCCCTTAACTCCCTCTCTCTCATTTTCGTCCGTTTAACAAAAAGCCAAGAACTGAGGAAACCGTCGGCAGGGGCCAGCAACTAATGAGAGGGGCCGATTAGAGGGGCCTCAATCACAGGTCAACACTGGGGGCCTCACTATATTCACACACACACACACACACACACACACACACACACACACACACACACACACAATACACACACAAACTCACTCCCTCTCTCTCAAAACACACACATTCACACCACACACACAGATAGACTCTCACTCTCACTCACTCACTCTCACACACACCATTCTGTCTAGGCCCTTCAAGTCTAGGTCACATTGGCATCAGGAGAGCCCGAGTGGCTGGCCCTGCTCCACCCCTCCCCTCCCTTGCACCTCCTTCCCACCCAGGTGAGTAAGGCACAACGCCTGGCCTGAGGTGCGGCACGGCGCGGCACAGCAGTCCTCCCCCCGCCCCCCAGGGGCCACCACAGCAGGCCCCTGCCGAACCGCCGGAGGAGAATAACACAGCGTTAGCAGCCCCCACTGCTTCGGCCTGGTGTCTGCCAGTGCTGGCCACCGCTGGGCTTTCTCTGTGGGGCTGCTTGGCGGTGCTCCCGGAGCATTGAAACGTCCACCCCGGCACGGCTGGACTTCAATGGGGCCCCTCGGCGGGGGGAGTAGGGGGAGCTGGAGGGTGGGGGAGCTGTCCTCCCAAAAATAATACTGTCATCTGCCAGCAGTCCCGAGCGCTCAGGGGAAGGGAGAGGGAATAGAGGGAGAGAGGGAGACAGAGAGAGCGAGAATGAGAGAGAGAGAAAGGGAGGGAGAGACAGAAAGAGAGGGTGCGTGAGTGAGAGAGGGTAAGTGAGAGAGAGAGAGAGAGAGAGAGAGTGAGCAGCTCTATTATAACGGCATGCTGAGGCGCCACCAGGGCCTGGTGCTGTGGTGGTATGTGGGTGCCTGCTTCATGCCTAGCCATGCCTGTGTGTGTGTGTGTGTGTGTGTGTGTGTGTGTGTGTGTGTGTGTGCGCGCGCGTGTGCATAAGGAAATAAGCGCTTTTCCACTGCATGGCACCATACCAGCTGAACTCAGTTGGACTCTGCTTACTTTTGGTGCCAAGTGTTTTTTTTTTACAGTAGACGAGTAAATGCATCTTGCAGTTCCTCACACTTTGCATATAAGTGTATATTGGACTTCAACCCCAGTAATGCCCTTCCACTGCTGTTTTTTTGTTGTTAATAAAAGCCTATTTTCATAACCCTTGATGAATGTTCATTAAGGGTATTAGATTGTGGTTAAGCAAGGCTTGAACAGGGCTGTCAGGCGATTCTGATAACAATTCATTATACAATAATGTATAATAATGTGCATTTTTAACCTTGTAATCTGTTAACATTTTTTGCCAGTATCAAAGTTTTGAGTGCAGTAATGTTGCACTCACAAATAGTTAGGGATGGTCAGCACCATGCTATGATAACCTACCCTACCATTAAACAAGTCCTCTTCACCAAATGAACAATCAGTAGGGAGACCTAAATGAAAATGAGCGTAGACTGTTTTCATTTTGTCCAGGGCTATAGGTCTATGCTGCTTTAAGTGTTTCTTGGCACTACGGTAGCCTACATGCTACTACACCATTTGGATTTGGATGAAACCCAAACATTATTCAAGAATCATAAAGCTAAAGCAGGTGGATACAGTTATTGTCATTTTGACAAGCATGTTTGTTTAGAAGAGGTTAGCTCACTCTTTCTGCACTGACAGAAGCTAACTTAGCTGATGAACCAGCATCACTAGCTGTTAGGTCAGTAGGACCGCCGCTCTCTTTGTAACATTACATTAACATTTAACACAAACTGAATGTTATAACTTTATTTTCTGTGCCGCCAGACAAGGAAAATTAAAGTTTAGCTCTGAGTTTAGGATTAAGAGCATGTAACATGCTTTATGTTCACCACATGGTCCGGCCCTGCTACCAAGTAAGCCAAAAGCCATTAGCAATGAGCTAAGTCAGTAGTGTATCCCCATGAGGTGTCATGAGGGAGGTTTACAGGCATACTTACAGTACATGCCATTGGTGGTCGAAGCTCGTTTTCAGTGGTCGAAGTCGTCTTCCAAGCGCTGAAGCTGGACCTGATTAAATACATGCTAATAACTCTTTCACATCTGACCAAATACCTCATTGGAACACAGAGCAACCCGAATTTATATGATGAGATGGCTGTTCAGTACATGAACTGTGGTAAAAACTGTGATTTTCTAATATTTTAAGCACTCTTTGTCTTTTGTGTCTAACTTATCGCTTGTATACACAATACTGTGTTGCTGTGGCTGATAGACATGTTGCTAGGGACCTGTTACATGTCAAATACCTCAAAATGCTGATTCAGTGGATCTGCTAAAATTGGCTAGTCAATGTTGCTAAAACAAATGATCTATCAAGCTAATCTGAGTTCCTTTTTTGTAGCAAATATATCATTGAAAATATTGTTTGGGTAAAGTAAATGTGTTCCACATTTAGTTGTTCTTGGCTTGTACTGTTTATATATTTCATCTTCATCAATTGTGACAATACATATTTGAACTATTTAAAAAAGGTGCAATATTAGACTATTTTCAATTGGCTTTACAGATCAGAAAGGAAAGGTGAAATGTTATTATACTAAAAGTATTTACAAGGTGCAACCTATTACATTTAAGTAATTTGTAAACACCACCGTTGTGCCTATTTGCGTACAAATTAAGAACTTACACTTCACTGGTGCAACCCGATGCAACAGTCTAGACTGTGTTCACATCACTTTTTCGTACTGCCTCAGCCTGCTTGCGGCCTTGATGGAGGTGGTACCTAAATCGTACAAGATAGGCCTTTCAAGTCTCAAAGGCTTTTCAAACTCAAAATGTTTTGCACCATTTTGCAATGGTTTCTGTGTTAAATGACATTTACTCAAAATATTGTGCAATGTCTCTCAGGTACATTTTTATGTGAATGTGTTAGATGTGCTTCTCAGTTAAGAGATGCGTATACTGTATATATGCAAACCCCACTGTATTAAAAGGCAGTGCACACAATCAGTCCAACTAAAGTCCTTCACAAACATGCAATGAGTCTGACAAAGCATATTAAATCGATTTAATGAGACTCCAAAAATAGTTTGAAAAAAAAAAAGAAAGTAAAGATTGGCCATCTCTGCTCTGCTCGTGTAACTCAAGAGTATTCAAAGCACCTCAGTTTCCGTTAAAAAAAAAGTGTTGCAACAGTTTCTTGGGGCTCACCAAAGCCTTGGTTACTTGCAGAGCTAATAACACTGAACCAGCACCATACAATGGAAGAGTGCCATAAATGTGTGGACATTACTGATGCTGTGTTGGACTTGACAGAGTTGGTATAGTTAATCCCTCAGTTTATTTTACTATTCACAGAGGCATTGTGAAAACCAAGCTGAGAAGTGTGTAAAATAGCACAGATGCCATGCACTCAGCATTAGTCCTGGTAACACATTGTAACATGGATTCCTGTAAGCCTCATGGCCTTGTAGCCTTATAGAGGCACACCACAGGAATAATTCACCCTCAGAGCCAACCATTTAAAACAATAAACAGGCGGTTTTTAATTACCTCTGAGGTAGTGGAGAGGTCATCTTTCAGACGAGGCCTCGGAACAGCCTGGCGGCCTCATATATAAGCATCAGGTCTTGGCTGCGTGAGGTTTTATGAGCCAAGACCTGATGCTGCCCCCTCTCCCTCACAGCCTCTCCTCCCTTTCTTTCTCTTTCTCTCTCTCTCGAGCACTTTTCCCTTCATCTCCCTCTCCACTGTGTCTCCTCTCCTCTCCTCTCCACCCCTCTCCCCCCCCTCCTTCTCTCCTACTCCCACTCCCTTCATGTATTTGTTTATCTATCAAATTGAATTAACGGAATCAAAAGGTGCCTCGGCCGTCCCCACACAGAGTGGAGTTAGGGAGCTCAAGATGAAAGATTAAAGGACACGCTGGGGCCGGTTCAGACGCAGGTCTCGCCGAGCGGTGGGGGTCAGACGACTGACCTTCGCACTGGTCCCACTGAACACACTGAGGCCCTCACCGCCCTGCACACACAGTCCTCCCCCACCCCCACCCACACCCACACCCCCACCCACCTACCCACCGACAGCCCCAAGAGAGGAATAAAGAGGCACGATTGCTAGAGGAGGCCAAGCTGGCCTGGAGGACGATGAGAAGGGGGGGGGTGTATAAAAATGCAGTGTGTCACCTTAGCCTGTTTGGTGAAATGGCGAGTGGGGCGCCGGGCGACTGCACAGGGCCGTTATCTGCTTTTAGCATGGAAAATGGAAACACAGTCAGGCATAGTCGAAGAAGCCGGCGTTTGGAGAAAAAAAAATATTGAAATGCAAAAAAGGACGGGCACAGAGTCGGGACTGTGTTTGTGCAGTGATGCTAGGAGGTGCTGGGAGAGCCGGGGGCTGGCAGTGGTGGGATGGAACGGTGGAGATGCCCTGGAACTGCTGCTCATGTCATTTGGCAGCTCTGGCCTCGCTTTGAGAGGCCTGCTGCTCCGCCAGAATTCAGACAGAAGGAGGACATCCTCTCAGCTCAGTCCTGACACACACACACACACACACACACACACACACGTGCATGCACGCATGCACAAACACACACGTACAGCGCTAAGCCTTAGAAACACATCACAGTGTAAACTCTCAAACCACACACACAACCCACACATACCAGATCATAATTTAGGCACATAAAAAATGTCACCAAATACACACACACTCACACACACAGTCAAAAATCATACCACAAAGTACAAATTTACACAAACTGTATTTGTTCCTGACATACACAGCCCTTACACACACACACACAGACACACATGCACATACACGCATGAACAGAAACAGACCAGGGCTATGATATTATTAGCTGAACTTCCTCTTTTTGAGACTAGGTAGAAAGGAATTCATAGAAATGCAGCAGGTCCCTTGACAATAAAATGTCAAGCATAGGGTGTGGAAAAGTGTAACATTATTAAAAATGTTAGGCCAGAGAGCAGTGGCCTGTGACAATAGATGTTCCCACACACGCAGATGTGCACACATTCAAATGTTCAACAAGCTACTTGTTGAAATGTAGTTTACAGTGATTTACTGTAAATGACAAAAATAAGGACTGTTTAAAGAGGAGTTGTTGCATTTCTCTTTTTTTTTACTTCCAGAGAATAAATAAATAAATGTTTTTTCTTCTTTTTTTAACACCCCAGCCATGGGCTTTCTGGGCATGTAAAAAGGCTTTCACACTCTATAGGAGATTTTCCAAGCCATTTCTCAACAGGCCTCAGCAAAGCCCAGAGTCGTACAGCGAGACACATTTATGAATGAAAGTGCTGAAACAAAACTCTCTCAGGAGAGCCTCTAAAGTCGACTTACATAGGGGGAGCATGTTAATATGCATGCAGCATAGCGGCTATAGTAACACAACCCAGAGCTGACCTGACAGCAGAAAGCTCCTGCTAGGAAGCTACACTGCTCGTTCTGTGTCTGTGTGAGAGAGGAGAAATGTGGGTGTGTGTGTGGTGTGTGTGTGGTGTGTGACAGTGTGTGTGTGGTGTGTGAGAGTGTGTGTGTGTGTGGTGTGTTAGTAGGTTAGTGTGTGTGTGTGTGTGTGTGTGTCTGTGTGCGCATGTGTGTGTGTGTTATTGTGTGTCAGTGTGATAGTGTGTGCACACACATGTGTGTGTGTGTGTAACAGGGAGAGAATAGGGATATAGCACCTTGCTCGCAGATTATAGGGTGAACCTTTACGAGAGGGGGAAAAACACACAGATTCTCTCTGTGGAAGTGATTCATGCTGCTGACCTCCACAGTTATCGCTTTAGGACCCAACACTTTCTCAGCCCACCTCAACACAGCTGCTCTTCCGCTTCACTGAGCACACACACTTTCCTCTCCTGCAAGACGAGAGAAACAGTAAGACACATGAGACAGGCAAGATTTCAGATTGTAAGAATATAACAGGAAATAAATGACGATGAAGGAAGCGCCCATACCGCATTAAACGCTCATACAGAATTACCCTTGGGCTCGGACTTCCCAGACAGAAATATTTCCCAAAATACGCAACACGATAAACTGCATTAAAATCTGCCGTTTTTTTTTTTTCTTTTTCAGAGTGAACAGGTCCTCAGAGCACTGAGGTCCCTGCAGTTGTCTCAGTGGAGCTGCGGCTTTCCTCTAGTGAGTACCGGGGCCCACAGGAGTCTGGCTCAGCCAAGTCACAGAGCAAGAGAAGTGAAAGAGAGCATAGCATCGAATCAGAGAGTTTCACATGCTGCTCGTGGTTAAGGGCACAATTATTGCCTCTTGCGGTTTCTTATTGGTGAGACATATTGTGGAGGAGAGTGGTGCTTGTATTCCCACAAATGGGCACATTGCTACACACACACGCGGGCGCACCACCGCCACCATGAAGCACGGCTAGAGAGGAGGCACTGAGGGGTGGCTTAACCGCGTGACGGTGCTGCACCCCCACCTCGGCGTTGCACCACACTTTGGATGCCTGACAATGCGGAACATCGCAGGGGCCAGTTGGAAGAAGCGGCTGGAGCAAACCACAAGCCTCCCTGTAAAGAAATAAAAGGCCTTGTTGAAGGCAGACGGTGAATTCTATGAATTCTTCGTCCTTAGCTTGCGCTGCGTGGTGTTATGTTTAGGGCATTTCGTTCTGCGGGCGGCACTTTGGTGTCTGATTTGAGGGTAAAAATTCCCATCTCCCCTCTTACGGTGTTGCGCAACAGTGGGAACAACTCTTAATCGGTGACATACAGAGTTAGCATCATGAGCCTTGCTACCAATAATTGGACGTCGCATTGTTTGATTCAAAGTGAAAATAAATAAATGACAATAACCTTCGTAGGAGATGACGCCATTGGGTCTTTGTCTTTGGTCAAATCTGATTCTGACATTTGGTCAGCTTCTTAGTAGTCTTAGTATTCTTCTGTGTACAGAGTTTCCATTTCCTGTTCTAGCTGAGGATGCAGTATCCACACCTACAGGGACCACATCAGAGCAGTGCCTGGCTGGGTATTTGGCCTGACCACGCTTTCACTTACAGCTGACGTCAACAAATCTGGACCTGATCAGATAGCCATATCAGCCTGGCTGTATGAGTATTTCCTCTCAAGATCATGACACTGAGAAAACCTACGTGCAGAGCCTGTGACAGGGTCAGATTGTATAGACAGTGCATTTTACTCTGACATTTTTTTTAAAAACATAACATAGCATAGCGGTAGCCTGGTAAACCAGCCCCTCGTACTTCATTTCATTTTGTACAGAGGGTCTGGACCAAACACTGTCAGAAACGATTTCTTCCTGGAGGTGTGGATTCTGCTGAAGTTTAAAACAAGTGCCTCGCCTTTACCCAATCGCTAACGCCTGGTCATCATGTACACAATTAGCCTACTTATGCACTACAATTCAAATGTAGCACACAAGGTCAACGTCACGGCTAACAAACACACCCTCTGTTCGCTGATTGGATCGGCCTTGCTGGGGCCGACTACATGACCCTCAAGAGATTCCGGTCCAGACCCTCTGTACAAAATCAAATGCGTGAAGGGCGGGTTTACCAGGCTAGCATAGCGGTACAGTACACTGGATATACAGTATACTGTTCTGCAACAAATTTAATAAAATTTGCATTTGACAATAAAACATTACCTGTCAGGTTTATGATGCTATTATCGGTTTATGGAAAATCACAAGTGTGCCCTTGAGTGCTGTCAATACATTCTGTCATATTCACACATTAACAAATTTAGGTGTATTCAGGAAAACTGAAGAGAGGCATGGGTGTGGAGTGCACCAGATGAACCAACTGCACCTCTTAATTTAGGATGACATGCAGCATGTTGTGCAGCTTCAAGGTTTGATAAATGGGAGTGTAAGTGAGCGCTGGTGTGGATGGATACAGCTGTCAGAGGGTGCGGCCAGGGCCCTGCCTTCTCTCTCCTCCTCCCCCTCCCTTTCTTTCTCACTGTCCGTCTCCTCTCTTTTTCTCTCTCTCTCTCCCTCTCTCTCTCTCCTGCTCTGTAAACTGGGTCAGCCCTCTCACCTGAAACAGCTAGCATTCAGTGCCCCTCTCCAAAAACCCATCTCCTCTCTTCAATCACCCCCTACCCCCCCACCCACCTCCACAACTCCCACCTGCCCTTCACCCTCCCAACCTACCCCCCCACCCCCCACCCCCTAGGGACAGCCTTACATTCAGTCCCTCTTCTTCTTCTCTAAGGCAGACAAATTCATCCCCACTGTCTGCGCACAAACAGGCGCATTCATCACGGCTCCCAGGCACAAAAAACACGCAGGGCCAAGTGCTAATACCGGGCGAGGGCTCCTGGGACTGGGCGTCTGGACTCCCTATCCTGTTCCGCACCCGCACAATAGCTCCCCGCAAGCTCTCACTGCCTGGTAACCGGAGAGGGTGAATCTAGGCCAGGCTGGCCCGGTGCCAGGGTTGAGAGGTGGAGGTACGGGGCCCACGGTGTCTGTCTCGGGGATGTTTCTGGGAAGCCGCGGAGGGGACCTGCTGACCAGACAGTGAGAGAGCGAGGCCCGCTGAGATTTCAGCCTGCTCTTCGCTCTCCGCTCAGCTCTGTTTTTGCTCCCAAGGCTTCAAAGCACAAAAAAACCAGGGACAGAAAAGGTCCCCTTACTGACTGTAATGCTGCCCTCTTGGCCTCCTGGCTGTCAACTTTGCACCACAAAAAAAAAACAAAAAAAGACATGTGACCTTTAAAATGTAAAAAAATTTTTTAAATATTTTTTTATGCTCTTCCTTTTTTTTCCCCTCCTCTTCTTCAGAAAATCGATTTAGACCTCTAACATTAAGCTGTAGATGCCTGGGCACAAAGAGGCTCTGTCCCCATTGTGTGGTCTGCCTGCAGACAGGAGCCAGGCTTGCTAGGCCTCATTACAATCCGCTTTGGCTGCCCAGCCATGCGGAAAGCGAGCGAGCTCTGCAGGTGAGGGCCTCGGCAGACAACACCCCCGCGCACAGGTTTATCCGCACCTCGCACCGTCTTGTTTTTTTTTTTTTTTTTTGTTCTATTCTCTTCTTTTTTTTTGTCTTTTCTGTTTTTGTGCCCTGTTGTGTCTGGGAGCCATCAGGCATTCCTCCCTTTCCACAGAGTCCTACGTGTCCTCGCTATCTTGATGCGCCCACACCACGCCAGCTTAAGACGCCATCGCACGGGAGAGATGTTTGGAACGCAGGGAGCAGAACGATGGCATGAGGACAACAAACAACATCGAAAAAAAAAAGTACAGCCACCATGATGTGCATCATGCTCGGAGGGGAAAAACTCCTGTCCCAAAGTCAAAAGTCAAACAAAGGCATGCACACACACACACACCAGCAAACACCACTTACTTACTTAATGAACACACGCATGTACATACACGCTGTCACACAATGACACAAACGAAGTGTGGATGAGTAATGATAAACGTTTTATAATAATATATTTTTTTCAGTTATAGCTGTGAAGCAAGTTGGCCAACACTACTGACACGGACAAGCTACTGCAAGGGTGGCTATAAAGGTCAGTACAGTCCCAACCAAACTCTTACGCAAGCGTGAGGGCCCCCCCCCCCATTGAACTTGAGTCAGATGAGCGAACCGCAACAGGACAGAGCCAGCACCTCTCCTTCCTGGTCCATGCGTGCGTGCGTGTGGTGGTGGCCTCTCTCCGTGTCCAGTGGTGTGGCAACGGTTGCTGCTTGAGAACACCTGACAGACAGCAGTCAGTCTGTCGCAGATTAGAAGCGGGTGCTCAGGCACGCAGAAAGGCCCAGTGGTGGTGCAGGCCACCTATCAAGTGCTCGATCGGTATGAAAACCAGTCTCTCTCTCTCTCATTCTCTCCACGTCATACTCTCTCTCTCTCTCTCTCTCTCTCTCTCTCTCTCTCTCTCTCTGTCTCACGCTCTCGTTTGCACAGCAGGATGTTGCAACTCCAGCATCTGGTAGAGTCTTATCTCCCTGTAGCAGATATGCAGAGTTTGATATGCATCTGTAAAATGGTAGGAAATGACAGTCTCTGAAAAATACATGATGAGTCAAAAGAAACGAAGCGCGTCTCACTTCTGTCCCTTTCTCTCTCTCTTTAAGTCGCTTGCTTGCTCACTCTGTCTCATCCTGCACTAGGGCTTACTGCGCTAAGCATCAGATCCCTCATTTAGGGCTGCTAGAATATGTGCAAAGAAGATCATCTGTATTATCAGATGGGTTATGTAGTGTAGTGTAGTGTAGTGCGTGTGTGTGTGACAGCTGATGCGTGTATGTACATGTGTGTTTGGGTTGACGTGCACTCGAATGCACGGTGAGTGTGCAAGGGGGTATGTGGAAGATGAGCTGATTGGCATCATTCAGATGTCATCTCTCTCTCCCTCTCCCCTCCCTCCTCTATCTATCCCTGTCTCCATCTCTACCTCTCCTCTATCCCCTTTTTGACATCCCCCCCTCCCCTCTATCTATCTCTCCCTCCCTCTCTCCTCTATCTCGCACTCTCTCCATCCGTCCCTCTCCTCTATCTCTCTGCCTCCCTCCCTCCTTCTCTCTGCTCCGGCAGCAGTAGGAGCCCACTGATAAGGGCATGTCCTCGTCAGCAAGCTGAGCGCTTTGATCACCAGCCCCCTCATCCTGCATGCTGGGGTGGCTGTGGTTTTGGAGGTTATTATCATGGGATCATCATCATTTCAGCCGAATGAGCGACAGAGAGGGAGAGAGAGAGAGAGAGAGAGAGAGAGAGAGAGACAGAGAGGTGCAGGATGTGGCAGGGCCTATGGATGTGACAGCAGAGGAGTATCGAAAGAACGTGCAAACACCCATGTGAACAAGCGTGCAGGTCCTTCACATAAACACATCACGCACAACATGCACACGATACACACACACATACGCGCACACACAGGGACACACTAATACACTACTAGAGGCGGACAAAATGGACTGAGAAAGTAAAATAGCTGCCATGTATTCCTCCTGCCCGTGCTCTCAACACAGGTGATTTCACTAATTTGCTCATCTACCTATGATCAACTGGATGAGTGAATTGGTTGGAACAAATATGTGGCCGAACGTCTACTTTCCGAACCCAAGATGTCCACCTCTGTACATTACCATAAAATGTACCTTCCCTCCTAAACAAATACACACACATACACACACATACACACACACACACACACAATTCTTTTTTTTTGCAGGCACTCCCTATACCACTGTCTAGCATTGCGCAGGCATCAATGGCATCTTTGGACAGTCTTCTCTGGAGAGGCTCCTCAGCATGGATCAGGTTCTGGCTGCCGCATTCACGCAGAACAGAGGGGCACTGATTCATCCTGACTCCCTGTCCGTCCCTATTCCCCCTCGTCTGTCTTTTTTTCTTCTTACTCACTCAGTCCCTCACTTACTCACTAGCCCGCTCGGCCTCTCTTTTCTGTCTTTCTCTCCCTCTCTTTCACATTCTCTCTCTCCCCACTAGGCTTTTGCTCTGGCTGCAGCTCTCTCTCTCCCCCTTTCTCTCTCTCTCTCTCTCGTTCTCTCTGCCTGAGTGGCTGTTTGACATATGGCTCTAATTGACTCCCAGCTTGCCAATCCATCACAGGTGGCTGTCAGAGACACAGTGTGGCAACTGGAGCACAAACACTTTCACTAAGAATGCGTGTGCCAGAACACACACACACACACACACACACACACACACGTATGCAGTAAGACACATCGACCAGTGAAACACACATACACATGCATGCACACACACATACACACGCATGCCTATGCACACATACAGTCAGATACATCGGTCAATCCAACACACACACACACACACACACACACACACACACACGCATGCAGTAAGTCAGACACATCGACCAATGAAACACACACACACACATGCACGCAAACATACTGTACACACGCATGCCTATGCATCGTTACATCAGTCAATCCAAAACACACACACACACAATCACACACACACACACACATACACACACACTTCAACAGCTTCAGCACCTCCGGGGGTGTTTATCTGCGGAGGTGGTCTAGCAGTGGGGATTATGAGGGGCGGTGTGTGGCTGGTGGTGGGATTACACACAGGTACTGCATGTAGTTATGCAAGTGGCCCAATGCTGAAAGCATTGTTTATTTCCTCTTCCTTTTTTCTCTTCCTGCAGATCTCGGGTCTATTGAGTAAAACAAAGAAATACAAACAAGAACAGAAAGAAAAAAAGAAAGGAAGAAAGACAGAAAGAAAGAAGAAAAAGTAGCGAACCACAAAGTTGTGGATTGTTATCGAGTATTAGTGTTGTGATCAAAGGGCTGCGTGGGACAACCCTCCCAGATCGCCGATTCATTCGGGCCCTCGCACAAACCCTATAAAAGGGCAGAAACACTCGCCGCTCAATGGGGGAGAGCGAGCGTCTTCCCCAAACAAGGGAGGCAATATCATTTTACTACCCCACCTCTCCGCAGTGGAAAAGCACTGTTAGACACGAGCGTGGCTGCCCCCCCCCCCCCCCCCCCCCCCCCCGGGTCATTACCCAGCAGCCCCTGCCTCGGGCGTGACATCACACAGGTCAGGGGGCTAAGAGGGTGGGGGGTGGGGGTGGGGGGGGGGTTGCTGTGTGGGGAGGGCAGGCGGTTGACCAGACAGTGGACACAGAGACGGACAGAGAGAGGGGAGAGGGAAAGAGGGAGGGCGGAAGGGAGAGAAACAGCAGAAGACAAAGAAAAAGTGGAGAGGCTTTTGATTAGTTTCCTTGGCTGGGAGACAAAACTGTAAGGAATGCGGGGCAAAAGGTTAAAGTGAAGTGATCAGAGAGAGAGAAAGAGAGAGAGAGAGAGGGAGTGAGTAAAAAGAGACACTGTGAAGAACTATGGGAAATAGACAGAGAGAGGGAGAATTAGAGAGAGTGAGGGAGTAAGGAGGAAAAGAGAGAGGGAGAGAGAGATAGAGAGAGAGAAAACATCGAGAGGAAGAGCGTAGAACAGAGTAGTGCTGAGTAAGCCAGCATAGCGTGGCTCTGTGCTCATGTGTTTCCCCTTGAAGCGAACCCCTCTCTGCCCGTGCTATTCATCCAGTGCCGGCGCCCATCAGCACTCCACTGGCAAACAACACGCCCGGGATCACCCCACGCTACAGTCTCCCCTCAGAGTTCCGGGGCGTATTCCAAGGTGGTTCAGTCATGAACCCACAATAGGCTTTAAAAGTGTGGTTACGCAACTTAGTGTCTGAATGGATTCACTGCCTCTCTGAGAGGTAAATATCTCTAGTTACTCAAATCCTGATTTGTTTTTGCGTGTCTAGGTGGACATGTGTAGATAGACAGCAACATAAGACCACTTGCGAACAACAAGCCAGAGATCACCTCATGCTACAGTCTCTCCTCACAGTTCTGGGGCATATTCCAAGGTGGTTTAGTGATTATCCCAGATAAGGTAACGTAGAGTGAATGGTAAACCTCCTCATTACAACTTCATTTTTCTAGCAAAACAAATGAATGGGCTTTTGCTATTAAGAGGTCTAGCTTTTACACTGACGTAACATATCTGGGTAAAGTCACTAACCAAACTATTTGGAATGTCCCCCAGTTTGGCTTACTAAGCCACAGCAGCTGTGAATGAAAATTACATGTTTTACTCTCAGTAGCAAGCTGGTCTGCGACTAAAAGTAATACAATTACTTTTTAGTTGAATTTGGAGACTCAGTCAGCCTAGTGGTTGAGAATCAAGTACAAGGTTTATTCTTAACAATAAGGACATCACAGACAGACACACACACACACACACACACAGGACAATGACAAAAGACAAGACTAACTCAAACAGTAGTTATTCTGACTTAAATGTTGTAGACACCCAATGGGTGTTTCAGAAGGTTACCACCCCCAAAATGAATATGCAGTGGTCTTTTGTTTAGTACAGTGTCTTCTAATCAGATACGAAAGGTGCCAAATTGTCTGTATGCTAATCCACCAGACAGGGACGGTTATTCAGAAGGCCACCAAATGGTTCAGGAAACCCGCTGTTCACACTTCCTAGCTCAGCCAGAGACACATACAAAGCTTTTGATCCTAATACCTAATACAAGAGTTCCAAAACCAACCAAGGGATTTGAAATAATAATAAAATGTTTCAACATTAAAATGCTATTTACAAGATTATTATTATTACTCAAATACCATCAGTCCCCCTTTTCAAGTCTAACTGACTTGACACACAATCATAAAAACAAAAGGTATTTGAAATAATAATAAAAATGTTGCAACATTAAAATGTTATTTACAAGATTATTATTTTTACTCAAATACCATCACGACACAAAAACAAATGTGGGATTTTAAAAATCGAGACATACTTTCGTGCGAGCTTTAAAAGTGTGGTTACATAACTTAGTCTGTTACTGGATTCACTGCCTCTTGAAGACTTAAATATCTCCAGTTACCCAAATCATGATTTGTTTTTTTTGTGTGTCTCGATGGACGCGTATGGATAGAAGGGCAACAAAAGATCACTTGACATATATTTTTACATTTTACAGCAATGTATGAACACAGTCTTTGTATCACATATTTACTGGCATTATTTGGGGTGTCTGGTTTTATTAACGCTGTCAGAGAGAATTAGTGTACTGTGTTGTGATAAGGACATCTCTCTGTGGGGTCTTTGTGTTTAGTGTCATACCAGTGTGCCGAGCACCATGACGATAAGAGGGTTATGCAGTTACCATTCAACAACTTTTTCTTTCTTTTCAACTTTTTCAACTTTTTTTTCCTCTGCAACTGAGCTCCCGATCATCTATCACATTTCGCCATCTCTATCTGCATCTATCAGTGTCACATACACTGCCACACAGGAACACGACACAGGGCCCATAACTTTCTTTGCATTCACAGTGGTGTTTGTGTGTATATATATTTATGTGTGTATATATGTTATTATGTGTATATATATGTGTATATATGTATATGTGTGTGTGTGTGTGTGTTTATAAAGCGGAGAACAGCATGCTGTTTGAGAGGCTGACAGAGACTCATCCTCCATCTTAGTGCACACATACTAGCAGACATGGTGCTGCTACTGTCCTCTCCTTCCGGAAGCAGCAGCAGCAGCAGTAGCAACACCACCAGCAACACCAACACCAGCAGCAACAGCAGCAGCAGCAGCAGCAGCAGTAGCAACAGCAGCAGCAACACCAACACCAGCAGCAACAGCAGCAGCAACACCAACACCAGCAGCAGCAGCAGCAGGCAGTTGTGCAGGCAGCCACACGCAGGCCAGGCCCCCTCTGTCAGGCCCATTTCACAGTGGGGCCTCAGCGGGCGGTGCAGTGCAGTGGCGGCGCGCCCCAGGCCAGCCATCGCTCCAGCGGCGTGTAAACAAGTGGACGCAGGCTCACACTCCGCTGGCTGAGTAATGGGCCAGAAGCATTGGACGTGACAGCAGACAACGGGTCGAGAGCTGTGTGTGTGTGTGTGTATATATGTGTGTGTGCGCGCGTGTGTGTGTGTGTATGTGCGTATGTGTATAAGGGCCCACATGTGCCTCATAAGGACAGTGCAAGGACTGTGTCAGTGTGTGTGTGTGTGTATGTGTGTAAGGGCCCACATGTGCTTCATAAGGACAGTGCAAGGACTGCTCTGGTTGACAGAAGGGTGTCTGCTCTTGTCCTTTCTCGTGTCTGTTTTCTCGCTCTCCCATCACTGTTGTGTACACATTTATTTTTTGTCAGTGCTCTGTTGTAGTCTTTGTGTGTGTGGGGGTGTGCTTGTGGTGTTGCCTACAGTGCATGTCCAAAAATGTTGCATCATGCATGCAACTCTGCTGTATTTCCATATTTGTATAGGATATACAAAATATCAGGGTTAGATTTTTTCCCCACCTGTCTGGAAAGCCAGATAGACAAACAGATGCTACAAACAAAAACAATAATAGGCAAATGCAACAAAAACAACAAACAACAAAATAAAAAGACAGCCAGATGGATGGACAGATAAGACTACAATAAATGATTCCTTTCTCAATCTCTATTTTACATTATTTAAGTGCAAAAACTATACTTTGCAATGTGACAATATGATCTATGTCAAGCCAACTTACTGCAATCACTAGACAGCATTAGGACAGCTCTGAATTGTAAAAGTAAGCTCCTTGCTTACACTGTGTGCCCTAATCTACCCCGATAAGATGCAGCGCTAACGACATCAGGGTATCCTGATGCACTGTGCCATTGGCTAATATCACCTGTATGAGTCGACAGCGTTTCTAGGAACCCTAATGGCCTTTCACGCTTCCCAAATTGCAAGCCTCATGTTCGGGAGTGGCAGTGGCGGCAGCAGCAGCGGTAGTGGCGCTGTGCAACGTGCTGCGCTGTGTTTACCCAAGGCCACGGCCCCAGGCTTCAGAGACGACCGAATCTGGTTGATGCGGCCTCTGCACAGGTCATGTGTCAGGAGTATTAATACGCTATTGTTTGAGCGGAGGGAGCTTTGGCTGCACTACTCCGCCTGTCATGTGACTACAGTCAGCACCCCGACCTCTGCTCAGTGCCCACCCCTCCCTCCCTCCCTCCCGACCAAACCCCCCCCGACTCCTCTCCCCCCCTCTCCCCGTCACTGGCGCCTACACGCTTAGTTAGGGGTTGTCGTGGGGCATCATGTGAGCAGGGAGCCATTTGCCAAACACACATGCACACACAGACACACTATTACACACAAAGACACACTATTACACACACAGACACACTATTACAAACACACAGACACACACAGAAACACTGTTACACACACACACACACACACACACACACACACACACACACACACAGAAAGACAAGGCACACACACACACACTATTACACACACAGACACACACATGCGCACACATAGATATTTAACAACAAAAACATGCTGGGCACTCTGAAATACGCAAAAGCAAAGATAGAAAGGGTGAGAGATACAGAGCAAAAAATGAGACAGAGAGAGAAAGAAAGAGAGACAGAGAGAGAGAGAGAGAGAGAGAGAGAGAGAGAGACAGAGAGAGAGAAAGAGAGAGAGAGAGAGAGAGACAGAGAGAGAGAGAGAGAGAGAGAGAAAGAGAGAGAGAGAGAGAGAGAGAGAGAGAGGAAAGAGAAGGAAGATTCAGTTTATTCATTAATTTCAGCCACTCATTCTGCTGAGATGCCCTTTTTTTTCCTTTTCACGGAACTGAACCGCCGAGCTAAAACTGATCACAACAATACGCACCATTATGCAGCTAAGATCAGAGGCCAGTGCAAACCGCAATCTGGAGTCAGTGGCTAGAGGCACTGAGGGCATTGACTCTGATCAACCCCTGCATGACGGCTCCGCAGGCTCTGCTTTCAAAATGCCACGCTTGATTTTTGCGTTGTTTTTGGGAGTGCAGGTATCCAGCCTTGTTAATTCGTTTATCTGAAATAAACCTGATAGCTGTTGTGCGGAAGGCAGCTGGCTGCACAATGTTGTTGCTCGGATCACTTTTTGAAGGCAGTGAAAGTCTCTGGGTATCTTGAACACACTTTTCATGCGCAGTAAGAAAACAAAAGCAGAAAGAAAAGGAGATAGAAAGAAAAAGAGAGGGACTGATTGCTCTGCTCTCATTCCCTTCCCTTCCTCTCCCTCTCCCTCTCCTTCTCCCTCCCCTCTCTCTGGCAGGCTTCCAGACGCTGTAACCAAAGACGTCAGCGGTTCTGCCCTTTCTAGAAAATTTAGGAAGCCATTAGCAACATCAAATCATTACTTCAGGAGAGCGAGAACGAGAGCGAAAGAGCGAAAGAGAGCGAGAGAAGGGGGAGGCAGGGGGAAAAATAGAGGGGGACTTAGAGAGGAGAGATCAGGTTTCCCTGTGTTTTCATGCGGCCACTCCATTACAGTAATGTGCTGGGGCCCATTTAACTAATGCATAAAAGCACATTGATTACACAGTATTACACAGTGAATTAGTGTCCAAGACGGCACAAACACAGCCGCCACCTCTTAACCACCACCACCCCCCACTCTCCCCCCAACACACACACACACACACTCACACACACACTTGTACACAGATAATCACACATGACATGACAATAAAAGGGCAGATTGTAAAGACAAATACACCAAAGTAAACAAATAAACAAACCAAACCTTGCTGAAAAAAAAACTTGTTTTCTTCAGTTAAGACTTTTCAAAATTTTGTGAAGGAACACATGACCTGAACGAGACTTTATTACTTTACTTCATTATCTCTTCATTTCTCACACTCTCCCCCTTTGTAGTAAAAAAACAAACTGTTTTGGGGTTGGAGTTGGGGAATACTTCAGGAGCAGTCGATAAGCCACACCAAATAATTACACGTAGACATGTCATCAAAGACAGCCAATCCAATTACGTGTGCAAACACACAAATAGATTGGTCCATTGTGTGCGGACATCGTCCAGTCCATGAGGCCCACGCTCCTCCTCTTCTCTTCCTCTCCTCCTCTTGTCTCCGCTTCTCTCTGGTCTCTTCTTCTTCTTTGGGCTCTCTCAAGACGCTGCAGTCACCCTGATGCTAATCCAGTTCAAATGTAAACAGGCTTAGGTCTTCATTCCACACTTAAACCGTATCAAATGTATCAAAGCTGGGGCTCAGTGGCGTTCCTGGCCACAGAGGGGTCAGGCTTCGGCCACGCGGGGCCACACACCCAACTCAATTAGCCTGAGAGCCAGGCAGTCTGTCTGTCCAACACTCTGCAAGTGTGTGTGTGTGTGTATGTGTATGTGTGTGTGTGTGGGGGGGGGGGGGGGGCTCTGTCTGTGTGTGTGAGTGTTTTGTGTGAGTGTCCTGTGTGCATCTTGGCCTTTGAATGTTTGGGCCTGTGTGTGTGTGTGTGTGTGTGTGTGTGTGTGTCATCAGGCTCCAGCAAGTTTAAGCTTGCAATTGTGTTTGAATGAGCATGAGTCTGTCTGCGTATGTGCATTAGGTTAATGGGTCAGCTGCATGGTGAACTAAGCATGTCTGAAAGAGCACGTTTGAATTCATTACAAGTGTACACATATGCTATGTGTGTGTGAATGTCTCTGTAATAGAAACAATCAAATGAGCAAACAGTTTGGTGCAACATAGACAAGACACTGTTCTACATTTAAACAAACTCTGTGAGAAAGGTTGTTTGAGGGTTGAAGGCGGATGGATAATGAAGGCGCTGTGAGCACTGAGGCATCTTCAGTGACTCCCGGAGAGAAAACAGAGAAACAGCCCTCGTGTCTTCAGACAGTCTGTGTGTCTGTGTGTATGTGTGTGCGTGTCTGCTGCCTTGCAAGCCAATGCCATCATTAATTCACCATATCAAAGCGGCAGTCATTCTGGCTGCGCATGCAACAGCTTTGAAAAAGCAAAAAGAAAATTCAGCACATCTATTTTGCATTGGCCCTCGTCCACTGTCTGTCCCTTCATTATGCAAAACAACAGCAGACCCTTGCCCATAGCTTAGTGTTAAATAAAAGTGAAAAGCAGAACTGATGCGGATAATCATGTTAGGCCCGAGATACAGTGTCCATCGACCTTATCTGCAAATGTGAAGTTAATGTGGACAACTGGCCTGTTCACACCAAGAACTACATTACAACAATAACTGTAACAGTGTGTTTTTATAAATCACTCTAACTGTAGTGAATGGCAGAGTTCACACCTCCATATAACTACAACAACAGTGACAAGGCTAAACATTATTGTTGGGAATTGTTCAGAGCAATTTGATGAATGATAACAACACTAATTAGTCTGTTAGAATTTAAAAGATGTCACACTCCATGAGTTATTTGCACTCATAGAGAATCTTGGCATTAATAATGTCATTCTTTAAGATTGGGAAGATGAAAGTTGTACTAAAGGTTTGGCTCTGCAATTTCATGCAGAATTTTAGAATATATTTGTTGCAGAATGCATTCTTTTTCTAAAATGTCCAAAAACTCACACTCTTAAAGGTGAGCAGACACATACACACACACAGATGGACAAAAAACAATTACATGATCTCTGTCCCCTGACAGGGCTGAGGGTGACAAATCCCAGGGGTGGAGCATCATGAGGAAGTGCCTGGCTGAGACATCCGTGGGAATGATGACACCTCAGTAGGGTTCTTTAGGGATGAGAACGGGTCGGAGCCTTACCTCCCATTCACTCCTAATACTCCCCTGGGTCCCCTCACACCTCGATATCCAAGCACAGCTATCCTTCTACACACCCACCCACCCACCCAAACCAGCAGAATGGGCAGCACCCCCCTCCCCTAAGTGTCTGTACCCAGTCCCATCACCATCCAGTCCCACCGAGGTGATTTGGATTTAATCATAGGCATCCGGGCCATGTGCTGTTAGTGTGGGACAGGGGATTGGTGTGTGTTAAAATTTGTGTATATGTGTGTGTGTGTGTGGTGGGGGGGGGGGGGGGGGGTCTGGCTGAACCCCCCTTTCCCCCCCGGCAGCATCTATTTCAACCCATCCCAACACAACTCCCCAGTCCCCAACCCAAGCCCATCACTCTTATTGGGACACAAAAGTGTCAATATGTTTGTGATCTGGGAACACACCCTTATCAGATCACCCAGAAATCCCCATGGATGCCCCTTAGCCAAGCCAAGCCAAGCTATTTCCATGTCTTTACATGTACCTCTCCCTCTCCCTCTCCCTCTCTCTCTCTATGCTTTGCCATGCATTCCCCTACTTACAATCACACACAATGGCCTCCCTCTCTATTCCAGTGGTCTCTCTTCTCTCCGTGGACTGAGCTGTCAGTCACCACAGTTTATTTTTGATCACATCTTTGTGGCTGCTAAGTATGGATTTGTGTAACTGTGGGTCTCTCTCTGCGTTTCTCTTCTTCTCATCTTCTGCCGTCTCTCTCTCTACATCACAGTGTGTGTTGTGTGTGTGTGTTTGTGTGTGTGTGTGTGTGTGTATATAAGACCTGCGTTTGCGCATTCACTCACTTCTGCCGAGATTCAATCAGTGAGGTATTCTACCTCCTAATCGTCTGGTGGCCCGTCCATCAGAAAGCAGATTTAATTGAGGACTTTAATTAATAATTACGTTTATCGAGGGGACATCAGATGCTGGGACAGGATGGCGTAGCACAGCGGGTGGTGTAGAGGGGGTGGGGGTTGTGTTGGTGGTGTTGAGGGGGGTGGATGGTGGTTGGACAGGGGGGGGGGGGGGGGGGCATAGAGCTTGTCAATGTAATTTGGGTGCTTGATTAAGCGCCAGAGGAAGCTTTTAAGCCAGCAAGGTTATCTGGGTCCTGAGCTCTCGCTGTCATTTACCGCACTGCACACCACCCACCAACCCCCCCACCCTCCTTTCTCCTCTTCCTGAGCGCATTCTCTCCATTCCTCTCCTGTCCCTCCCCTTCCTCCTCCTTTTCCCCGTGTTCTTCCATCAAATATCGGCCTTGTCATTCGCTGCTCTCCTCTCCCTCCCTCCCTTGCTCGCTCACCTTCTCTGCCACGCTCGGTCCATCTTCGGGGCAGTTAATGTGGTTATTTATTTCCTCCTGCCTTCTCCCAATCTGATCTACTTTCTCCCGCATAACTTCGGTGTAAAACTTTTAAAGCCGCAGTCTCGATTCCCTTTATCAACATGTCAGATCTGCGGTTTTGCCTTAGTACATTAGCTTATTCAATTATTTATTTAGCCCAATTACTTATTCATGAACATAGATTTCAAGTCTCCTCCCCTTTCTTACAGTAGACCATTTCAGTCACAATGGATCATCCCTCAGAGCTTGTTTGCTTCTGTCAAAACTGATGGCAATTGAGATCCATTGATCTTTATGGGCTCAGGCCACTGATACAAACCCAATTATCTGCTGCTCAACTCATTCCTACGGTTCGTCCATCTTAATCAGTGTATTGCCAGAAGGTATTCGGGTGCTCCTGTCCTAACACACACACACACACACACACACACACACACACATGCCCTGGTTTACCTTTCTTGGTCTTTTCTCTCTGCTCTCTCATCTATCCGATCTCTAGGGCCATCTCTGCCCCTCTCCCCCTCTCCACCCCACCACCCCCCAACCGTCCCCCCACCCTTACCCTCTGCCCTCTGTGAGTCTGCTACCACACCCCCAACAAACACAGTTGCATTTCTTCCAGGGCCTCCCCAGGGCTTTGGGCCAACGGCAATCTACTGCTACACCATTCTGTTGCAACGTCTATGGGTGTGTGTGTGTTTGTGTGTGTATGTGTGTGTGTAAGTGAGTGTGCATGTGTGTGTGTGTGGTGTCCCATCCCACACACAGAACTGTGTTTACATTCGAAAAAGGATTCAAACACACCAATAACATCAGTGCCAGGAGCATCCGAACGCCTTCCTGTCCTCCGGTTCACTGATACGCCCGGTCACACAAAGACACGCCTCTGCTACTACTCTTTAAACTGGAACGATCTAGCTTCAGAGAGCACTGACAATGGATGCCGATTTCAGCTCAAACAACGCACAATAATGACAAATACGCAGGGTAGAAATTACATCCTCAGCTGTGACCGTGGCCCTTGACAATGCATAGGATGTTCACACCTTCTGACCCAAAGACGATTGAGAGGTGAAGAGGAGGAGGTGGAGGAGAAGGAGGGAAAGACAAGAAAATGAAGATGAGAGAGAGAGAGACAGAGAGAGAGAGAGAAAGAGAGAGAGCGCAGAAAAGAAGCAGAGAGAAAAAAAAGGCAGACAATGACAGATGAGGTGTTACGTGGCAGTCCCTCTGTGTATGTGTGTTGTGCGACAGGGTGGGAGTGGAGGCCTTGTTTTTTATGCAACCTGTTGAAGGCTTATTGATTGCTTTTGTCACGGCGAAGAATAGGTGCGAACAAAGGAGCCTTCCCCTGTGAAAGGGACGCAGTGCTCCTTTCTTTCACCCAGCGCTTTGTAGGCTGCGGTGTAACGTCCTGGCCGCTTGAATGTGCATATGTTTTGGCCAATAAGCTAAGCTGCACGGAGCCCAACAATGTCTCCTGTATCAGAACAATAAAAGACAATGTACAGTGCAGCCTAAATGCTACACCACTTTTTTAAAAAAGAAGTTCAGGGACCCCTCCTTAGCTCTTGACACAGACTGCTTACCTTCAACCTCAGCAGGAGCGGAGGAGGTGGGGGGTGAGGGGTAGAGGTGGGTGTAGCGGGGGTGTAGGGATGTGCGGTGGTGCTAGCGCTTGGTCGTTCCTCTGGCAAAGGCACCAGTGGGGTTGGTAAGGGAAGGAGATATACAGGGATAAAACTAAAAGGGAGAGAGGAGCCGGGTGAGGCCGAAACGGCGCTTTATTTTATTGTCACATGAATTACGGCTCGTCCAAGATCAAACACTGTTGCTGTTAGTGCTGAGCTAAAACGTGTCACTCCTTTCTCCATCTGTCCTACATCTTTTGCTCTCCCACCTTCCTCTCTGTCTGCGTCCATCTACCCCCTTTCCATCTTCGGGGGTACACGGCTACCCTCACACTGCCTCTGTCTTTGTCTCCTTCTCCCGCTCTCCATTCCTTATTTTTGGAGCTCGCTTCTGGCAGGTCGTTTTCCTGCTTCTCTGCAAGAATGTTTCTCTGGCCTTGAGCTCCTCCGTACAACACACCCTCATCCCCACCCCCCACTCCACTTCACCCCTCCACCCCAACAATCTCCCGGCTAACCCCTTATCACGAGATGGGTGGACGGCACAGTTGAGATGGGGGTGTGGGACAAAGCAAACAACCGAAAAGAAAGGAAAAAAAAAAAAAAACGAAAATGGATGGATGTTCATCGAGTCGGTGAACCATGAAAACAGGCAAGAGCCACAGCGAGACTTGAACAAATTGCACTGTTCGAGCAGTCCAGCCTTTTCCTGAGCTTGGTTAAGTGTGAGCTCGCCGAAAGAAGTAATTTATCCCTGGCGTGCCTCTTTTCCAAGCCAATGTAAATCACTGCTGTGAACCTCCGCAAAATATTCATCTGCAGTCAATGAGCCTGGCCCTGACTCTGACCCTTGGGCTGGTTATATATGCGGTCAGAGATCAGAGAGGAGAAAAGGGAGGAGATCGAGGGAAAAGAGGGAGAACGAGAAAGAGAGAGACGCAGACAGTGAGAAAGTGAAAGAAAGAAAAAGAGACAGAGAAGTAAGGGGTTACAGAGTGATAAAGAGAGACTGAGACAGAGAGGAAAAGTGAAAGAGATGTTTCACGTGTAGTACACGTCCACTCATCTCAGCAGTAACTCACAGCGAACTAGCAGGCCCCGTCCCGCCTCGCACTTGGCCATTTACTGCAGACATTACCATGAGGTGGATCTCCTGCTCTGTATCACTACAGTAATTACTGACGTACATTCCCAGGAAAACCATTTAACCTTATGGCTGAAAAGTTCCTGGAAGAGACGAGGTAAGAGGGAAGAATGCTGCAAAATATGATGGGTGTGTTCAAAAAGTCAGTCCGTTACCATCAGTCAGTCATCTCAAATCAAGGCATTACCTGGGCTGACTGATCTATGTCTTCTTGTCTATGTATTCTGCAATATCAGGATAGGTTATAACTCAATCAACTCTCACGAATAATGACTTCAATTCCATACATCTCGCCAATCGCATCCCGACATCTCCCCATTTTCCAACATTCGGACCTCTATAAATCCAATTTGGCCACCGGTGTTGTCGTGAAAATGTAGATTTTTGTCTTCTAATAAATCCAATTTTTTCCTTTCTGTAAAGAAAGGAGAAAACATACACACAAAGCCGACAACAGAGATTTGATTTTACAGTCCTACGTTGCACTCCCCTAGTTCCTTCTTTTTTTTGACCCACAAAATTGGTGCAGTCGGGTCTTAAGTGGTTGGACCCCTCTGTGC
>CM050211.1:36233649-36246149 GCA_027475355.1 Coilia nasus
AGGTTATCGTAGAGCGGAGCAGGGCGAAGCGGGCCAGGAGAGGTGGACGGCGTGGATTTACAGTCACTCCGAGAGTAGCCAAGACAAGACGGGCATTCATTTCGACCCCCCTGTCACTCCCCCACCCACTCCACCTACCACCACCACCCTCCCTCTCCTCTCCTCTCCTCTTCTCCTCTCTCTTCTCTCCTCTCCTCTCCAAGCTCCCTCAACCATCACGAGCGGCCACCTCTGAATGGACGCTTTGTGCCCGGGAGCCGGTGAGTGGCGGTGGCACCTGTCCTCGGCATGTCAGTCGGTGTCCCAGAGCTGGCGCACAAATTAGCCGCGCCGTGAGGAGTGGAGTGTGGGGGCCAGTCAGCGGCAGCAGCAGCAGCAGCAGTTACCGCACGCACAGCAACATGTCTCCATCTTTTAATCTTTCTGTAGCGAGTCCATGCTCGTATCCTCCCTCAGATACCTCCATTTGCATGTGTCAAGGATGCAGCCTCTTTTTTTTCCAGCCTCTTTTTAAAAACAAAATAAATAAAAAATTAGCTCCATTAAGCTGAATACAGAGAGGGATAGCACAAGCTGGAGTTGTGCGAACGAGATTAACATTTGCTGACCCCTCCCTGCATCTTTTTACCATCACTGCATATTAGAGCATGCTGCGAAAATCTAACACACCTCTTTTATGTGCTGACAGGCTTGTAAGCGCACATCAAACACACACACAAATCAACTTTCCAAGTAACTCTGTGATCTCCCACTGCACTGATTACCAATCTACCTCATGACTAACCTCATCCCCTCTCTACGTCGGCTGCCGGTAAAGATTCTGCTGATGACAAAAGTACACGCTGCTCAGATCACCACGGAGATGGGCGGAAGTGTGAGGTATTGTTCTTCCTGCGGAGCTAAGCCCCGCTGCGATTACGCTGTCAGGGGAGCTGCATATAGCCGCAGACCCCGACTGCCAGAAGCCAAACGCTAAATCCCAACTGATCGCAAAAAAAGGGGAGATATTGCAATTTATATTACCGCCATCTCTTAATTCAGATGAAGGGAATCTACTCCCCCCCCCCCAACCAACACACACACACACACACACACACACACACACCCATACACACAAACATCTTATCCGCTGCAGCTATCCTGCTCAGCCTATGGTGTCAGCCCCCTTAAGCTTGCTTGGAAGGGATAAGACTCAACGCCTTGTCATGGCCGATCACCGCTGTTTTACAGTGTGGCCTAAAAGAGAGGCCGTGTGTGCCAGCTGCTGCTGCAAAACACATATGCCCGCACTCACACACGCACACACACACACACAAATACACAAATGCCCATATGCACACACACAGACATATACACATATGCCTGAATGCATACACACACACACACAAACATATACAAGTTACAAGACTTCCATGCTTAAGAATGAAGGCCTATCATTGGCTCAAAAAGTAGCACAGTTGCACAACTTAAGAAAAATTGTAAATGTCAGTCCTAGGAAGCATCAGGGCTCCCACATACTGTACAAATATCAGAGAGAGTCTGGTAGTAGTTCCATCGGAAATGGTCGTCATTCAGGATTCTGCCGAGCAGTTGACTAAAAGGTTTATTTCAAAAGCACTGGCTTTCAGCGCTCACCATGTTTAGGGGGACATGCTTACGAGGAGGGCCCCTCTATGCACTCACAAGTCCAAACCAATTACCACCACAATGACTGTGCACTGCTCTCAACAGAGAGGGGGGTCTGGTACAACTGCATCAGGGGCTGATACAGACCAGGGGTGCAGAAAAAAAAGAAGCGAAGGAAAATATGCATCAGGTGGAAAGGCCCTGTTTTTGAAGCTGGCCTCATCAGCCACAGTTATCTGTCTCTGGGTCCTGTTTGTTTGTGTGTGTGTGTGTGTGTGTGTGTGTGTGTGTGTGTGTGTGAGAGAGAGAGTTGGTGAGTGTGTAGGTGTGTACCAACCTCTGCATGCTGGCATCCTCAGCATGGAACCCGCAGACTATCTGTTTCTCTTATCTGCATTCTCGGAAACATTACTGATTGTGCAGATTGGGATGTGTTTGAATGTGTTTTATGTGCATCTGAGGTTACCAAATGTCGTGTTCTTTAGCAAGATTAGAACAAGGATAGTGTCAGTCAACAAATTCAGGGGCACTCCACAGAATGACAGAGAAAACTGATTTTTTTTGTGAAAACGGAAATATTTTGCTTCATTTTGGCCTCTGGTACGTGCAACAGCGATGCTTTGAGGGCCTGAAATGCAGACCTCTAAACAGGTTTCAGAGTGAAGTCTTTCGAAAGTACAACTATAATGTCACTGTGTTGACACACTATTACAGATGACTTTGATGACAACTATGATGGCGAGGCCATTACTTTATCAAATCATGTTTCACAATCCGTAAGACTTTAGTCTGAACAATGTCATGTCCTTCATCACTTCCTGTTGTGATGAGTGCAAAACCTAGTTTTGAGTCAGATACATCATGGTTAGTAAGACTTTTCTACAAAAAATTCTACAGGAAAACACCACCTGTCAACACAAAGCCAACATAAAGGCTTTTCTAAGTTTCACTGAAATTTTTTTACTTCACTGAGAAAGTTCTAGTTCATGAAGGAGGTAAGATTTGGATATTATCTATACATGCTGAATTTTGCTGAATGTTTGATGACATTTCGTTGACAGCACTGTTATTATTCTGTCAAGGCTACATCATACAGGGTATGTTTGTTTCTGTGTATTATCCGTGTATTACATATCTACATATCATTTGCTGGTAGAGCACATTTAGTGGTACATTACTGGCCAGCAAAACCACCTAATAATTATGGCAGTTATAATATAATAATTATGATAGATGAGCGTTTTACTGTTTTTAATAACAAGGAGGACAAGAATGAGTTCACAAAATCTCACATGGATGGGAAATGTTTTAAGAAGAAGAGTCAAAATGTTTTTATTGAAAAGGACGTCGTTGTGTGGACAGCCTCCCAGTTAGGGACTAAGGTGAAAAAAAATTGGCCAAGATAGCGTGTGTGCGGGGGCGCATTTCATTTGCTAACTTCTCTTATTTTACACGACTCCTGACATCTTCCACTTTCACTGAATCATGTTTTCCAGGTAGTGGCCCCTGGTCCTTGGAGCTAGGGGATGTGACATTCATTGTGAAATTACGTGTTAATCCACTTCCTTTTCCTCTTAGGTACTGTGCTTCAACTGACATTTTTAAATAGAGAAAATTTAAACATTTCACTCCATAAACAGAATTACAATAGTATGTCTTCACTATCTACTTCCATTGCATACATTTTAGTTTAGATTTATAAAATATATACTGTATGTATGTTTCATAAAAAGACAGAGGAGAACCAAGTTCATTTTTGGGGAGATGTGAGGTATTGGTATGGTGACATGTATGATTCCACACTAAATAAGTTCCATTAACAAAAAACATGCTGTCTTCAGGTAAAGGTAATTGTTGCAGGGTGATACCAATATCTGACATAAGGTTTGACATGTAATCAGCTCATCTGTGAGTTCCAGTGAGTGTTTTGCCGTAATGTAAAGGATGCCTCTAAGTTATCTGAGATATTATGTTCATGACGTAAAACATCTTGGGTGAGGTGACAGCGATCTTGACCTTCGACAAACTAAAATTGTAATCAGTTCGCCAGTAAGTTTTGCATCAAACTTAAGATTGTCCGAGACTACCTCCTCCTGATGCAGGCCTGTCCCATTTCAATCCTCTTCAGCTTTAAGGACACCTACATACACTCCAGCATTAGTTCCTCAAGCACTAAGATCATTTAATGAGCCTGGTGTCTTTAAGGTATTGCCCTTTGCCACAAAGCAAGCTACATGTCTTCACACCCAGATAAACATCACTCATTTGCCTCCTCTGCTTGTGAAGAGAATGTACATGAATCAAAACCAAAAATTCCTAGCTATAAATAGTCATAGAGAATCTGCTACTTGCAGACAGGGTCTAGTTGTTTACATACCGAGTCCTTCACTGATCATTTGAAAAATTTGAAGAGGCCATGGCGTCAGCCTGAAATGAGAAGTTTGACCAACCCCCACCCCCATCATGTGGCTCTGAAGAAAACAGCTACAGTTATGGAGTTGCCAGAGGTAAAATGTGGAGACATTGAAGCCTTTGAGAGGTTTGCACTACAAATATAATCCCTGGCTGCCATACGCCACACCCGTAGGCTTGGAAGAGTCGAGAAACTTGTATGCGGAACACATCTCACCCACCTCCTTATGAAACTCTCACCTACACTGAGGGCTGAGGGCTCTGCCACCGAATGTCACGTACACTTTGACAGAGCTGGCAGAGTGCTTAAAATGACCTGGTGCCAAGGCAGTAAGGTCCAACTGGCAGCAAAGGACAAGGGCAACTAAGGCTGCTCTAAGGACATATCAGAAAGCAGACAAGCCAGCATACATGACTGAGAATAGTCTACTACATGCCACAAATATAGAAGGCCAATACCCAGTGCTGACTCAGGAGAGAAACAAATCTAAGCCCTTGCTGCCCATATTGTGAGAGCTCAGCGCATTTCCTCAATAAGTACCAAGGCATCCAAGACGACTGCGGAGAACAGGTAACTCAGTGGGTCAAAATCAACAAACGCTGGCAGGGCACTATGCATGGGCTCATAAAGCAGGCCCCAGCAGGGACCGATCCAATCAGCGAACAGAGGGTGTGTTCGTTAGCGGGGCGTTGACCTTGTGTGCTACATTTGAATTGTAGTGCGTAGGTAGGGTAATTGCATACGTGACGACCAGGCGTTAGCGATTGGGTAAAGGCAGAGGCACTTGTTTTAAACTTCAGCAGAGTCCACACCTCCAGGAAGAAATCGTTTCTGACGGTGTCTGGTCCAGACCCTCTGTACAAAATTAAATGAAGTACGAGGGGCTGGTTTACCAGGCTACAGAATGTGCACAGCTTTTCAAAAACAGACAGAGCTAGAAGGAATATATTTAGCATCTACAACACAGTATGCCCAGACACTCAAACAAGCACTGCAAGTCATGCATCATATCCCTAGCTAAAGAAGACATTATTTGTATTAGTCTTCATATTGCATTGTCTGGCAGAACACTGCTGGCCTGTAACATGACTTCAGAAGTAGTACAGCCAGTTCAATTATGTAGGTTTAAGCAATTTACACTTGTAGGTGCTGACCATCGTAACTTGTTCACCACAGCTTAGTCTGCGAGATTTCACCTACAAGGAAGTCCAAGCTACCCAAACCAAGCTTATGGCTCTCAAAGGCCACAACAGAGCTCATGTGGTTAGTGTGCTATAGCACACACTATAGCTATACTGCTTACTAATCTTGGTAAGACGTGTAATATGAAAGTGATTTATGGGTTGTTTGGCGTAATCTGCTAACTTACACCAGCTCTGTAGTGTTTTATATATCCCAGCTAAGCATGTATCCTCTACTGCTGTGTATTAATCAGCCACATAGCAGTGACAGTGATAACACAGTGACAAAGTTACTTATTATTATCTTTGTCTGTTCTTTTACAGATGTTACACATGTGCATCCATGTATCTCTTCCACACACATCGCCAGATTAACAAGGCTGAAAAGAAACACACACAGATACAAATACAAGCATTCATGATGACATGTCTAAAACATAAGACTGCTTTTTGATGGTGTTCTAACTGGCACTATGTAATGTAGTTCTATCCAACACCAGACAGGCTTTTGATGTAGCCTAACTATGCCTGAGGGAATTCCATATAAAGACCTGTGAGGTAGAGCATGGGTACGACCGGAGGAGCCAAGAGGTGTTTTGCTCTTGTTTCTAAAGTCTACAATCTGTATTTATGCAGAGGAATGTGTACAAAAGGACATTAGTGTGTGGGTCCAAACAGAGGTTTCAACATGAATGCGACTCACGGACATCAAAAGAGAAGAACTGAAAATGACCTCCTTTTTTTCAAATAAATTGCAGAGTTGATAGGTCTCGCTCTCTCTCTTCCTGTGTGTGTGTGTATGTGTTTGTGTGTGTGTGTGGGTGTGTGTATTTGTGTGTGTGTGTGTGTATTTGTGTGTAAAACAAAAAGAGAGGTGCTGTTTACAAAACCACTGTTGTTATAAATGAGTCTATGCATGCTTTTATGCACACTTGTGTACAGGACAAGCACAGATGCGTTTGAAGTTTCACTGTTTTTAGAAATGAGCTCTTGGAAATGTGTATGTGTGCATCTGTCCTTGCAAGAACATGCACAAACAAATACATGTTTACCTCAAATACATACACAAACACGCATCAATATGTTAGATGTGTTGTATTTGTGTAGGGCAGTAAGTTTACAAAAAATCATTGTGCAAAGTCACACAATGTGCAGGTCCAGCTCCAGGACAAAATATGTCAAGTAATTCCAAACAGAGCGCTTTTTACTGATGATTTTTTGTATGGCTTTATTTTTATTTTTCTGTGCCAAAAAAGGTATTTGAGTGTGCAGACCCCCCCTCTTTTTGGAACTGTGGGCCTGGGGCCATTGGAATCCAGTTCAGTCGTACCCAGTATAATTCAGGTGATTACTCCACGTTCCCCTCAACCTCTAAAAGTCTTAAATTAGATGGGGGAGCTCGCCCCAGAGGCCTCAGGCCTCCCCCTCCCTCTCCTCTCATCTTACCAGGGAGGACATCCTCTATGAAACACAGTCATAGGAGTGGGAGACGGATGAGGGGAGACAGAGAGGAGCAGACAGAGAGAGAGAGAGAGAGACAGAGAGAGAGAGAGAGAGATGGTGAAAGAAGGAGAGAGACGCGGGGTGGGGGATGGACAGACAAGTATCAGACAAAAAGTGTGAGAGTGAGAGAGCGAAGAAAGGAGCCAATGGATAGATGGAAAGGTGGAGGAAGAGGGGGGAGGAGAAGAAGGGGAAGGAGCGAGACGTGAGGCAGTGCTTGTGCACAGCTGTGATGTGACATCCCTCCCCAGAAGACACTGTCTGAAGATGTTCCCAAGTAATTTCCTGTTTTGAGTTTGATATTCATGCAGAACCCCACTAGTATATCACCTAGTCCACCTCCCTTCCATTTAGGGGAAAAAAAAAAGTTTTAAAGTTTTACGGCCTCAAGTTGGACTTAAAAGCAAGCCGCTGTAAATCTCCCATAGTAATAAAGCGGCTAAATTGAATCACTTGTCATGTTGCTTGTTTTCTTTCCCCTGGTGGGTTTATGCGCTCTACAGGTGGGTGATCAAGCTTTCTCCAGCAGAGTGAAAAATAGGATCCCGTTGCTTAATCCTGCATCTTGGTTCCGGGCTACCAAACTCTCTGCACGGCTGAAAAAAAAAAAAAAAAACCTTGACTCAGGCACCCTCACCCACCTACCAACCTGGCGGTCGACGGTCGGTGCAAAACGCTGCTGTCTGCCTGACCCACATTCCTGCAAAGGCCGCTCGTGAATCTCCCTGTGGAATCTGAGGCGGGAGAAGGGTGAGACGGCCCGTGGCCAACTCCCTTCGGTCTCCTCGTAAAGCCGGCTCTGGGTGGCCGCTGGTGGGAGGGTGGTTAGGTGATGGAGGTGGAGGTGATGGTGGTGTTGGTGGGGGTATATAGTGGCTTCTCCCTGCCTCCCCACCCCCTCCACCCATCCATTACCCACGGGGGGAGTGCTGGTGCGGCTGCACTAAATCACCCTGCCCTGGAGAGAAAGAGCAACGTGCCTGTCATGATCCACTACACCACCCATCCACTCACCCGAACCTCCTCAATCCCAACATGCCCTGCTTCTATCTATCCAAAGGCCTACAGGTGTCAAAGTGCTCACCCACCAACCCAACCAACCAACCCAACCCACATACACACCCAGCTCAGGCCAGCCATGCTTTCCTAATTAATCATGTCACTTACCCTCTTATCAAAAATTACAGCATCTGCCCAGAGCAGGTCAAACCCATACACTACCGTACAACTAGCACACATCCATCTTGCTCTCACCCAAATATTTCAGACCACAAAATCCAGGCATATTTACGAGTCACGGCTGCCTACCTAGACAGGGCTCTCCCTCCTCTCTTTCCGCATGGCTGTGGCTGAAGCCGTCAGTCATGGTGCGCCCCCTATCTCAATCACCTACAGGCCACGCCTGCTTAGACAAAGTGTTTCCACAGGAGCCCCAGCGCCCCCAACCCCCATTCACCAGTTTCCCAGACCCAGCGTCTCGTCCCAGCGGTGCTCGGTGCTCGGCCTCTGCCCAAACAAACGCCCAGTGGCCATGCGTGCCCCTTCCGCCCACCAGACAGACGAACGCTGAGGGCAGAGCAGAGGAGAGGCCAGACAGGATGGGCGGGCCGCTGGGGCAGACAGGCCCATGGGGCCGTGACCCATGGAGGTGACCGTGCATGCATGTGGAGACACAGTGGCTGTCTGACTGCCCCAGCTCAACCCTAACCCCAGCCTGCACCCACCCACCCCTCAGACACGCGGGTGGGAGAGCGTGCAGCGGCACATCGCCGCTCGGCATGCAGTGCCAGCCCGCCAGCCACCGTCTTTCTCACGGGGTGGGACTGTGGGAACCGCGCTGTCACTTCCTGTGCCCGTGGGCCCCCCCCCCCCCCCGACCAATCGCCATCAGATAAGGGGCCGGCCGCTCTGCCAATCAGAGCTCTCTGCGGCGTGAGCGCGCATGACGGGCCACCAATGGCCGATAAGGTACCCCTGACCAGAGCGTGGAAGGCAGAGAGTGGGAGAGAAGGGGGGGAGGGTTAAGAGGCAGAGAAAAAAAATGTCTTGATCTCAATTGCCCAAGCTTCCCTGCCTTCCCACCAAAATAGTTGTTTGGAGACAAGGTATTTTTTGTTTCTTCATAATTACAGACTCTTTCATCTGCTCCCTCTGTTCCCCTTGACCTGTGAGCGGAGGGTCAGAGCCCAGGATATCCCACTCTTCTGAGCTCCATAATGTGGCATTTAGGGCTGATGAAGGGGGGCATTCACATGGCAGCAGACAGGAGCGATGGAGGGGAAGGCTATCACTCCATCACGCGCCCCCCTCCCGCTGTCACCCACGGACAGGCTTGACACCCCGACACAGGCCTCGGCCCGACATCAAAGCCCCCGCGGCTCAAAGCAGCACAGACCAGCGCCTGTTACCCAAGGTTATGCATTTGCTTTGAGTAGGCACCACCCCGACTGCGGGTATTTACAAGTCCATGCACGGCCCCTTTTATGTGTTAATAGCAAAACACGCCGCCCCGACTGGTGAGACTGGCTGGGTGACACGAGGCGGAATCAGTCGACAACCAGATTACTACCATTTCTGTTTTTATATATCTCGGCTGGGAAAAGAGGTTTGAAGTGAAGGGACGATGTGTACCTTTCTATGGCTTACAGAACATGACCCCTTCAAATTCCTGATAAATCATTTCTTTTTTAGCCCAAGGTGTCAGAATGTCTCAGGGAGAAAAGGGTATGGAGTGAAGGGATGACGTGAATCTCTTCATGCCCTACGGCATATGCCTTCATGCCTTGGGCCTTCAAATTCCTAATAATTCATGTCTTTTTCAGCATTTTACATAAACAGTCTTCTATCACATCATCGGAATTTCACAAAAATAACAATGCAAATATCACACTAAGACATCATGGCAGTTGGAATGCCCTTTCACATTTAACCTCATTTCTAGGAGTCGGTTCTAGTCAGACCTGTGTGTGCGCTAACGTAAAGATTTACGATGCGGGGAAAGAGCATTAGCTGGCAGGCTTTACGCCATCCACCCCTCGGTGTAATTGGGAGTGCGGCTGGAAGATTTACAAGACCCTCTGCCTTCCAACAACCCCATTCGGCGCGCACACTCAGAGAGGAGCAACACACAGTGATCAGAGTAGGATGAGAAACATCACTATGTATAGGTGGGCGTTTGTGTTTGCTTTAACCTGGGGAGACAGATGCACGGGCCCTTTTGTAAAAAGCACACCAGGGCTGTAAAAAGCCAGCATGGTTAGAATACCAGTGACCGCTGGCATAGAGGCTCATCCATCAGCCCTGCAGCCGTCAAGCCATCACCACCAACAGGGGGAGTAGCACAGGGGAGAGATGGAGGGAGGGAGAGAGGGAGTGAGGGAGGGAGAAAGAGAAAGGAGGGAGAGAATAAGAGAGAGAGGGGGAAGGGAAAAGCATGAAAAAAAGTGATGGGAAGAAAGATGGGTTGAATGTTTGGCTGTCATTGGCAGCTGAGTAAATGCACATGAAGTGATAAAGCATGATGTTCTCCTTGTCCTGTATATTAACCACATCCAGGCTGTCTCTCTCTATCTATTGCTGACTTTTTCTCTCTGACACACACACACACACACACACACACACACTCTCAGCCCCATACGCACACATACACACACACACACAAACATACACTCTCTCTCTCCCTCTCAGCCCCATACACACACACGCACACACAAACACACTCTCTCTCACCCCATATGCACACATACACACACACACGCGCTCTCTCTCTCAGCCCCATACGCACACATACACACACACACACACTCTCTCTCTCAGCCCCATACGCACATACACTCCCACACACACACACACACACACACACACAGACAAACACACACTCTCTTCCTCAGCCCCATACTCACACATACACACACATACACACACCCATCTGACTGCATTAGTTCTTCTCTTTTGGCTGAGGAAGCTGATGTATGGTGCAAGTGTATGTGTGTGTGTGTATGTGTGAGTGTGTGTGTGTGTGTGTATGCAGACATTCTGCAGGGCCCTGCTTTATGAGATGGGCTTCCAGCTGAGGGGCGGCCGGGCCAGAGGCTGATAAGGGCGGCGGATATGAGAAATGGGACTGAGATGAGCTCACAGCGCAGGTGACTCTGATCACAGCGACACAGGCAGGACGACCGACACACACACACACATGAACACACACACACACACACTAAAGAAAGAGAGAGGATGAGAGATGGAGAGAAAAAGAGAATGAGAGAGCGAGAGAGAGAGAAAGAGCGAGGGAGAGAGAGGGACCATAGAACTGGACTCAAGGGCAGAGGAGGATCGAAGGGGGTGACAGAACTCTGTGTGCTGCGTGCATACACACATAGACACATCACTTACGCAAACACACACACGCACACACACACACACACACACACACGCACACACACACACACACACACAAGTGTTGGGGCACAGCTACACACACACACACACTTAAACAAACCTTATTAGCCATGGGGTCGGATGAAAGAATACACTTTATTTTCTGCAGCTGAAAACAAGCAAGTGTCGCTAAGCAAACACACAGACGCACACTAAACACACACAAACCCCCACGGAAGCCAAAGAAAAAAAAATTACCAATGACTCCCCACCACCACCCCCATAAAAAACAATGACTAGAAACACTGACAAGCAGACAGAAGAGCACACACACACACACACACACACACACACACACACACACACAGGGGCAGTCAGTCAGTCAGGCAGGCAGGCAGCCGCTAAGCAGGCAGAGCGGTCGGGGCCTTGTGGAGCGGCACGTGAGCGGCCCTCTGTCAGCTGTGTTTGCGCAGCGGCAGGCGAGGGGCGCTTAGGGGCCCGTCAGAAAGAGCCCCGGCCCCCGAAGAAAAGAGCAGAAAAAGGGAGCAGCCACAAAGCTGCCCTCCAGAGAGCGAAGGGAGGGGAGGGGAGGGGTCGGCGAGGGCCCAACAATGCCTGCACCACTGCAGGTGCAGAGGATCTGGCCAAGAGGGCGAGCGTGTGTGTGTGTGTGTGTGTGGGAGAGGGGGAGAAAGAGAGAGAGAGAGAAAGAGAGAGAGACAGAAAGAGAGAGAGAGAGAGGGTGCGTGCCTGTGTGTGTCTCACACCCTCTCCCTTTTTTGTGCTAATAGAGCTGATCTGTTGTCTTTTCTCCACCCTCCCTCTGCCCCTCCTCACACACACACACACACACAACCCCCCACCACCAAAAGTTTAACTCTCGGCCCTCATTTGCATATGGCCTTTTACAGCTTCCAAGTGTTTGCATGTGCGTGCGTCTGTGTGTAAGAGAGAGAGAGTGTGTAAGTGTGTGTGCATGTGTGTGTGTGTGTTCCTAAGCATGGTTTTACTATTCCTGTGGTTATTCAGCAGACGATGACATTACAGCGTGTGTCTGGGGGGTGTGCTGGGGGATCTGTAAACAGACACAAACAGTGTGTTAACTCGATTTGCACTTGTATGGAGGACATGCAGCCTTTCACGCTCGTTTGAATGCTGTCATTCGGTGAAATATGTCTTCAAATTGACAAGGACCGAAGCCAACGTCAGCACCAGCACCAGCCCCAGTCAGGTGCACATCCAATTACCCCCGTCAAAAGAGGCAGCCATTTAGTGATAGCGCACACTGAATGTGATTTTATGTGTTTACAAATAAAGAAAACACACCAAGAGGCAGAGCTTGTGGGAATGACACAGGAGATGGTATACTATGTGCTTGTATCTATGCAGCACAGAGAGAG
>CM050211.1:36251149-36401149 GCA_027475355.1 Coilia nasus
GGATGAAAGATGTGTTCCTCCCTCTGCATGCAGACACTGAACAGACTCAGGGCTGAAAAAGATGGCTCTTTTCTCCCCGGGCTGAGCAGCAGAGGAGGATGAATAATAATAATAGCGATTCCACCCTCTATAAATCCCTAAATGTACCATTCAGTAAGGGAAGGTAACCCCACGACACATACACACATACACTTGCACAAATGTACACTCACACACACTGATGGACACACACACACACAATTTGCACATATGTATACACACACACATTTGAGTTTGCACACACTCACTATTAGATGCATTTACACACAAACAAGCACACACACACACACACTCTCATAGGGCACAAGTGTGGCGTATACAGATCACTACTGCCTCCTAAAGGCCATGTCTGTATTGCACCTTCCATTACAGAGCTGACTAGATAGAAAGTAGAAGTGGGGAAAAAAGACAAAAAATAAGTAAGAGAGAGCGAGAGAGAGAGAGAGAGAGAGAGAGAGAGAGAGAGAGAGAGAGAGAGAGAGGAGTCATACACAATATCTCAGCAAAATGAAAGGGGGCAAACTTAAGCCGACTGTGTGTTTTCAGAACCAGCCCTGGTGAGACATATAAACATTCGTAATGAAACCATTTCTCCACAGGTCATGTTTCAGGGCAGCGGCGGGATTGACCTCCTTTCATGGTCACTGTTTACATGTTTGTGTACATGAAGTGACAGGCTTTCCCCTTAGACAAATAAAAGGGAGGCTAGTAGCAGCAACCTTTACTTTGTCGCTTATTGAAAACACAGGCTACCGCTATGGCTTCTCTATAAGCAGAGTATAGCTTGACAACATAAGCATCAGCTACACCAAAGTAAACAGTCGTGTGACCTCAGGGAGAATTCATAGTCAGCATGCAGATAAAAGAGATCTGTCAAAACATAAATACATAGACCATTGTGAACTTGGTGTTGTTTAAACTAGCATTTATTTACAATACAATAGTGTGTCAAAAAAGGTTTCTTTGTCTTTCTTCCTCTCACGTTTTTTTGTCTGAACTGTACTTTCCCTAGACCAGCTTGCAATTATCTTGAATGTGGATGACATGAATACATTTTGTTTTTTTATATCACTTCATCAAGTGTGCTTACTAAACTGGTACAGATATGAGGTACACGTACCCACTCAAAACTCTTTCACATAAACACGAACACATGCACACACACAAACACACACACACACACACACACACACATTAAAGCGATAAGCGTATCATAAACAATTTGACAGGAACGGAAGGAGAGACCAGACTGGAGGCACTGGGACTGAGCGAGAGAGGGAGTGAGAAAGAGAGCGAAAGAGGGAGAAGGGGAGACGTGGAGACTGGGGAGAGGGTAGCGGTCGTGATTTAATGTGTGTAATTTTAACATTCAGAAAGAGTGGAAGAGGAAACAAAAAAGGGGGGAAAAGAGGAAAAGAGAACTTCAAACTGCTCTTTGAGGAAAATGAGATCACAGGCTGCAATTATATAATTCTTGTCAAGTGATGGTGGCGATAGCCTGTGAGGAATGCACACGCTGAGGTCCCGCCAGGAGAATGGACTCCTTGACTACATTTAAAATGTCAGGGAGTTCTGAGGGTCACCGGGGGGTCGCGTACAGGAAGGAGCCCGTGATAGAGGCCGGACCACGGCGGCCGTGAGGATGAAGTGGACTCCCCACCCCACAATCCCCAACCACCCCCCTCTCTTTTCTCCAGACTCCATAAGCCTCCTTCTTCAAAGACAGAAAAAAGCCCTGCTCCTCAGTTTTGGTTTATCTGTGCTCCGTCTGAGGATTCCTCTGTTAAAATGGACAGAGGAGAAAGAGCTCATTGCTTGTTGCGCCGTGATTTTCAGATGGCTGGCGCAGATTGACGGAGAGAGAGACAAGATGGCCGACACGGGAGTCTCGCAGGGAGCGTACGTCCCAGAGAGGGCCGACCCGGCGCACAACCGCACTACTATTTTCGGGAAGTGTTAAAATGACATGTTGCCTTTCAACATTTAATGTCAGACAAAAAGCTTGAACCCTGACCTCCTCATCTTGTAACCCCTTTTCCTCCACCTCACCACCACCACCACCACCACCACCACCCCTCTCCACTAGCCCCTTTGGCCTCATCCCCCCCTCCCTCCATACACACACACTCAGACTGGAGGGGAGGCAGGCTGGCAGAGTTGCACTGGGGCCATGATGGTGTGTGTGTGTATGTGTATGTGTATGTGTGTCTCTGTGTGTGTATATGTGTGTGTGGGGGAACAGGGGGGTGGGGTGGTGTTGGGGAGAGTTCAGGGAGGGTTCCCAGGGAGGCCAGGCCCTCTTATGGAGGCACTTTGTCTGCAGAAACACAGGCAGACTCCAGAGGAGATGCCTATCAGCAACGGCCACGGCCTGCAGGAGAGACAGAGAGAGGGAGAGAGATAGAGAGACGGAGGGTGGGCGGGAGGGATGGAGGGAGGGAGAGAGAGAGTAAGGGGGAGACAGAAGGAGACAGAGAGGGAGTAAAAGAGAGAGGGAGAGAGAGAGAGATGGTGCGAGCGAAGGAGAACAAGCAGGAGGGAAAATGAGGGAGAGAGAGAGAAAAAGAGACGAGGGGGTGGGGGTTATGGTGAGGGAGCGAGGGGCAAGCATGTATAAGGTGAAAAAAAATACACACACTTGCACTCAAAAACACAGTGACCCCAAAATAGCTGTTAGGCTGAGAGAAGGCAAAATATTTTTAAAAAATGAAGAAAAAAGGAGTGAGCCAGTAAAGCAAAAACAAAATAAAAAAGTGCATCCAGAACACAGAAATGACAGAGCCAACGGCACCTCTGCATGCAGAAGTGGCTGACACTGGTTTCCATGGAGAGATTGTCACCTGATCCACACTACAGACCTGACTGTACCAGGCTTGTCAGTCTGGCCATCTTTCGCTGACGGGGTCTGTATCAGCCGTGTTACCCAATTACATTACGTCTCATAATTCTAATTATCTTTTCAATCTGAGTCAGCCTTGTGAGATTAATTAACACAGAAATCCGTTTAGATATAAAATTCTTGCATCTTGTTTAAAGGAGGTTTGAAGTCGTTATATATTATTGCTAATGTGTTTGTCTTAACGGCAATAACTGAAATCTACCATTTCCTGGGGTGGGTCTTGGCTACAGTGAAACTAATGCTGAACCCAAAGTGTTCACAAAATCTTATTTATTTATTCATTGTTCTCATTACCATTGTTTTATTACTTTTTACTTTCTCATTTTATCTATTCTTTTTAATGTTGTCTGTTTACTTAGATATCTTAGTTTGCTTGTACAGCACTTTGGTCAATGCTTGTTCTTTTTAAATGTGCTTTAAAATTAAAATTCACTAAACCTGGCTCATTCACTATATACTACACTACATAGGGAACCAGCTAATGTCAATGACACACAACAGTGCTCTACATAGTAAACGAGTGACCATTTTGGAGAGGAAGAGACTGCTGTGTGTCTCAGGCTGAGGCCAACAAGGCTTGGTTCAGATGAGGAGCTGAGATCTGATTAAAGGCCTCAACTTCATCACAAGGCTTATAAAAAAACAACTCAAAGGGCAATAGTAGGGGGTGGACCCTGACTGTTGGCCCAATGTCTGCAGGTTTTTGTAAGGGGAACATGATCAAACACGTGAGGCTTTGTGGAAGGCCTGTGCTACAGCCCTGTGAGGCACTGACTGGACTAGCCTGTGGCTACTCGGGCAGAAAACAGCGCCGACATCCTTTGTCCTTTGTTCAGGACAACACGAGCGTCTGTGCTTTTAATATAACATTACGCACACACACAAGTGCCACTGCTGTGTTTCATTTGATCCACTGGGCTCTTCATATCACCTGGCTGGCCATCCACCTAAGCTCCTCTCAGCTACGGCTTTTTTGCTTAGGCGCTGAGACGCTTTCCGACCGTCCATCGTCCCTCTTTCTTGTCTCTTCCCATTCTCATCACTTCGCAGTTGTTCGCTGTGTTTTGTTTTGATTCCAATCTCCTGCATGGTCTCTTCCCCCGGCTCTGTGCGGAGAGAGGACAGTGTGGCGCGGCGTCGCATGGCGCGGCGTCGCATGGTGCGGTGCGGTGCAGTGCGGCGCTGTCGTGAAGCAGCAGACGGGCCTAATGCAGACTGTCTCCGGCAGAGCGGCATCAAAGTGAGAGAGTGAAGAGGAGGGAAAGGAAGGGAAGAGAAGGGAAGGGAGGGAAGGCAAGGGGATGGGGGGGTGTACCGTGACCCAGGGATCTCGAGCCTCTGTCAGCATTTAATTAGATTACAAGAGTCTGACTGGGGGGCAACGGCAGAGGAGGGCGTCAAGAAGTCTAAATTTGGTGGGCTGAGATGGTCATAATCACTTTATATGTAATACCATAAGGAAGACTAATCTATTGTCCTTTTGCTGAGTGTATTTAGCCAGCGTATGTTTTTGTATGCCTGCATGTATGCTTGTTTCTGTGTGTGTGTGTGTGTGTGTGTGTGTGTGTTGCCCTCAGGGCAGAGGAAAGAAAAAGCCACTTTTCTTACACAACTCCCCCCTGACCCCACCCATGTGAACTGGGAAAAATAATACTGAGGCTATGGAACAAACCCAGCGATGTAAGTGGGTTTGTTTGTGTATATATGTACGCAGTGTGTGCGCACAAGTGTGTGTGTGTGTGTGTGCTTGTGAACAAGAGAGTGAGAGAGAGAAAGAGAGAGAGAGGAGAGGGAAAGAGTGAGAGAGAGGGAGAAAGAGAGAGGGAGAGGGGGACAGAAACAAAGGCAGAGACAGAGAAAGCATGGTCATGATTTCAAGCCTGAAAAAAGGAACAAGTGAAATTCTTCCTGGTCAGTGCAGAACATTCCAAAATGATTGTCAGTGAGGTGAGATGAAGATGCCTGTCAGCAAGTTCCAGTGTGCGCACATATGTTTGTGTTTGTGTGTGGCTTGTGTGTGTGTGTGTGTACTTCCTAAGACCAGTGGTGGTAGAGTATGTACGCTGTGTTTATCCCATTCCTGCTCAGAACAGCGAGGTGATCTGTGCTCTCGGCTCTACTGACCTCTTTTGCAGAGGTTGCCATGTATGCAGGTCTGGCCTCAGGGCTAGCTGGAGTTCTTTCCTACACGCGCCCTCTCATGTCGCCCTTTTTCACTCCTCAAGTCCTTTTCTCTCCTTGGCCAGAGAAAAAACACAAATCATGGAGGTAGGGGGGTGTGACTGTGACCGGGTGAAAAAAGACCCGCGGACAGAAAGCGATCGTGACAGAAAAAGACAGAGACGAGGAACTCAAGAAGAGGAGGTGAGAAAAAAAAAAAGACGGACGATGCATCAGTTTGATGAGAGTGAAACGCAGAGCGGAAAATTGAAGTACATGTAACACGACACAAACAGACAAAAAGTATTTAGCTAATGATTTATTATTAAGGAGACCCCCCCTCCCCACCTCAAAACTGCCCCTAGCACAAACCCCCCACCCACCCAGTTCACGGTGCAGCCCCAAACTCTATTGTGGGTTGATGGGAGGGCAGATAAGACCCACTCTAATGGCTGTCAGCTGGCAGGTGGGCCCATGGTAGGCAGAGCGTGGGGTTAATCTGTGTTAAGTGATATTTAAGTGCCTGGAGGATGCGGGGCCATGTCACTGAATCCAGGGGCTTTAGCGCACTGCCTGAGCAGGTAACTCACCTGAGGAGCCAGCTGGGCCGACAAGGGGTTAAGTCAGGGCAACCTTCGGCGGGATACGCTACCAGAGGGTGTGTGAGCACACACATACATGAGCACAAACACACACACACACACACATACACACACACACAAACACACAGGCACACACACACACACACAGACACACACACACACAGGCACACACACACACAAACGAAAGCGCAATGACCTTTTCAACCTTGTCTACCCTCCAGCACTGCTCCTCATGTTGTCATCTACGTAACAGTAACAGAGACAGGTAAGCAAAAACAGACAGGACAAAGACGAGTGACTAAGGAGAGAGAGAGAGAGAGAGAGAGAGAGAGAGAGAGAGAGAGGGTAGAGAGAGAGAGGGGGGTAGAGAGAGAGGGTAGAGAGAAAGAGAGAGAGAGAGAGAGGGAGAGGGTAGAGAGAGAGAGAGAGAGGGTAGAGGGAGAGGGGGTAGAGAGAGGGGGGGGGGTAGAGAGAGAGAGAGAGAGAGAGAGAGAGAGAGAAGAAGAGAGACACCGCACAGTCAAGAAAAGTGTGATTAAGGCAAAAGGGGGCAGGATGTAGAGAGAGAGAGAGAGAGAGAGATAGAGAAATGAAGAGAGAAAGAGGGGGAGAGAGGGAGAGGGAGAAAGAGAGACTGCACAGTAAAACAGTGTGATTAAGGCAGAATGGGGCAGGAGAGAGAGAGAAAGAGAGAGAGAAAGAACGAGAGAAAGAGAGAGAGAGAGAGAAACTGCACAGTAAAGAATAAAAAGCAGAAATCAAGCCTATCATGAAAATATTCCAGGTTATATGATTAATCACATTCCATGTGTGCAAAGACCTTGGACCACTACACATCCTGGACCATTCCAAACCATATTTCCCTTCCCCCATAAGTCCAATGCTACCAACAGCCAAAACCTAAATAAAAACGTATAGAGGCACAGGGAGGACTGGGCAGAAGCAGGCATGGATAGGCATTTATTTAAACGGATGAAGGGGGAGAGAGTACCTACTTTCTACTTCCTAATTAGATAAGGAAACAACGGGATTACAACCATCACCAAACCTAGAGGGGCACTGCTTTGATTCCTCTTTTTTTTCTGGCAGAGGACGAAAAGAAGGAGGAGGAGGAGGAGGAGGAGGAGAGAAGGGGTTTGGGGGGGATGCCATTGATGCCTTCTACCGGACAATCTCTGAGCTCCATTTTCATACATTAAGAATCCTGTACAGGAAATCAGCCTATATGAAAAAACAACAAGCAGGCTTTCATTTCGTGGCCATAAAAGTATGGGCCAAGGGTTCCCCGGGACCGTCTGATGACAAACCTGTAATGAAGGCGGTAATTGGAACAACATTTTGGCCTGCGACGTCCTGTTCCAGCTTCCCCTGCGCTCAGAGGCCCGGGCTCCCAAATCATTCCCAAACGTCAGGCAAGTCAAAACAAAACAAAACAAGAGGACATTCATGCACAAATGAATTCTGATGGGCCATTTCTGTACGGCACGGCCCTGAGAAGCCAGGCCCTCAGACGGACCACAGAAGCACCCTTTTACTGCTCCTGTGACTAAATTACTCTGTCTGTGTGTGTGTGTGTGAGAGAGAGAGTGTGTGTGTTTGTGTGTACACGCCTATGAGTGTGTTTGCATCAGAGAGATTAAGAGAGAGAGAGACAGAGACAGAGACAGAGAGAGACAGAGAGAGACAGAGAAAGAGGGAAAGAGAGGTAGAAAGAGACAGAGAAAGAGGGGAAGAGAAGTAGAGAGAGACAGAGAGAGTGTGAGAGAGGAAGCGAGAAAGAGAGGGAGAGGGAGGAAGAGAAAGAAAGAGAGACAGACACAGACAGAGATAGAGACAGAGAGGATGAGGTATTCTCCTCTTACTCTGCTGAAAGCTGAGTAGAAAGGTGGAGCAAACAGGAGGGGAAAATGCAGTGGGTAAACTTACACCTGTATGGTAACAGGTAAGTACATCCCTTACACTATTTGGGCAACTCTGTAAGTGGTCAACATGCACACTCAGTCTCACGGTAATAGCACACACACATACACACACACACGCACACACACACACACACAGAAAGAGAGACAGAGAGACACACACACAGACAGCAAGAGAGACAGACAGAAAGAGAGGGTGCAAAAGAGAGGAGAAACCGCGCACACAAACACACACACACACACAAACAGAAAGAGACAGACAAAGCACAAGGGCACTGGCAAGGGCACGGGAGGTCTGACGCTGGTGCGAGTGTATATGCTCTGCTCTGGGTGTAGAGTGTAAAGTAAACAGCCCCGACCTTGCAGCCTGATCTACTGCATCCCTCACCTGACACACATCTCACTCGGGAGCACCAGCCACTGGGGGCCCGGCTTCACCTCCGTCACCCCTTCACAGCCACCCAGAGATGTCCCTCGGGTACGTCTGCGGTGCGACGGCCCTATAAACAACTAAATGAAGTCGTCGCAAAGCGTTTTGCCGGGCAGGAGCGAAGAGGAAGAGGAAGAGGGTCGAGTCGGAAAGCGAGCGGCGTGAGTAAATCATCCCTCCGCGCGGCGGTAAACAGCGGGGGCTATAAATCTATCAGGCGAGCACGTGCCGCTGACAGTGTAATAATAAGGTGGGGAGATCGGGGGGAGCGTGCACGGCAAGCCAATGAAGACCTCGCTGCTGAGAGAAAAGGAGAGAGAGAGAGTGGCTAGACAGAGCACTGGTGAGAGAGAGAGAGGGAAGGAGAGGCAGAGGGATAGAGAGCGAGAGAGAGAGAGAGAGAGAGAGAGAGAGGTGGAGGAGGGAGGTGAGGAAGGGAGGGAGGGAGCGATGGACAAAGACAGAGAGAGTAGAGGAGACAATGTGTTTTTTTTTACTCGTGTCGTGGTTACTGACAGAGAGCTGGATGCTGAGCAGTGGATGCCAGAGCTGGTTGCTGCTGCTGCTGCTACTGCAGTGGCTTTGTCACCAGTCCTGGTTGTGTGCTGTTTTTTTGTCCACTGATCAGAGGGAAGAAGAGTGGCGGCCCCGGGGCCCGGCGTTTATTACATCTTTAAACAATGCTCAGGGGTGCTGACTGACAAGGCCGGCCTGATTAGCCTTGGCAAGCGCCTCTCTCTGCCTTGCCCCAGCCCCGTCTGTAATTACCCTGCAATGTCAGGAGCAACGCAGGGATCTTTCATGGGCAGGTTTATGCTTTAATGACCTTTGTGTTACTGGGAGGTGTGTGTGTGTGGGTGTGTGTGTGTGTGCGTGTGTGTGTATGTGTCAGTGTGTGCTTGGTGAGACGGTGTGTCCATGTATGTGTGTATATATACGGTGTGTATATATACGGTGTGTATATAGTGTGTGACTGTGTGTGTGTGTGTGTGTGTGTGTGTGTGTGTGTGTGCACGCACGTATGTGTGTGAGAATATGCACATTCGGGTTCATATTCATGCGTGCGTGGGACATGTCCGCTGTCAGCGAAGCAGCCAGCAGGCTTGATGTCAATCAAGCGCGGCTTCTAATTAAAAGAAGCTGGAAGAGGCTGCCGCAAGACGGCAATCACTATCAAACTCCCATTTTCATATGAATGGCCTTTTTTAATTAAACTGAGCTCCTAATAAGCACCCGTATCAAAACGATGTAGCCGTTTACTAGACAAAGAGCTTTGCAAAAACCAAAGGGAGAGAGGGAGAGAGAAAAGAGAGAGAGAGAGAGAGAGAGAGGAGGGGGACTTAAAGACAGAGAATGATGAATAATGGAAGTAAGGGGGGAGAAAGGGCTGGGTGATGCATTGCCTTTGAACCTGTTGTGCCTTTTTTATATATTTTGTTCTGGTAGGCGCCTCGCCAGCAGCTATTATTGTCTACAAAGTTTATTCAACGTTGATGGTATTAAACCACAGAGTAAGCCACGAAAAGAAGAACATGAAAAAGAGCGAGAAAAAAGCAACGACACACAATGGTATCTCCACCACAGAAAAAAACCCCCACCAAAAACAAACTCAGCCTGCATACTCTTTCAGTATAATATGGGTTTAAGTGTATGTGTGTGTGTGTGTTTTTGTGTGTGTGAGTGTGTGTGTGTGTGTTTGTGTTGTGTTTGCAACAGACAGACCAGTTTTGGAGTAAACAAATCTAGAGAGGTCGAACACGAAGAGAAGACAAAGAATTCTTGGACATGGCTCCCTTTCACTGCTGAGGCAAAAACCATGTCAAACAAAGCACTGATCCTGTCTGCGTACAACTCAAACTGGCAGCAAAAATTAATATTTAAACACATGACCCTGGAGAGGGGCAATCCCGCCTTCATTATGCAGTTAAACAGTTCCCTGCTAAATCTCCATTAATTTGCTAATTAATGGCCTGCGAAAGACTTTCAAGCCAACTGTGAACCATTGTGCCACAGATCTTAAGGAGAAACATCATTTAGTGTACAGTTGATGATTAAACTACTTTTTTTTTCGTTAAATTATAATAAGTCGTTGATGATAAGTGCCGCTATTAGGACGTATCTCTGAAAGGATCTAGTGCCTGGATCAGGCCTCAAGCTCAATTTCATCATCCTAGGAGGGCACGATAGCGGCCAGTTTAATTGGGAAAGAGATGCGAAAAAAAAATCAAATCGGCTTAAATGTTACATCTATTATTTCGAATATACGAATTGGTATTTGTTTCAGTCGCGTCATTAAAATTGGCCCTTGTAAAAGGGGAAACACAAATGTTGTCTTTGTTCGCCCGGACGACCGGATAACATTAGTGTGCCGAACTGCTCCACGTGAAACTGGAGAGCCCCTTCCCTTCTTCCCCTGCCCCTCGCGGGCCGCCCGGCCTCTTGCGCTCTCCGACTGCTCTCCCTCCAGCTCACAGCGTGCGCGGCCTGTAAGCACCGGGGGGAAGGAAATGACAACAGCTCTGTTTTCATTTGTCTGAGGATTACAGACACGACTTTGGGCCTTGGCTGTACACCGCCGCCATGTTGCATTCCAACCTCCTTGGGAAAAAAAAGCAAAGAGGATGGATGCAGTCTGCCGAAACCGGGTCCGTCTGAGATGGGAGAAGCGCTTTAACTGATTTCCCAAAAGGCTCATGAGATCTCCACCCTAGGTAGTGTGACAAATCTAGGCGAAATCTACATTTTTATAAACTTTTTACCGGATCTAATAGTCTATTCCAATTTCGAAATTCCAACCCACGCCAGCGTCTGATTTCCTGTAGAGGCCATTAGGTACCACATCTTTGTAAGGCCGAGCTCAGAGCTTCTCCATCTTCTGAAAAACCTCCGCTAATTTCTCTCCTTTCTCACTTTTTCAGAAACTTTTAACATCATGACCTCAGGAAATATTTGCAAACTATAACAATAAAATTAACTTGTAATGAGCAAAATAATTGCACATCAAACGCAGAGTGTTCGTGAAGCAAGTGCGCAGGGGGGGAAAAAAGGCCCAATTTACAGATTACATGGCTCATGACTGCCCAAGTTCAAAAACACAGAGAAATTGGTTGTGAAGTGAGAAAAAAGGGGCCTTCCCAAACGACTCCCCGGCATTCTTTAAACTTGTGTAATGGATACGCTGCGGGCGACGAGGCGAATTTACCATGCAAAGAATCTCCATTCTGCACGCAGCCACTTCAAAGGAAGAGGAACTGAGTTTCAGGCAGCCAGTGGGTACGGGGAAAGGGGGGATGCAGCTCGGCGATGCACATTCGTCTCCCGGAGTGACAGAAATTGGTGGGGGGTGTTAAGAATGAGAGATTTGGCTGATCTAGGGCAGGGAGACATTTTCTAGTCAACACTGTGGTGCTTCCTCAATCTTTAGAAAAATAGCTGAGAAAAATACTGGGAGAAATCATAATAATGATTGTGTTAAGAGAGAAAAGGCTGGGCTCAGGAAGTTTAAAATGGGGAGGGGTAAGGGTGGAGATGGGGGACAAAAGAGCATTTATGGCTCAGTAGAAAAGCGAGAGATTTGACTCGGTGAGGGAGGTAGATATGGCGTTGGGCTGCAGCAGGCAGTTGTGTATTTACAGAGTCTTCCCACGGTGGTGTTAAACCAAAACAACTAAACCAGATACTAGGAATACAGACAATGTGCACAAACACACAGTCGCACGCACACATTCAAACACACACATATGCACACGCATACAAACAAACAAACATGAAGATTGCCATCCGATACTCACAAAAAACACAAACACCCTCGTATCTGTGCATGGGCACACAGGCAAGCAGTTTTCCATGGGGCTGAAAAATTCTTCAAAGTCTTTTTTGTGAATGAAAATGTCTAAGTACATGAAGGCCAGAGCCAGCAGTGGACAGTCAGTTGCCGCTGGCACTGGGGTTACAGCCTCTACTTAATTGGCGCCGATAGAATCGCAGCTAGTTGCTCACCGTAAAAAAATGGTTCCTGTTTTTCCTTAAAACATGAAGGCCTGTGAGGAGCAAACACACACACGCGCGCTCTGATGGGCCGGAGAGATGGAGGGCTTCCTCGCTTCTCTCTTTCATTTACCCTCTCTCATCCCTGCCGTCTTTTTTTCCTTTTTTCAAACTTTCTTCCTCCCTCCGTTCCTCCTTTGCCTCTCTCTCTTCCCCCTTCCTCCTCTCTCTCCCTCTCCTCCTCCATCCCCCTCTCCCCCCTCCTCACGAGGGAGTCTCACTCCCGTTCTGTAGTCTTATCTGATTGGAGCCTGGCCACTGTTTTCATAAAACGCCATTTTTAAGGGGTTGCATATGTACATTAAAACTCCAGCTTTTGACCCCATCTCTATGCACACATCAGCGCATGCACATATACACACGTATACACACACACACACACACACAAATTGATACGAGGCCATCACATACACAAACGAACATACACTACCCTCACACACAGACATGGCATATGCAGACACAGACACACATTAGGCTGTTGCTGATATGCCAGATCCCGCTGAGAGTTTGGCAACTGAAACATGGCAGGTTTGTTTAAACACGTCTGATGGCTTTCCCCTTTTCATGGACAATATGCATAAACACACACACACACACACAACACACACACATATACAGTATATAGAGATGCACACACACACACACACACACACACACACACACAGTGAAACGCACACACACACACAGAGTGAGACGAACATACAAACACAGACACACATGCATAGACATCAGTTATGATACATTTTGCAAATGCAGGTACAAACAGACAGACACACACACACACACATACATGGCAGAGGAACATGTCTACACACAAACATAGTACCACGCACACTTGGATGAAAAGACACAGAACATATATGACTGAAGAGGGGAAAATTAAAAGGACTCGTCTTCAGTCCATCCAATGTGTATATTTCTTCACACCTCTTACCTCTTGAGTAGAATATACTCTCTACTCAACTCAACTTAATTATAATAGTTTCCACAGCGAATAAAACATCTGATATCAACAGAATGGAGAGCAGCAAAGCCAAGTTCAACAACGACTTTCTCTGGTGCTCGCCCAAGTCTAGTCTTGCTTGAGGCGAACACTCGGAGTTCTGGCAATTTCACCTTTCGCTTCTCAAAGACGCATCGAGGGATTTCGATTCTTTTTTTACCCCAATAAAACACTAATAGATTCCTTCCTGACATCTGCTGACCTCTATCTTCACGCTTGATTAACTGGACGAGAGCTTGTTCTCGCTCTCTCCCCCTTTCTCTCCCTCTACCTCAACCCTCTCTCCCGCGCACTCTCTCTCTCTTCATCAGTCTCTTTCCTCTACCCACTCACTCACTCTCTCTTTCTCTGTCTCTGCACTCCGCCTGGCTTGACTGTTTCTCCATCAGTCTTCACTTTACCCAGTCTCTCTCTCTTTCTCTCTCTCTCCATCAGCCTGTCTCCTCTGCCCACTTTCTCTCTCTCTCTCTCTCTCTCTCTCTTTCCACTGCACACTTCCGAATTTTACTGTCATGCCCATGCCAGCGACAGCAGCATTGGGAGCCCAGACGAACCATTAGTCTCCCCATCGGTCTCGCCTCATTTCCCCCACGGTGGCCCAGGACTCCAGCGCCATTGTGCCCAATTAAAATTCCAGCATTTGTTTTCTCTCCAAATTAGGTTACTTGTGCAAATTTACACTAATTTACTTAACTTGAGTGAACCGCTGGCGCTGGCCATTCAAACGGGCCAGCTGTTTGTTTAACATGCAACCTGACCTCGGCCCCCCTCGGCCGACCCCTCTCCCCAACAGCCCCCCCATCAACCTCCACCCCCCCCCCCCCCCCCCCAAAACCTCGCCCTGGCGTTCTCCTTTCACCATCCTTATTCACTGGCCTGCAGTTCATCCGCGGGACACCTATCTCTGTTTGCCTAAGGGTTAGAATCACAAACAAGTGAGGTTTGATACAGGAGATATGGCGAGATGTGGTTTTGATTTGCTCCGCGAAGCACTTTTTTTCTGTGGGGGAAAGTTTTCTTTTGCCAAGCTTTTCTCAAATATGTCGATAGGGATCGACTTTGTGTTAAACTATGGATATCCACAGAGTGTGTATTCATATATACAGGTTGACTACTCTGCGGGACACCTTCTTTTGGTGCAAATGCATACGGTACACAAACATGTAAGCCTGGCACACACACACAAACATATGCACACACGCACACACACACACAATCACCCTCCCTCCAAACACCAGCACGAACATTTCTTAAGACATAACACATCAACAATGGAGCATAGTCATAGTGATGATGTCGAATGTCTTAACAAATCTCCCCTCCCATTTCCCCACCCTGACCTCTTGACATAACCACTTCCAGGTCATGTAGCAGTCACCGTCATTCCAGGATTTCATGGCAGTTTAGGAGGTTGTTCTTGTTTTTTTCACATGACCTGCCATGCGTACGAATACCTAGAAGTCTGAGTCCTGCCCCTTCCCCCTACCCGTGGAATCCCAACTTCCCTGTTCGAAACCACCACCACCACCACCACCCCCAACCCCCCGTACTCTGTCACCCGCCCCTGCCCTCCACCCGTTGATGCCATGCCCGTGTCATGTCTGATCAGGGCGACCCGCAGTCAGCCTGTCACAGACACTCAACACCCCAGAGCCGTTTGAACTCCGTAATTACTGGCGGCCCGCGGGGCCACTCCCCCCCCCCCACCCACAGCTGCTGACTCATTGGGTTAATAACAATGTGGGAGATGTATGCGTGCCCGCAGCCAACGTACAATCCCTTCCTCTCTCTCTCTGTCCCGCGCTCCTTCTCTCTCTGCTTCCCTCTCTCTCTTTTTCTATCCCTCCCTCTCTCTCTCTCTCTCGCCTGTCACACTCATGACGAATGGAGCTGACCAACTTCAGAGGCATTTTGCTGCACTACTTAAACATGACATCACAGCGACTCCCCGAAGCAGCACAGGGGGGCACAGTGGGGCCTGTGTCGGGCCGTGTGAAAGCGCACGTGCCCGCGTGCCCATCTGACACCGCCGGTCATCTCAGACCACAGCAGGACACTGACTCATCTGCCCGTGTAAAGGGTAAAAGGGCCTCCTAGCAGTCTGATGGTGGAGGAATCCCTGACGAAGACAATACGTTACATCTCTACAGAGTGAGCCATGTTGTAAGGGGAAGCTTATGTTTGGGAAATTCTGTAGATGCATGTAAACACAGCGACTGAACAGACAGCTCATATGGCGGAAGTATCAAGCAGAAACTGATGACAACAATCCATGACAACAATTCATTGTCAGTTCTACTGACGTTGACGCTGACACCTCTCACTCGAAGGCATCACAGAATTGCTCATGCATACCGGCCCTCTTACTGAGCGGCTGACTTTTTTTGAGACAGGTTTTAAGACCATTTGGACATTTGTGGATGGACGTTTGTTTCTGGGGATGTGGTGTGTGTGTGTGTATGTGTGTGTGTTTGTGTGTGCATGTGCGTGTGCGTGTGTGTTTGTGTGTGCATGTGTTTGTGTGTGAGAAGGGGCTGGGGGTGTTACCCCAACCCCTGTGTGAACCCCAGACCTGCGCCGGATACGCGGAAAGTGTCGTGTCTGGACTAATTAGGGGCGGCCGCAGGGTACAGAGGTTAATGCAGGGCTGGCAGGGGTTCCCACACTTAAGCAACCCTCCCACCCACCGTCCACCCCGCCACACACACACTCCCCTCCTCCCCACCATCCCAAGTCACCCTGTATGGCAGAGCAGGAAACACCGTACACTGTATATAAGAGAACTGGACAAACCCTCTGTGATGTCACGCATAGACTTTCTCACAGACCGGATAAAGTCTAAAGTGAAGGTCCATCTTTGCCAATTAAATGTAAATTATCTGGGGATTAAACTAATGGATAAAAAAATAACCCCCCTGAGAGTTATAATGGACATGAAAACTACCAACACTGGTTTTTGAACCATGCTGTAAATACATTTATTTTTTATGTAAAAATTGACTTCTTAACATGGGAGTCTATGGAAAGTTGCTCACTTCTGCATCCAGCCCCCAATGGACATGTGAGGTATTGGAACTTTAGAACAATAAGTTTTAGCTTCATTGTTTAGCCTAGAACGTTGCTGCTTGGGAAACACAGGGGCGCCGTGCCACCGCCACAGACATGGAGTCTCATTGTGCCTCGTCATCGATTCTCCTCCTTTTGTAAGTGTGAAAACAAGTAGCGTGAGGATATGAGAATGAACGGTTGTTAGCGTGCTTCAAACGGTTATGAGCCATTTCGACATCCTTTGCGGGTAGCGCTCACCCCCTGGCCCAGTGGTTTGCAATGCCCTGAGAAACAAGTGTGTACAACTTGCATCACATTAAACAGGTGATGGAGAAGTGCAACTGGAGCTTAACTGAAGCAATGAAACTGAAATATGTTGCCTTACTGCTTTCCCCCTCCCTACGTCTGTTCCAGAATAGCGTTTGGAATTGTGGTTTTTTGCAGATAAAAGACATGCTTCTCCATCTCATTCTCCTATGATTCATTTGTGTTTAGGGAGAAGTGGGAGTCACACTTAACTCCAGAAACAGAATGGCAATTTAAAGAACTTCCTCCGGCTTCCTGGTGTTTCCTGCCTACTGACTGACAGCTCTCTCTCTCACACACACTCTCTCTCTCCCTTCCTCTGTCTCTCACGCTCGCTCTCTCCCTCTCTGTCTCTTTCTCACGCTCTCACTTTCTCTCCTTCTCTCTCTCTCCGTCTCTCAAACAAACTCCCTCCCTCTCTCTTTCCCTGTCTCAAACACTCTTTCTCTTGTGTCTTTGGTGGGTGTGTGGTGAACCAGGTCTTATTCACCTAAGGGAAACACGGCCATGACAAATTAGTGGCAAGTCTCTCTCAATAGGCTATCCTGTTACTAAACATGCATAACGAGTCCAATTCTCTCCTGCGGCAGAGACACACACGCAGTAAGACTGTCAAACACACACACACACACACACACACACACAAGTACAAATGCCTGTGAGCTAGTGCACGTGTACACACACAAAAGATACACACATTTCCTCCCTCTCTCAATTTCTCCCACACGCACGCACGCACTCACACACACGCATGCACACACACACACAGGTATGCCCTTAGAAGGTACCCAGAAAGGCCCAGGGGGAAAAAATTGAATAGTAGCAGAGGTAAAAAAAAAGAAAGCTGTGTCATGCTGCCTCTCTTTGAAAAATGCTACGTTCCGCCTCCCCTGGTGAATTCAGTGAAATCACAACCATTAGCACGGCTTTCACCAAACACACACCTCTTTAATCACAGCTCTCACCGACCGACCGACCGACCGACCACCACAGCCACCACTTCTGCTTCCTCCCCTCATCCACCACTGCCTCTGTAGATAACGCAAATTATAGCCCCGGCAATTTCCACAACTTCACTTCCAAGTCCCCGCCGCTTCGGCATTCTTCTGCAGCTTTGTGCTCGGGAGCTTTCAAGCGTCTCCCCTTAACCTTGGCCTGTCAGCATGCGCGGACATTCCTTTTCAGGAGGAAAAGAGGGAATAATAAGGAGAAAACGGCAATATTTCAGAGATATGTGCGAGTGCTGAAAGGAGGGAAGTGGTCGAGACAGCATGAATAAAGAGCTTGACAGCACCCACCCCCCACCACCACCACCTCCACTGCCACCACCCCACCTCACCTTCTCAAGTCTACCCTGCCCTTCCCCCACCCTCTCCAGCACTCCTTTAATACATATTTACACGTTCCCCTCCGTACGCTGGGCTCCCCATCCGTCTCCTATTGCCAGATAATACGGGGGGTGTCATTGGCTGGGATGGCTGACAGTTTATTGTGGAGGTTCTGTCAAGGGGTTCAGTCTCCCAACACTCACCCCCCACCCCACCACCCCACTCCATCCCCCTGTGAGTGCTGGCACAAGCTGGGCTGGCGGGTGCGGGGTCAGTAGGACGGCACAGTACACAACAGAGACAAAAAAACACACCAGGCCAGGGGGTTGGGGGGCTGAGGAGTGTCTAACATGTATGTGTGTGTGTGTGTGTGTATGTGTGTGTGTGAGTATGTGTGTGTGCCTCCAGTGGTTACCCATGGAGGGGTTGTGGCAGACGTATTGTCGTGTTTTGCCAGGTTGCCAGCGGCCATTTGCATAATTTGATTCCCCCACTCACGGCTAACAAGGACGAATGAAGGCGGGAGGAGAGACACAAACAAAACCTGATGTGATGGCCAAACAATGGAGGCCCTGAAGGGTCATTTGCCTTTTGTTTTAATGGGAAAAAAAGTTTTCCCTGGTAATATTCTGGCCTTGAGGGACTCAAGAGTTGGATGCACCTGTGCCAATGACACTCTTGGCAGTGAGGAAAGGAAAAGTTAGTATTAGCCGCAGAAGTTAGCAAAGAAGATGTGGTGTTTGTGCTGCCGTCCAAATCTTCATGCGCAGCCTCACCAGCCGAATATCTGAAGGTGCTGACAGAGTGGAATGATTACTGTGACCAGCATGGCATTCCAATAAACTACAGCTCTGCCATTTTTCACATCTGGGCAGTTCTTTAGCCTGAAGCTCATCGCTCTCTCTCCCCCTCTCCCTCTTTCATTCTCACGCCCCATAACATCACTATGTATAGTCAGATTGAGATTTGGGAAGCAGTGAAGATAGAAGTCTGACTGTGAGCGAGGTGGCTGAGAGGCTGGGTGAAGATGGGAGATGCAGGGAGATGGAAACTTGAGAGTGTAGCAGATGAGCAGAAGAGACTAGTGGAGCCTGCCGCAGGTAAGATGGGGGTTTTGGGTAAAAAGGGTAGGGGGGCTATTGGCGGGGGTGGGTGTGGGGTAGACATGGGGACATCGGTGCACACCTCCCTCTGGGGCTATGGAACTGGGGGGGGTTGGGGGGTGCAAGTGCAGGAGAAATGGGGTTCTGGAGATGGATGATGGATGGGGCTGATACTGCAAAGGCTGCTGGGATGCCTCCCTGCTTTATCGGGGCGGCAGCCGGCAGGCCTGTCTGAGTGATGGGTGTGCTGTCACCCCATTGTTTATGGGACACGTCCTGTCCGTCTCACACTACTTTTGGGTGCTACTTTCTCTTCCACTTTCTCTTTTCTGAAATGAAAAAAGGACAAGTGTTCCCTTTTGGCCTGCCTCAGAAAAACAGCCGAGCTGAATTGTTATCCTTAACTTCTTTCTCACCGAAGGGTACGTACACATGGCCTAAGTCTTTATAACAGTGTGTGCTAACTAGATGGACTGCGCACGTGTGTATCAAGAGACATACTGTACATTTTTTTCCCTCATTTAAAAACTAACAGAAGAAATTGGTTTTGGAGAGAGATGGAAAGTGAGTAAGTGTGAGAGCGAGAAAAAGAGCAAAAGATGTGAGAGTTCTGCATTCCAGCCAGCCCGAATTCCCACAAGTTTGAGCAGCTGTAATTAAGGAATCACTCGTTTATCAGTCTCTGGCCTCTGATTGCTCTTTTTAATCACTTTTTTTCCCCCTCCACACTCCTCTCTTCTCCTCTGCCGTTTCCTCCAGTCTCTCGGCCTCTTATCTATGCCTCCCTCCCAGCCTCCTCCATCTCCTAGCACAATGGGCATTTAAATGGCTACGGGCTGCGTTGGCCTCAGCTCCAGCACCAGGCCCTCCTGCTCCGCGCCGCTGCCTGCAGCCATCTCATCCACCCCCCCCCCCCCCCCCCCCCCCAATCCCCCCACCCTCGCCCCAGCCCCGGCCCCTTACACCCTAACCACCATAAAACTGCTCCACTCTGCAACGCTTACACTGATTCCTTAGCTATCTCCATCTCCGACGGCACATAGAGTTCTGGGTAACTTCATGCACTCTGAGGCATTAGCTGTTTTATTCCTTCTTTTTTTCCCATCTAGCTGACTAAGCACTGCCAAAGTTTGCACCATGTAGCACTCTGGGCCTATGAAAACTGTTTAGAACTTTGTGCTCTGTAACCGGAACTGCTGTAGTGACTGTGCTGTAATAAAGAGAAACCTGCTGACAATAGGTGTTTTGCTACCAAACAGTTCTTGGGTCTCTGTTATACGAACAACCCACTTGGCAGCTCCCCCAAGAACGACATACCACACAGGAGCTTTGTAGGGCTTTGTATCTGTTTACGTTTGCATTACCAGCAGGAATGCTAATGCCCAAGCCCCTCCACTCCAGGAAAAGGGTGTCAGTGTCCCATCTGAAATACTAGCCTGGTAAACCAGCCCCTCGTACTTCATTTCATTTTGTACAGATGGTCTGGACCAGACACCGTCAGAAACGATTTCTTCCTGAAGGTGTGGACTCTGCCGAAAGTTTAAAACAAGCCTCTGCCTTTACCCAATTGCTAACGCCTGGTCGTCACGTATGCAATTAGTCTACCTACGCACTACAATTCAAATGTAGCAAGGTCAACCTCATGGCTAACGAGCACACCCTCTGTTCGCTGATTGGATCGGTCTTGCGGGGGCCGACTAAATGACCCTCAAGAGATTCCGGTCCAGGCTACTGAAATACCCACTCACAAAGACAATAGTGGGTCCTAACACCAAGATCATGGTTTGATTTGCGCAGCCAAGTTAATGCACTAGCTATACTGTTGATTGCTTTAGAAAAATGGGTCAGCTAGATACATTTCAAGTGAAAAATAAAGTAAATGCAGTAAGTGTGTAGCAGAAACATTACTATCAAAAGCATACCAATTTGTCACCTTTGCCCTCAACAAAATATATGGCCTTTCCACATTCACCACATAGTGCTGCATTTTCACATCCATCCTGCAGGGGTCCCACTGCCCCTCCTTTTTCATATCTTCTGCAGCCCTCCATGATTAGCGTGATGGATTCGGGCCACTGAAATGTGCCTGTCACCTTGACTGATCTCCCCCTCCTGACGAGTCTCCCTCGTCTCGCCTCCTCCTCCATTTCCAGCTCTCTGTGCGTGTTTTTGATGAACGGCGGTGACGAGCTCTTGACGGAGGAGCAGTTATGGGTTTTTTAATTTAGCCTCTGTGGCCCCTCCTCCCTCTCCCGGTGCTGTGACAAAGATGCATGGCAGGGGGGGGGGGGGGGGGGGGGGGTTGGGTTGGGGGGGGGGGGGGGGGGGGGGGGGGGGGGGTGGGGTGCTGGGTAGAAATGGTGCCGCAAATGCCCATTGCCTGTACGCCCCCCCCCACCCCAGATCTTTACCACAACCTCGCCCCTCCTTCCACCCCTCGCCCCTCCTTCCACCCCCTCCCCCCTCCCCCCCAACTCCATGCTCCCCCCCGCAGGATGTACGGGGAATAGCGTTGTGTGTTTCCTCCGCCGTGTTGCGCGGCGGGCCCGAGAGGTGCGCGATGTTATTGAGAGCCGGCGCCGTTAAAACATCACTATGTATAGCTCTCTCCTCCCCCTGCTTTGATAAAGCTAACTACCACCGGCAGGTTCCTGGGCAGCCATCAGCCACGTCCTCTTGTGTGGGCCATAACTCATCTACAACACAACTCTTATCAGTCCGCGCTCGCTCAACCCACCCCCCCCCCTCATCCACCCTGCCCAATTCCCCGCTCGCAATCCCCCATCGCCGCCACTCATTTCTCTGTGCTCCTGTGGGTCTGAGGTAGACGCTCGCCACGAAGGGTGTGAATGAGAGAATGAGGCGTTGATATATGAACTACGCTATGAGTGTGTCTATGTGTGTGTGTATGTTGGTGGGGGTGTGTGTGTGTGTGTATGACTGAGTCCATTTTATATGGGCCTTCACGAGCATGTGTGACTCTCGATGCGCTTGTATTTGTGACTGTGCCAGGTTGAATTAATGCGGTGTGCTGCGTTTGTCTGGGTGTTACTTTATCATGTGAAGGGCATCGTTATGGCTGCATCTCCGTCTCTTCTCATGCAACAGCCCCCTTCCCCACACAACCCCACCCCATCCAAACACCAACCACACAACCTGCACCCCCCAATCCCCCCCCCCCCCCCCCCCCCCCCCCCACGAGCCTTCCCGCTTTTTACTCCCATCTTCCTGCGCGCGCATACGACTTCTTCCTCTGTCATCCCGACCTATCAATCAAAAATGTATTAAGTCCAAAGTGGGGCCGATCAAAGGCAGAATTCCTCCGAGGAGAGGAGATAAGCCCTATCTCATTAATAAGTGCTTCACCATCAGAAGGGGCCAGCACTACTCACCACACCCATGCTCCTCGCCTTTGATATCTAATTATCCATCCCTTTCACCGCGACACCCCTCGGGATTGAGAGCAAAGTGACGGCTCGACGCCCAGCGCCCTGATCACGTGTACACAGTGCATACGCACATGTTATATTAAAACAAAAAAACAGGAGAAACTGGAACGTGAAAAACATACTAGAGCGTAGTAGCACAATCATGTTTTAGTAGCAGAGTTCTCCTTTACCACGAACACATGTAGTAAGGGCCAATCTACGGTGGCAGAGGATTGCGTCAATGGCTTTGCGTGTCTATGGCTATGGGAATGGCTTTCCACCTGAACGAGTCTGAATGACTGGCCTTTGTTGCCCAATGATGTTACCCAATGACTGCCGACATCCCTGGCGAATGAGGGAAGGGGAAACGACATGCAACGAGATGACACTTGGGCTGGGGGCCAAAACGTCAGCGGGGCTCATTCACCACCACCCGCCGCCCTACCCTCATGCTCTATTTACAACGCAAGTAATGGAGGCCAAGCGGAGGAGATACAGTACTTCTTGCATTATTTTAGCATGCACAATGGAAACATCCACTCGACGAGAGTAGAAATTCAGCGGCGACAGTTGTTTCTGTCTTTTTTTTTTTCTTTACAAAGATGGATCCATTTAGGGTGGTGAAAAGAGATGCGAGATACACAACCATAACACAGAGGGAAGCTGATTGTACGAGAAATACGACGGTGAGCTACAATGATAGCAACAATGACAAGGGGGGGGTGGGGGGTTGGGGGTGAAAAATAGACAGAGGAGGACAGAGAGCCGGGGAGTGGAAGGATTGAGAGAAATGGACAAAAGAAAACAGGAGAAATGAAATGGGGTGAGACAGGTAGACAGAAGAAATCAGAGAAAGGTAAAATAGGGGAGGGAGAAAGAAAGAAAGGCCGAAAGAAAGAAAGAAAGAGTGAGGGCCGTTCTCCCTACCACCCCAACCCCCCCCGGCCCCAACGCCCCCATCTCCCTCCTCCTCTCGCTGGCTCTCCTTGGCTTTCTGTAAGAGTAGCTTGGAGAGATAAGGGCTAAAAGGGCCGTCAGTCTGTTTTTGAACAATCTGCTCAGTGTGCCTCTCTCTCTCTGTCTCATCCCCTTCACTCTGCTACTGTTACTCTCTGGCTAATGGCACCACTCAGATTTCCATTGATGCCTCGGCCGATACAGTCCATCTCATGCCCGTACAGTTTTACTGACAGGTCCCACGCCAGCGCTCGGTTTGAGGCCTGACGGCCCATCCGTCGCGAAAAACACAACACAACAACAAACACACACACACACAACACACACCCAACAAGCATGCACACAGGCACACACAAACACACACACAGCACAACCCATCTGTTGTGAAAAACACAACAACACACACACAACAAGCATGCACACACACACACACACACACACACACACACACACACACACACACACACACACACACACAACACAACCCATCCGTTGTGAAAAACACAACACAACAACACACACACACAAACAGGACTGGGCCTTCGTGTGACTAATGCAAAGGCATGAGACAATAAATGGATGCCACATAGCTGTCGCTATAATCCTTTACCTGTAGGTGAGTGAGTGGTTGGTATGCCAAAACGCAGAACTATGCATTTAATCTGCTAGTGTGAAAGAGACGATGTCCCATCGGTCTGGAGCAAGGCTGCAGACTCACAAACAACAAAGGCCTGGCTTCCATTTACCACACAACCTCCTCCTGCATTGCACCTAGCAAAATGAAACAAATCAGGGATATATGTCAAAACATTAAAATGAAAATTCATCACTCTTAGCGTGTCAGCATCAAATATGCGCCTCGCGCTTGTATGAGTCTGTGTGTATGGGGTGTGTGTGTCTGAAGTGTTCCTCCTCTGGAAAACTGACTTAAGGCACATGTATCTCCTTGTGTGCATGTGTGTAGTCTGTTTACTCTGTATTCATCTACACCTGTGTTAGCAGATGCTTTTGTCCAAAGTGACTTACAAAGGACATAGTAACCTAAGTGCAATGTAATGTAGTGTAATGTAATGTAAAGCTGCTGCTTGACCTGAGGTGTGAGGGGAGCTCAAGAGGCCGTTGAGGCGACGTGTGCCATGGCTGCCGGGATTCCAGGGCTGCTGGCTTGTCATGTCTGCATCGCTCGGTCATGGCTTTGTGCGTGTGGAATGTAGAACGCTCCTGGAGGGCGCATAGCGGCATTTCACATGCCATGACGACCCTGTGGCACTGTGTGTGTGTGTGTGACAGGACTCCAATGTGACTAGCCAATGTGATAACGACACGGTAAGTGAGAAAACAACTGCAACCATATTTGTAGCATTATGTAAAATCATGCACGCATTAGAGAGAGTTTACAACTATGCAAACATGTAGCCTCAGGATCATTTTATGACATTTAAATTTTCTATAAAGGAGGCATATAATTACATATGATCCAACACACACAAAACCAAAAAAAAAAAAAAAACATAAACATACATACTGGGATTTGTAATTGTGTACGGACTGTTACGGACTGCTCTAAGACCCTACTCCCTAATCACTAAAGGCAGAGTGAAGACAAACACGCTCAGGATTTAAAACAGAGAAAAAAACACGCTCACACACAAGAAAATAAAACCCCATGCGGTGAACAAAAATTCAAAGGCCCGCTTCAGAGACACGTGTGTCTCTTCATCTTTTCCCATTCTGCCTGTGAACACACTTCTTTTAAACAGCAGACGGTGTGCGTGTGTGTGTGTGTGTGTATGTGTGGAACACACACACAGGTCACAATGTTTACAAAAAAGAGAGAAATTTTAATCCAGAGTTTTTTTTACTTCTAACTTCTCTTTCATTTCAGCTTAGGATTGAAATAAATAATAATGAAACTAATTAAATTACAGAAAATATCATCTTAATGTTTGCCTTTTTTAAAGAACAGAGAGGCACACAAGTAAAAGACAAATCCTTTTTGAAAAGCGCTGTGAGAATTAGTTTCTGTGGTTTTAAACATTTCATTAAATTAGACTGTTTTCAATGCATAGCATACTTCTTTGACCATAACATAACAAAATATTTGAAACAAATGTCATGAAAAACCTTTTATGAATTACTGAGCAAAGTGTTTTGTGCAGTGTTGTTTCAAAGTTTCACTTGTTTGCTTGATCGCTCAGTGTGTGTGTGTGTATGTGTATGTGTGGCAGTCATATGAATAACTGAATGGAATGGAGTGCAGTGCGGTAACATTTAAGCATGAAGCACCCCCTACCCCCACCCCCACCCCCGCCATCCCCCCATCCTCATCCCCCCTCTGACCTGCAGTTGTTCTGATGCCCGGGGGCTTGAATAACTGTCTGGTGCCAGCCTGCTGGGCCCAGGGGCTTCTGGGAGATGAGGCAAAGGGTCGAAAAGAGGGCTCCAAGTAGAGAGAGGGAGGGTCGGAGGGAAGGAAGGAGAGACAGATAGAAAGAAAGAGAGGGGAAAAGGGGCGTGTCAGCAAGAAAAGTAGCTGATAGAAAGATGGAGAAAGAGGTTACAGATAGTGGCATTGGGACACTTCACTCTCAGCTCCTCTTAAGACGTTCTCATGTGCATTCACACCTGACCTCAAACAAAAGGGGTTCTGTGTGTCTGTTTGTGTGTAAGTGTGTGTGTGTGTGTGTGCATGTGTGTGTGAGTGTGTGAGTGAGTGAAGGGGAATAAACAATGTCTTCAACCTGAATGCATAAGCAGAACAGTGCAGTGGAGAAATGGACTGTGGGGCAGGTTCGTTCGCACCCACACCCCTTTGGCTGTGGCATCGTTCCGAACCCTAAACCACACTCCCTTCACACAGGGACCAGCACCAAGATCAACATTCGAGCCAGACCGAAGACAGACTTCGGGATCATGTTAAAAATAAAGTGTTTTGCCGGCCATGACACCCGTTGTGAAAGTGACTACCCTCTCAGACAGACACACAAGACCCGAAGAGGCATCCCCCTCAGGGCAGGTTGCTGGGGTCCAACTCTCAGCACATGAGGGGGTGTTGGTGGGGTGGGGGCGGTTGGTGTGAGGGAGAGTAAGAGGCTCCCTGGGTGGTTTGGCCCCAGATGACGGCAAGCCCCTGCCTTGCGAACTGGTCTGGTTGTGATTTTGGGTCAGACTCCGAGCTGTTGCCGTCTGATTGTTTTCCCCAGGATTCCTGGGTGAGAGAGGGGTCAGGGGTGGGGGGGTGGCGGCTCAGTCACTTGTGTTCTGGGGAGTGAAGGTGCTGATGGGGGGTTTAAGTGTGTGTGTGTGTGTGTGTGTGGGGGGGTGGGGGGTGGGGGGGTGTGGGGTGGGGGGTACTTCAGAGAAAGACACCCTGGGCCCCCTCTAGTCCTTTCCAAAAACAAACAAACAGCGTTGTCCTCTGGTCTGGCTGGCCCATGCTGAAAGTGCCTCTGGCCAAAATGAGAAGGGGCACGCCAAAAAACATTCAAAAGCTTTCATGACACCAGGGATGCCCTCGGGACATGCTCTGAGGAGCAGACTGTGATATGAGGCGTGGGCGCATAGTTTACTAAACAAGAAATACCCAAAACGCTCCCTTTGCACTTCCGATCACCAGCACAATTTGTAAAGTTCACTCATTTAACCTAAGGCACAAGAGATCATACTAACAGAGGGAAACAAAACACAAAACAAGAACAAGATCTCATGAACAGCAAACTCTTGTTCTCTACACAAAGTTGTACCATCATTAAACATCAACACATACACTTTCTTTTCTTTTGTGTCTTCTCTCCTGGTTGCAAACTGTAGTCCCTTGGGTGAATCGCTACACTGAGGAGGGGCAGAATATGATTAGGTCTTTGTGGGGGTCACTGCGAGGTCAACATAACGCCAGCAAAAAATGGAAGCAGATGGCGGTGGCTGAACGCCTCTGAATCAACGCTTCACATCTTCAGGGCCGCATACTTTCGGCGGTTGAGATGAGGGCTTATGTTGGTTTAGGGGCTGAAGGTAACTCACATGTTTTCTTGCAAGACTAGACAGCCTGCCTGTGCGACAGGGCTCACTGTGATGAGGAGCAGTCAGTCAGGAGCTTTTTTTTTTTCTTAGCGCCAACAGTCCTCTTCACTACACTACGCGCACAACATTCTGGAACACAAGTCATCACGCAGATAAACAAACATTAAAGAAATGGCAAATCTTCACTTTCAAGCGAAGTGTAATGACCCACGGTAGTCACACACACACACACACTTCTGCTCATGTACGGCAATCCTGTCGTCCGCCTGTCTGCCTTTCATACTTTCTATTTTTGAGTTTTTGTTTGCTTGTTTTTTCTTATCCTGCCATCTGGAACTCAGCTCCATGGTTCTGATAAACATGGGCACCATTCCGTCTCTCTCTTCTTTCTCTCTCGCGCTCTCGCTCTCCTTTCTCTCTCGCGCTCTCTCTCTTCTTTCTCTCTCGCGCTCTCGCTCTCCTTCTACTGTGCCCAGATGTAATTGTGATTTAACAGAAGCATGACGGTGAGGGTAGAAGACATTCAGCATGCGAAAACAAACAAACATGACACCAACATAAATACGTTTGAAATATGTACAGCATCTTATCACTAAAACACAACACACACACATGTAAAACATCCTAAAAGATACGCGTTTCTGTCAGTGTGTGTGTCTGCGTGTGTGTGTCCCTGTGTGCGTGCCTTGCATGTGTGTGTGCAGTGGGACCCTAAGAAACAACTTCCTTGTCCTCCTTGATTAGGAGTTAAGAGGGTGACCTTTTCTCACAGGGGTCAATACCGAGGCGCTTTCTGAAGCAGACTGACCCCCCCGGGGATAGGTTTGTGCTCTGCGCTCTGAGTCCAGCAGACTACTGTATGCCGTGCCAGCACGGAGGAGGGCCTCTGCCCAAGGCACGTCTCACTTGGCGCAATCAACCCCGCATTAATTCTCATGGACCAACGAAACGGCGCTGTGTGGCAAAAAAGAGGGGATATGATGGAAAGAAAGGAAAAGTCAGAGAGGCAAGGAAAAAGTGGTGTTAAAAGGATGGGGAAGGAAAGAATGAGAAATGTTTAAAGTATATACCGTACTACATAAATACACACGTCAAAATCATTTAATTGTTTCTTTTTTTTTCAAAAAGTAAAGAGAAGGAATAAAATGGCCAAAAAAAGAGAGTATAATATAGAAAGAGTGATATCAGGAAAAAAATGTAAAAGATGTAAGATAAAAAAAATGAGAATGACAGGAAGAAAGCAACCAGTAGAGAGAAAGAGTAAAACAGAGCAAGAGAGAGAGAGCACAAAGAAGACAGAGAGAGCACAAGAAGACAGAGAGAGCACAAGAAGAGAGAGAGAGCACAAGAAGACAGAGAGAGCACAAGAAGACAGAGAGAGCACAAGAAGAGAGAGAGAGAGGGAGAGCAAGAGAGACTGAGATGGAGAGTGAGCAAGAGTGTGGGCCGCATGGCTGCGCGGCGACTAAACTGGGTCAGATAAAGTGCGTGGTGGCGGCAGCAGCCATGTGGGCGCTCGCGGCAGCGGCGGTCAGGTGTGTCCAAACAGCGACGGGCGTGAGACAGACAGGCGGGCCGGCTGGCGTCAGCGGCCACACGCGTGTCCCCCGCCGCGCCGGGTTACCGCCGCACGCCTGCGAGGCTGCCCGCATACCGCCGCTCCCACATGACATGCGTGCGCACAATGGCCGCTCAGTCTCCCACATCACGCACCAGCGGCGCCAGCAATGCCAAAAATTCAAAGAGGGACAAAAGGTAAAACACGGCGAAGGAGTGAGGAGAGAGACAGAGAGAGGTGGGGTGAGGGGAGAGAGAGAGTGAGAGAAAGGTGGGGGGTAGTGAGAGAGAGAGAGAGAGAGAGAGAGAGAGAGAGAGAGAGAGAGAGAGAGAGAGAGAGAGAGAGAGAGAGAGGGAGAGAGAAAAGGGAGAGAGAGAGAAAGAAAGTTGGGTTGAGGGGGGCTGGGCAGAAAAAATCGGTTTTGGGCCCTAATCCTTGTGGCCCTAACATGACACCTGCCATCTCCACTCATAGAATTCTGTGCATGCTCACACATTTAAAGATAGACATACATGTTCATACACACACACACACACACACACACACAGCAAAGTGTGATCAAAGCATACTGATCAGCAGTCATACTAATGCACACGGACCTCTGTAACTGCTCGTCCTCAGTCCTGTCTGTCCGTCTCCTGCACTCCTTCCCAACGGATTAAATTTCAAATGGGCATGTCGTGATGTGCTCCGTCAATGGCTTCTGGCTTTAAATAAAGCCTGGGTTTGTTTCCACCTTCCAAATTAAGCAGTCACTCTGACCTGTGTGTTCAGAGTCAGTGAAATTTGTAAAGGGGCATTAACCAAAATTGATACATTTAACGATAGAAACAGAAAATTGGGCAAATTAAATGTAAAACATGTTATAGGTTGTGTACAAAATAACAAAATAAACTTTGTTAAAAACATGTATTAGAAGCATTGCAACTAAAGAAAAAACAACAAGAAAAAAAACATATGGCCTGATTTTTTATGTTTTGCAATAGCATAATAAAAAATATGATAATGCCTGACAGATCATGAGAATAGTTTAAGCCAACAAGGATTTTAATTTAAAATATAACCCTACAATCTCAATTAGGATTTGTATGATTTTTTTTTTTTTTAAATGGATGAGTTCAGAAAAAAATGGCAGAGGATACCGTTCATTTGCCGTGTTCTATTCATTATGAGGTCGTACAAGAGCAGACCAAAATAATACTTTTAACCACTCCAAGAAACAGGCTGCTTCATTTGTCTAGCACGCACAATGTGATGTTAGGTCAGCTCTGTAATCAGAATATGTCCTCGACTAAAATGAGCAAACTTTAGCTTTTATCAGCCAGAAAATTGTCTTTGTGGTCAGTGGACATCAGACTGTTTTGCTAAATAACTACCTTACCTTGCTAAGATTCTCCTCTCATTGATGTCAATCATCAGGCATCATGTTTAATAGACTGCTTGGTGACACGAATTGTGTGTGCTACCATTACACAATGGAAGGCAATGACCTAAAAGTCCTACTATGAAACAGATTCCATTTCCATTTGAAGCCTAACAAATTGCATTTGATTTGATTTGCTTAAAGTGTTTAAAAATTAATAAGCCCCACGGAAGTGGGCGACTAGTCACAAAGGATTGTTTTTTTTTTTCGCACCTAGTCTAGTCCATCACCTTCCCATAACATGTGTAAGCTACATTAACCTATTAGAGACCCCTCTATTTTGGTATTTGGTATCATCTATTAGTTTTAGCTTTCCTGCATCTCCATTAGACAATTAAGATGGTAGTAGTTTGTATTTAATAAAACACAGGGACTTACATTGTGCAATACTAACAAAGCACACAAATCATTATAAATTACGCATAGGCCTACATGTTCGTCACCCGCTGAACTCACAGGTTTTATAATTAGCCGACCTTCCCGCCAAAGTAGGCTACTGATGTACGTAAAAAAAAATCAAACTAAAGGCAGAAGGACCTTACTTTCGGAATATTTCTATTATTCAAGAAATCTCTCAAAGAAAATAAACTGGTTGTGTGTTTTAATTCTATGTTATTGTAACAGGGGGGAAACACTGACACGTTTAAGAACTGCCGCCCTCCTGAAGGTAGTAATTTTAAAATTATGAACATGGTATTTTATTTTACCACCAGAAAGCCTAAGGGACACAGTGCTCAAAGAATAAGCCAAAACAAACAACAAACTACACTCTTCACTGTACCTTGTACTTAACGGTCATTGCTGGGGAACACGCCATGCTTTTGTAGCGGTCTGGAAGCTCAAGCTGGTTAAAATCTGGGCCTTCTCAGCACGCTCAGTCTTCACGTGCGTATTCATTTATCATCATCTAGCTTCTGCTGCCATCTCGTGGTTCGCAAACATACTCACACGAGGCTTCGTTTAATTTTGCCTTAGTGGTGTAAAAATAGGTATACTTTGTTTACTCGATAAATAGCCCAAACTGTGAGTGGAGAAACATCGTCAACCAGTCACACATCGTCAGGTTCCCCAAATTACTTCTGTTTATGATTATAGTATTTAACAGTCGTTTTATCCCAAGGCGAGGTGCAAATGACAATAACCACACCACATTCTCCACAAAAATATGCTAACAGCATATTACACGTAAAAATGCAAATGACCGGGAAAATAACACTATTTTAGATATACAGAAATTGCCTTTATACGACAACAACCATAAAAACATATTTCACAATAAATTGAGACAACAGTAGGCCTATAGCCTACAATTCGTCATACAATTTAATAAGACCTGAAAAGTTAAACCTCCCTGTTGACGCATTTAATCTAAAAAAGTACTCAGAGAGCGCAGACCAAGGCAGCTCATATCACCACCAAAATCTCTAAAGTTAGCCCATTTTTGACCTACCCTGAAAAATTCATCAAAATTCATCCATAACTTTGAGCTTTGCTGCTAACTAACAAACATTTTTGTAATTTCACATTCTAATTTCCACATACACATATACGTAGGTGATATGTTGTAACACTTTAAGAAAATAAAGCAAGTGCAAGGTAAAGATATCTTTAAATCTCCAAGCTGTCAAAATCCTTGTGACAGTTGAGTCAGTCCACTGTGGAGGCACCACAAAAGAGACTGCATATCTACAATATCTATAGCCTATTACTTAACAACAATATTCAACAATAAGATGGCTAAAGAGACAAGGAGTAGCCTACATGTTACACCTGACAGTTTTTACTCATTAATGAGATGAGTAGTGTTTTAATAATTACAGGTCACCAGCTAGAGGATAATTGTCAAATACAAGTACAAGTAATACTAGAATGTATTACTTAAATAGCAATAGTGTTTAATAGGCATGCATGCATCACAGATAAACTGTTCTGCAGAGTTCTGCAATGTATACATGAGTAATGCTTGCTGACATTACTTGACGTACACTACACAACATGTAGTTCAGGCATATTTATTTTAATATGGGTTTGATACAGGGTCTAGGTTTGTTCTCCCCACACCTTCAGTCAGTCAGGAGCACATCTGGTGTGAATTAACACGGCTTAGAACCTCCCCACCCCCCAGATCTGCCAGCTCCGTCTAAGAAAATCCTGCTCAACTCCTGAACTTCCGACATGACTTGGGTCAGCACTCGTGCCCTCAACCCACAAGGAAACACATTACAGGCATCTGATTAGGGCCGGAGAGACAAAACACTTTGTAATAATCACACACACACATGTATACACACACACACACACACACACACACACACACACACACACACACACACACACACACACACACACACACACACACACACACACAGGCACACAAAACAGACAAAGGCTCACATGAACTGTGTACAGTGTGGGTCTATCCAAAGGCATACCTGTAAAATCAATGTGATGCCTTGCAACTTGATTTGTAAGTGGGCCAACAAAGAGAGAGAGGGGGGAGAGAGAGAGGGAGGGAGAGAGAGAGAGAGTACTGTATGTGTGTGAGTGTGTGTTATTGTACATCAAATTGATTTAAATGGTATGATTAAATAGCATTGGATAGCATAACTATAAGCAAAGTTGTTCTGATGGAAATTTGCCCATATACTGAAACAAAATAACAATATAATGTAAACCAGATAATATTACATATTACATGTGACATTCCAAAGTATGAGCGAGACGGAGGTAGCAAATTCTAAATTTTGGCAGAGAGAGCAGCTTTTTGATTTATAAAGATTGTATCCCCTGACACAGGAAATATCTCCTGATTATTCCAAACATATATCCTCACCTCACCTGTGCTTCTCCGTGACCTGCTGTTATGACTCCACAAGGTGATAACAGTACTATCTGCCATGTCTCATCTGTAAACATTTCACACTTAGTGCTTGAAAGCAGCTGCAGGGCCTACTCCACATGGGTGTGTCTGCAGGAGAGTGAGTCTGCACCTGTGTGTGTAAGTGTATGTGACGTATATGTCAGTAGGTGTAAGGTATTATTGAGGGAACTGATCTCACTGCATCAAACATACTCTCTGATGACCATTGGCCCTAATATTTATACATTTTTATTTTTATTATTTATACATTAATTTCGAAGTGGGGTCAGGGGTTTGAGAAGCATATGTGCACCCCCACCCCACACACCCCACACACATACAGACACACACTCAGGCTGTTGCTCTGGGTGCAGTCGGATCCCAGTGGGTGTGCTGACAAAAATGGGGGCTACACCCATGGGCTGGCCGGAGATGCTGCCTAAAGCAGTCAGAGGATGACAGTGTTAAGACACAGATGGAGAGGAGGCCTGTGGTGTGTTACACTCAAATGCATGGGTGTGGTGACATTAACCCTATTTGGAAACAAACAAAAATATATTTATATACTGGGTATACCAAAAACAAAAAAAACTGTACCAGCTCATACATTTCTCTTTCCAGTGATGTCATAGTTTATGACAATGCAAGCAAGTATGACCACAATGGCCATTTGAAAGTAACTCTTCGTGATAAAAGTTGCTTTCTCACCATTGCATTTTAATTCTGCCTATTTTCTGAAAGTTACAAGTGCTTTAAAATAATTTGTGATGGTGGAAAAACTATTCAATGTGTCCTCCATCCCTTTAAACAGCCTCAATGGTTGAAGAGATACAGTCATTTACACAGAGAGAGAAGAGATGTAGTCATTTACAAAGTGTCCAGTTTGTCTGGTCCACCCCGTATATGTCAAAACTCTGACAGCATATATATGGGACATATTTTTGCCAAAACTCGGAACTATTTTAATGTCACACAAACACTCATTTATGTTATGCTTAAAATACAAACTATGCTGATTTTAAAGGCCATCACAACATTCCTTTGTTTGGCCCCATGCTAGTTGGTGCTCTTAAAGGCAGACACAGTGGTAGGTTAGAAATGCTGTTAACAATACAGTGATGGGACAACATTTCAAAATACAAATAATGTCAGATTGATACGACTCATCCAGAAAGCAAGTCTGTTTTGTTATTAGCTCAGCCAAGGAGGCTATGTTTTTTCCTGTATTTGTAAGGGATGACATTTATATCCATTAGCTATGCTATTCCTGACTCACTGTAGTGTATGGAATGCCATCTCAATCTGTCTATGTGTAACGGCACAAGTTCTGTTATTTTTAGAAAGTTGGTTTCTGCAGGTATCGGTAAATGAGTTTTTTTTATGTGCTTGTTCAGTGATTAAAAATGAAAGCGTGGCCATAAGGCTAATGATTCAGTCTGGATACAAGTGAGCTGTTGATTTTACTGCTATAAGGTGCCCTCCCTGCCAGTGACATCATATCTGAGGGAGTTGACTTCAGCCTTGTTAAAGTGGGAGGAATGAACAAATACAAGCTGGCAAACAAAAACACCCACTCTCATATTCTCTCTTTTACGACACACACACACACACACACACACACACACACACACACACACACACACACACACACACACACACACACACATACACAGATGAAACACACACACACGTACACACACTTGTATAAATTCACAAACACATACACACAGTTACCCACATGCACACACACAAAAACCTACAAAAGCACACAAGTGCACAAACACACAAACACACACACACACACACACACACACACACATCACACCTCCCCTGAGACTCCGACAGCCAGGCGGTTAGATCAGGTCTGCTGGACGTGGTCCTCTGCTCCAGCACACAGACTCATTGATGTCCTCCCTCTTTCTAAGACTGTGTGTCTCTCTCTCTTTCTCTCACCCTCTCTTTCTTTTTTTCTACTCATCTCCCTTTCTTTTTCTCTCTCTCACTCTCTCTTCTCTCTCTCTCTCTCTTTCTCACTCTCTCTCTCTCTCCCTCCCTCCTTCAACCCAACAGCTCTCCAGGTTTGCTCTGCCTGTCGTACTATCTCACCAACATTTTTGGCTGCAGACGAAAGACTGGAAATTACTGAGATAAATGAGTCATTTTGGATGCGAGTTACATAAGCACAGGCCACAGCATAGATTAGCAAACGAAAGCAGAAAAGGCTGTGTGTTCTGACGTGCGGGGCAGGGTGTAGTATCGGTGTGTTAAACTCAACAAGACGGCTTCTGTGAGCCGGGAGGAAGTGACGGGCCAGGGTAGCGGTACCGTGGGGCGGGGGGCTGCGCCGTACTGAGCTCTTTTCAGCCACGCCGAAGACGTTATGGGAATTGGGGGAGAGAGAGGTGGGAGGCGCGACAAAGCTACTGCTGTTCCCACCTCATGATCGAGTATGGCTGAGTCACAGGCCTTATTCGGAATATGAGTCGCTATTTACATTACTGTATGCTATGCTGAGCAAATAACGCGATGTGGGCCCGTTCTTTAGGATGTGAGAAAAATGAAAGTGATCATACCTCTATGTCCCTGGTGGTATGTTAATCATGATCAAGACAAATGCATACATTTTCTGTCTGCTAGAGGTATGGGTCTGTATATTTGTGTAGTTGCAGTAGTTCCATAGCATTACATACACTGTGGGTGTTCTCCACCCACCTGACTTCAGAGCACCTTCTCAGTTTTCAGATATGACAACCTATCCTGATGTTGGTTTTGACAACCAATTCTGTCAATCATATTAATAAGTCATATTATGTAGTTATTAGTAACATATTTTCAAGATTACAGTAATTTCAAGGAGATTGCCAACAGTTTTATAGGCTTAAAAACTAAAATCCATCATTTGAGCAGATTTAACTGGAGACAAATACATTTGAAACATTCTGATTATGTCACAGGGTTGCTTCGCAAATACTGAGAAGCTTGTGGAAAATGGCACAGTGCAAAGCTCTGAAAATAATATGATTTTTATGGCCAGTTCAAATACATGTGAGCCCAAACAGACACATACCTAAGTGTAGGTTAGATTTTCTGGTCAGTGTACAAAGAACCTAGTGTTGGTGATCTCTGACTCTCTCTCTCTCTCTCTTTTTCTCCCTCTCTCCCTCTCTCTCTCAGTGAAGGGGGCACAGACCCGCCCTGACAGGCTGCAGTGAAGTAGTGCAGGCAGCGAGGGTTGAGATCAGCCTGAATCATGTCTGTAGTCAGGACTGTACTGCTGCTGTGGGTCTGTGTTGGTGGGTTTGTCAGTACCTATGGCGCTCTGGTTATATCTAGGGACACCGACGGGCAGGTAAGTTGCCACTTCTATGCTATATCATGAATCTCTTTTCCATGGGGCCTGATAATTGGCCTGTATTTCAAACTGAGATGTTGAGAGTTTGTTCTCTTTCAGGACAATCCTGACAGGACCAGAAATCTTAAGGTATGATTTTGATGGTTCACTTTTTTTAGGTTCACTTTACTTTAAGTTGATTTACCTGGCAAATGCCTGAGATCCTACATTTATGGAAAACCTGTTACCAGCTCTGCTTTTGAGCATCTCCGATGCAGTACATTTGAATTCAAAATCCATGTGAAATAACATTTCCAATTTCTCTTACTAGAAACGGAGTGTCAGCGATGTAGAGGTGAGATATTTTCTCTGAGGAACACAATCATGTCTTACATAAAATATTTAGTGGTCCTGTCAAGCGATCACTGCAGTTTCTGGTGGTATTTTTATATGGTATGTTCTTAAGTTGTTTTCAATTTAGTTCAATTTATTAACCATTCTGCTCTGTTCTGTGACTTTCACTTTAATGTTCAATTGTTATTTCAGCACACTGCATGTTCACACACCCAGATTTTGGTGAGGTTTGAGTGACTCATGGGATGTCTAGTCTGGAACAGTTTAGGTCATTTTAACTGTCTTCCATCTAATGATGCCGGTATGGTAATGACATGATCTCCACAGGATTTGTAACTCCACACACTCACACACACCCACCCTGTTTTATTTCTGGTAACAGATTGAAGTGAACAGCGTCAGGGTCGAGTGCAAGGTGGCGTCCCGATTCGCACACACAGTCATGACTACAGTGGCTCGCAACAACGGCAACTCGTCAAAGGAAATATTCTTCGAGGTGGAGCTGCCAAAGACTGCTTTCATCACCAACTTTAGCATGTTAGTCATCCCTTCATGGTCCATTCCAGAAAGCAGACAGTATATTATAGAATACAGTAACAGGATGCAGCAATACCATTTAAAAACTAAAGATAACACTTGGAACACTGTAATTTGTTGATGTGAAAAGATTTAATTGAGCTATATGTGTAGTGTCCCATCAGCATCTGTTTATTAAAGAATATTGCTTCCGAATTGTAGGGAGATAGAAGGAGACACCTACGTGGGCGAAGTGAAGGAGAAGGAGAAGGCCAAGAAGCAGTATGAGAAGGCTGTGTCATCAGGACAAACTGCTGGGCTTGTCAAGTCAGTTGGTTTTAGATGTATAGCGGTTCTGGATTACTAAATGTATCCTTGAATTCTCATATCACATATTTTGATTATTTTGTGTTTACCTTGTAACATACCAGAGCATCAGGCAGAAAGATGGAGAAATTTGCAGTTTCAGTGAACATTGCGGCACAGAGTAACGTCACATTCACACTGACATACGAGGAGCTCCTAAAACGTCGATTGGCCAACTATGAAATCATGACCCGGGTCAAACCTAAACAGCTGGTTCAGAATTTTGAGGTGAGTTTCAAATTTTCAAAATGGTTATGAATACCCTTTAAGAGTAAATCATGATTTGCCATATCATGACTTAAACTAAAAAAATATATATGAAAACAATGTATAGATTGTAGCAGACATCTACGAGCCTCAAGGAATTGCCTTCCTGGATGCCTATGGGACATTTATTACTAATGAGCTGCTGCCCCTAGTGGAGAAAACTGTGAATGACAAAAAGGTGAGCCAGATCACACTCAAGAAGCAATCCTCATGCCAGTTTTTTTTTTCTCACTGCATAAACGTTAGATAAATTGCTGTTATCTGAGTTTGCTTTATAGTATTTTTGGGTTAGAAAGATAGGACAACCGCAAATACTCTTTACCTGCATCACATACTGCCTGAAGTTTTAATTTCAGTTCTTTTTCTGTTCTCAAAAGGATAGCTTTGTGTGCAAAAATAAGTTGATAGACTTATATGATGAGGCATGTAGATGAATGTTTTAGTCGATAGCATTTAGCACAGAAAATGCAAAACTCATGACAATTACTTTCTAATCCCATTTTACGCTCTCAGGCTCATGTGTCCTTCAGTCCAACGCTGGACCAGCAGAGGAAATGCCCCGACTGTGACGGTACACTGATTGACGGAGACTTCATCATAAAGTATGATGTGAATCGTGTTGAAAGCATCGGGGACATTCAGGTAAGACAAATGCTGAAAGCCTTCATGGTATCTCTGCAGGACATAAATTCATTAATTCACAGAGCAAGGATACCCAGACAGAAAAACATGCTGACTTTTATCTTTTTTCTTCAAAGGAAGTTTTAGGAAAAACAATTCAGAATTCAGAAAGATCTGCAATTTGTCAAGTGAAGCCAATATAAGTCCAATTTAAGTTCAACTTAAGACATAAAATAATTATGTACTGTTCTTTTTCTTCTACTGGGGTTTAGGAGAAACACATCAGAGGTCAATAACATGTTATTAGGATAAGACTTTTATAAGAAGTAATATTTTCTCCTGGGTAGCCATGTGAGAAGTCACTGTTTGGGTAAAAGTTGTCTTAATCACGTGTATTATTTTCTATTCCAGATTGTTAATGGCTACTTTGTGCATTATTTCGCACCTATGGAATTGCCCCGGGTTCCGAAAAATGTGGTGTTCGTGATAGATATCAGTGGATCCATGAGTGGACGGAAAATGGAACAGGTAACAAATATTAAAACCTTGACAAAATGTTCTCGATGTTTCTGTTTCAAAAGGTCCAGCTGTTATCATCAATGGATGTATCTTATAATTTGCCTTCCCTCAGACACGAAAGGCTTTGTTGACTATACTGAGTGACCTGCATGAGGAGGACTACTTTGGACTGGTCCTGTTTGATGATGAAATCGTACCATGGAGGCCGTCTCTGACCAAGGCTACGGAAGACAATGTGACAGCAGCAAAGGAATTCGTCAAAACTATTGAGGACAGGGGAAGTGAGTCCATATCATCTATTCTAACAACAGAGCACAACAAAAACAACAGCCACAAGATCAAGACTACTACTACTACTAGAACGATTATTATTACTACCACTACTATAACTACTACTACTAATAATAATAATAGCAAACAGCAAATGAAATTGGATCAACCAAATCAGATTACAATAGTGTATCCAGATTAACTTCAAACTCTGTGATGTCTCTCCCTTCAACAGCCACAAACATCAATGACGCAATTCTCAAAGCAGTGGAGATGTTGATGACAGACACACAGCAGCACTTGCTCCCAGAGAACGGAGTATCTATGGTCATCCTACTTACAGACGGGCAGCCCACTGCTGGTGTGTATGAACACACACATGGCAGAACTGAAACAATTAAGACATTTATATTCTAAAATACAGTTATTGGTATGCGCACTGGTTGATTACTCCACTTTGTCATACTGATATCCTAACTGCAAGAAGAATAGAGTTAAACATAATCTAATCAAAGACTCTGTAAGCAAAATGAAGTAAAGCAATTATCTGCCAGGTAAAAACCTCTGCATGATAAGAGGTGCAGTATTTTGTGTTGTCAGACACATACACAGATTTCTTCCCATGAATAGGAGAGACAGACACTGTGGTAATCCAGGAGAATGTGCTAGCTGCTATCGACAGCAACGTTAGCCTCTTCTGCCTTGGCTTCGGCTATGACCTGGACTACGGCTTTCTGGACACCATGGCTAAACAGAATGACGGGCTGGCCCGAAGAATCTACGAGGCATCAGATGCTGCTGTGCAGCTGCAGGTGAACTTCATCACTCAAATTCCTCAAAGATCTCTTTCTAACTCAACTCTAATGAAATTATGTTACTATAAGTAAACAGACTACTTGTGGAATGACATAAGAGAAGCACAAAGAAGCACACTTGCTGCCATTGACAGCAGTCATTTGTGTGCAATGTTCATTATTCAGAAATATAATAATACATCCATTTGTCAGCATTTTTAAGACCTGTTTAACAAGCATATTTAAATAATACATATAATTGGAATATGTATCTCACTCCGTTAGAGAAGAAGTTATTACATGGACACCGCATTACATGTTTAGTAATGTTTTCTCAGTGTCTGATTAACAACATGATGTAATGTAAAAGAGAATCTGTATTCAGCTACAAAAGCATACTCCCATCTGTTAATCTAAAACTAAACCGATGCTTTTCCCTTAGGGCTTTTACGAGGAGGTGGCCAGTCCCCTTCTCTCTGATGTGCGCTTTAGATACCCTGAAGATGCAGTAAACTCTCTGACCAACAGCCACTTTAAGCAGCTATTTAACGGCTCTGAGATTGTGGTGGCGGGACAGCTTATTGAGAGTGACATAGACAACTTCCTCATCGAAGTGTCAGCACATGGGGTGAGAATCCCTCACACATTCACAATCTATTTATCCGGAGCGGAATCGGGGAAATGTGCCAACCAAATCAAATAAATGTCCGTTAAACTGATTGAGATGTAACAACTACGATAGAGTGTTTTTTATCATTCATCAAACCACCCTGAAAGTGATCCTAAAGATATCGTCTTTTAATTGTCATTACAGTTGAGGTGTGGACTCCACTACCCACAAAAGTTTGAAGGATTTACAAAAACCCACTGTTGTAGCTATTGTTGTCATTATAGCTCTTTGTGTGAATGGCTTCTGAGCCCCAAGGCTTTGTCTATGTCTAGGTGGACGAGTATGTGATCCATGGCCAAGCCTCTGCTACAGAGTGGGACGTCATGTTCCCAGAACAAGAGTACATCTTTGGGGAGTTCACCGAGCGCCTATGGGCCTACCTAACTATTGAACAGCTCCTGGACAAGAAGTCAGTGTTGTTCCTGCCTTCTATTAAAATTATTTCTATAACAGCCTCATGCAGGTCAATCACAGCACTTCTGCAGTAGGCTAGTAGACAGTAGGTGTAAAAACTCCCATTCATAAACATTATTGTTGCACTTTCAGAGAGAAAGGCTCACCTGAAGAAAGGGCAAACGCTACTGCGGAGGCTCTCGATCTTTCCCTCAAGTACAGCTTTGTCACCCCACTCACATCCATGGTGGTCACCAAACCAGAGAATGAGGAGAATCCAGATGATGTGCTCATCGCAGACAAACTCACTGAAGGTATGACCTTCACTGTGCTGAAGGGAGAATCAGAAGAGACAAATGACTGAGTCCTTGTTTCGCTGTTTCAGGAAATGTTATAAGCCCATCTTTTGGCAAGAGATCATGACTGGTTGACGTTAAGGTCTAAGATAACTTATAGCACTATAATATAATAAAACAAGCTAAACTTCAACAACACACAAGTTATCGGTTGATGATTGTACAGATTAATTTTGCCATGTACAGACGCATCTCAATTAATTACAACATCGTGGTTCATTTATGTAATTAATTCAATTCAAAAAGTGAAACTCACATATTATATTGATTCTTTACACACAGTGACAAATTTCAAGTCTTTTCTTGCTTCGATTTTGATTTTTTCAACTTACAGCTAACGAAAGCCCAAAATGCAGTATCTAAAAGAATAGAATACTACATCAGACCAATAAATAAGGATCTTTATTACAGAAATGTCAGCTTTCTGAAAAGTTTTTTTTTATGTTTATGCCCCTTAGTGCTTGTTTGGGCCTGTTTTTGCATTTTATATTGCATTGAAATAAGTGAGCTTTTCCACAATATGCTAATGTATTGAGATGTGCCTGTAGCGATCTGTTATGCACATCAAAACATGCAGATAACAAAGTACCACAAAACACTTAATTTACTTTATACTATTTGTGTCCCTTTACAGAAGAAAGAGCTGGTCCTCAGTCTCAAGGCCTTTTAACAGGCTACCATTATCCTCCAGCTCAGTACGCCACCTTCCTCAAAGGAGCACCAGGGCCACAAGCTTCCTTGCCTGACTATTTTGGTAAAAGCATTTTTACAACAACGACTTTCAACCCTTTCCTACGAAGGCCTTCAACCCATGGTGGGTTGACCAAACATTAAAGCAAAAACATGGAAGTTATTCTGAGAGATCAATCACTCTACAATGACTGTTTCATATGGAGAAATGTTGCTCTGTAATACACACATATTGGATTTCTGTTTATCCATAATTACTTTTTGAACAAATGTTGAAATATTTGTGAAATCACTTACAAATATGCTGTTGGTGTAAGTGAACTGTAATAACAGGCTAGTCCCTACACTGAGTTATAACAGGAGCATTGCATTTTAACATACATATGTCTCATAATGGGAATAATATGACTGTCCCTCATCATATCTTCTGACTGTTGATGTCTGTGGCCTTCATATGACAAGATGAATCCTATCCTCTTGTGGATGGAGACCCTCATTTCATCATTGAGATCCCAGAGAAGAATGATGCACTGTGCTTTAACATCGATGATGAACCAGGCACCATCATGACGCTGGTCAGAGATCCTGAGCTTGGTAAGAAAAGCCTTACTTAAAAAAGACTAGACAATGGATATCTTGTGCACAAATCATTTGCATTGTACAAATATTTGCGATGATGATGATGATGATGTGTGTATGGAGAGGGAGACAGAGAAAACGACAGAGAGAGAGAGAAAGAGAGAGAGAGAGAGAGAGAGAGAGAGAGAATAAATTAGTAAACTGTACTAACAGTAGCTCGTTTCACATTGCAGGTATTGTGGTGAATGGTGAAACCATTGGAGACAAGAAGGTGGACCCTGGGAGCAAAGTGAACACATACTTCGGTCAATTCGGCATCGTCCATGAGAAGCTGGACATCAGGCTGAGGGTGAGCACCAAGGAGATATCCCTAGCCCAGGACAGCAGGGTGCTCAAGCTGCAGTGGGCCCACTCGGCCTCCGTTAAAGGCGCAAAGTGAGTTCCGAATACGCTCACACCTCACAGCTATCCTTCCACTTACTCAAATACACCAGTTTTACAGCCAATATCGCAAGGTAGTGTTGCTTTTACTTATTAAAACAACAACAGGCTTTGATGTATCAGTTTATAAGGTTTCAGACACCTACATGATAATCTATCAAGGTTACATAGCTCACAAATATCTCCATGACATTTAAACAAATTGATATTGCCAGTGATAATGTTTGCCATGATGTTGTTGATTGATATTATCTTATAATAAATGAACTGCATCATAATCCCACAGCATGGACTTGCATGTGACCAAAGACCACAGTCTGACTGTGACGCTGAAAGACTCTGTGAAGTTTGTCATCATTTTGCACAAGGTGTGGAAGAAGCACCCATACCACCAGGACTACTTGGGCTTCTACACGCTAGACAGCCACCTGCTTTCCCCTAGTGTCCACGGTCTGCTGGGTAAGAAGTAGCCTGCACCCTTAGTCCACCCTGGAAAAGAATAGCCATTTGTGTTCTTTCTCTGGAAATATTTGCTGATGTAATCAATTAAGTACAACTGATCACATCTATTTTATAGCAGCACTCTTTCATGTTTATGTGATTGTGGACGTATATTTGATGTCATTCATGTTCATATTGATATTTCACTACTTTTGATGTTTGTAAAACCCACCAGGCCAGTTTTATCATGGTGTGCAGTTTGAAGTTAGTGACATCTACCCAGGAAAGGACCCAGACAAGCCAGACGCTACAATGTTTATCAAAGGGAACAAACTAACAGTGACCAGGTAAATTAGCATTAATAAGCATCCAAACTGAACTAAGGTTTACTTATTAACCATGTCTAGATCATATTTAAATCCAATATGTCTATTTTAATTCCCCACTGCTTTGATCTGCTACAGAGAGTACTATGTTACAGCTTAGTTATACTAAATGTAGCCAAACTGAAAGAAATATGATGTGATCCCATTTCTTCAGAGGCTGGCAAAGAGACTTCCGGAAGGATGTGAAGAATGGCGAGAAAGTGCCCTGCTGGTTTGTTCACAACAATGGAACCGGACTTATTGATGGGAGCCCTCAAGACTATGTGGTGTCCAGCCTCATCTAAGCTCTGTAAAAAATAGTCTATGTGATACTGGCCTCATACGGTGACCATAAAGCGACATGGTAAAAGAAAAAAAAAACCCTTCATGCGCACAACAGAATTATCACGTGTGCACTTTTGGCTACTTTCGGGTTCTAGTGAGCTCCGGAAATTTTGACATTTTGATTTCCCATGTCGCTTTTGAGACTCTGTAGCCGGGCACTCATATCTGAAAACAAAAATAACAGGGAACACTTCAGTTTGTCACTTTAAGACAATGTTCAATTTATGACTGAATAAGTGAATGAGGTGCAGATTATGTAGTGTTGTATGGAAGAAAAAAATCAAAGAGGGCATGTAGTATATTTATGTTAAAAGAAGAAAAGTAATTGATTTCCGGCGTGTCGCAATGTCTTCCACAATGTCACTCCTAATAAATACATTTTGTACAACATGCACTTTCATGATACATTTCTGTTTCATGATGTGTTGTAATGTCCAGTCAATATATTATAATACTGTGCTGCATTTTTACTACGTTTATTACAAGATGAAATCTCTCATCAGCACTGATTTGCATACAAATTGTATTTTGTCCATAATGCAAAAATGCTCAATAACTTTTAATGCATCATATACACATAAACAGAAGTCCTATGTTGGGAGGAAGACATTTTTAAGTGTCATGCGACTTGTATGGGATAAGAAACTAATACAAAGTCATATGGTACAAAAACTTAACTTAAGAACTTAACTTAAGAACTTGACTTTATGACTTTACTTAAGAACTTTACTTTAGCTTAGCTTGAGAGCTTACCTGAATACTTAACCTTTTTCTTTGAAGATTTGACATGGTTGTCACAAACCAAAACTTTACAGTGCTTCTGCTAAGGAGGAAACCTAGCCCTACACACAGCCTATGGAATCACTGTATTGTCTAGGCGATTTGAGTTGACATAGATAATTGTAAGCAGGTAATAAATTCTCCTCATTCGTTGTAAACCTTGTGAATTTAGTGGTTAATGGATAATATGTGTCACAACTTCAACACTGAAATGTGATTTTTATATATTTCTTATTGTTTAGACCTTTACATTATATTTTTCATATAGTTTTTTATTTTGTACAATGGGAATTTTGTTCAGGATATTTTGGGCCTGTGTACCAAGTAACCAACAGAATTTCTATAAAGTTCATTACACAACAATTCAGCTGATCAGCTATAAGCTTCAGAGATAGTCAATGATTTATTTTTGTCAATAGTTTATTTACTTTTCTCCCACATGCAGTGTGTGACTGTGCTACAAAGTGTTACAGACCTTTACTCTTCCCAGCTGCAATATCAATGTTTTTAAACAATGCAGACACACTGGAAATATTACGGATTAGAACTGATTTAAACTGACTTACTCAAATACACCAGTTTTACAGCCAATATCGCAAGGTAGTGTTGCTTTTACTTATTAAAACAACAACAGGCTTTGATGTATCAGTTTATAAGGTTTCAGACACCTACATGATAATCTATCAAGGTTACATAGCTCACAAATATCTCCATGACATTTAAACAAATTGATATTGCCAGTGATAATGTTTGCCATGATGTTGTTGATTGATATTATCTTATAATAAATGAACTGCATCATAATCCCACAGCATGGACTTGCATGTGACCAAAGACCACAGTCTGACTGTGACGCTGAAAGACTCTGTGAAGTTTGTCATCATTTTGCACAAGGTGTGGAAGAAGCACCCATACCACCAGGACTACTTGGGCTTCTACACGCTAGACAGCCACCTGCTCTCCCCTAGTGTCCACGGTCTGCTGGGTAAGAAGTAGCCTGCACCCTAATGTCCACCCTGGGGCAGTGGTGACCTGGCGGTTGAGGTAACGGAACTGTGACCGTTGGGTCGCTGGATGGAATCCTCCAACAGCCAGGAGTGTGATGGGTTAAATGCAGGTTGCTATTTCATTGTGTGTGCTGTTTAATCACAATGACAAATAGGAATAATTCACTTTAAATGATTACTTCTTTATTTGAAATACCTGTCTGGCACATTCTCCAAGAGTTTGACTGATCATTAATGTGTAACGTCAACTTCACCAACGCAGCAAGAAAGGAAAACCTCCCTTACCAACTAGCCCCAGTGGATGTGCTTATCTTTAGTCCTTAATTAAGCAAAAGAATAGCCATTTGTGTTCTTTCTCTGGAAATATTTGCTGATGTAATCAATTAAGTACAACTGATCACATCTATTTTATAGCAGCACTCTTTCATGTTTATGTGATTGTGGACGTATATTTGATGTCATTCATGTTCATATTGATATTTCACTACTTTTGATGTTTGTAAAACCCACCAGGCCAGTTTTATCATGGTGTGCAGTTTGAAGTTAGTGACATCTACCCAGGAAAGGACCCAGACAAGCCCGACGCTACAATGTTTATCAAAGGGAACAAACTAACAGTGACCAGGTAAATTAGCATTAATAAGCATCCAAACTGAACTAAGGTTTACTTATTAACCATGTCTAGATCAAAGAGGGCATGTAGTATATTTATGTTAAAAGAAGAAAAGTAATTGATTTCCGGCGTGTTGCAATGTCTTCCACAATGTCACTCCTAATAAATACATTTTGCACAACATGCACTTTCATCATACATTTCTGTTTCATGATGTGTTGTAATGTCCAGGTCAATATATTATAATACTGTGCTGCATTTCTACTACTTTTATTACAAGATGAAATCTCTCATCAGCACTGATTTGCATAGAAATTGTATTTTGTCCATAATGCAAAAATGCTCAATAACTTTTAATGCATCATATACACATAAACAGAAGTCCTATGTTGGGAGGAAGACATTTTTAAGTGTCATGCGACTTGTATGGGATAAGAAACTAATACAAAGATACTAAGTCATATGGTACAAAAACTTAACTTAAGAACTTAACTTAAGAACTTGACTTAATGACTTTACTTAAGAACTTTACAGTGCTTCTGCTAAGGAGGAAACCTAGCCCTACACACAGCCTATGGAATCACTGTATTGTCTAGGCGATTTGAGTTGACATAGATAATTGTAAGCAGGTAATACATTCTCCTCATTCGTTGTAAACCTTGTGAATTTAGTGGTTAATGGATAATATGTGTCACAACTTCCACACTGAAATGTGATTTTTATATATTTCTTATTGTTTAGACCTTTACATTATATTTTCATATAGTTTTTTATTTTGTACAATGGGAATTTTGTTCAGGGTATTTTGGGCCTGTGTACCAAGTAACCAGCAAAATTTCTATAAAGTTCATTACACAACAATTCAGCTGATCAGCTATAAGCTTCAGAGATAGTCAATGATTTATTTTTGTCAATAGTTTATTTACTTTTCTCCCACATGCAGTGTGTGACTGTGCTACAAAGTGTTACAGACCTTTACTCTTCCCAGCTGCAATAGCAATGTTTTTAAACAATGCAGACACACTGGAAAATATTACGGATTAGAACTGATTTAAAAATACTTAAACGTCAAAATATTAAGGCACCATGTTACATCTTGTTTAAACGTTGGTATTTACTTGCACTATCAAAGTAACATATGCTCATTAAACTTGACAGGATAGTGTAAAAAATAGTGGAAGTTAAACCAACGTAAAGCCTTAATTGCCTTTAAGTTGTTTCTAAGCAGCAGTTCTTTCAGTGGGTTGGAGGTTAAGCTCAGCCTGAATCATGAGTCAGGACTGTACTGCTGGTCTGGGTCAGTGTTGGTGGGTGTGTTTCAGTAGGTGAAAAAATGCAATGCAATGCATTGTTTATGTTGTAATATTATATAATATATGTTTTGCTGTTTTCTGCAAATACGTTAGTACAATTCTGCCAGTTTGTTTGTGATTCAGGTCTCACTGTAATTGCCCTAGTCCTTTTGTCTGTGTGCCACCTTTATGAATGATTTTTGATTGAAAAATCTTTTGATGAAATCATTTTGATTTTGCATTTTGTTGAAGCCTTAATAAGTGTATGTCCCGGGGCATATCCAGAAATCGTAAAATGGGTGGGCCCAGCAAAAAAGCAGGTGAACAACCAATCAAACAAAGCGAGCCTTCTGATTGGGTTGGCCTTATTAAGAAGTGGGTGTGCACAGGCCTACCCCAGCCCAAGTCAGGGGTTCTCAAAGTTTTGATGGGTGAGGGCCAATTTAGCAACCCAACATTGAGCTACCAAAGGGGCAGGGGAGAAAAAGAAAAAAATAAACTGAAAAATAAATTTAATTTGTAATCATTTTAATGACCAGATAGCATCTCTACAGTTTACATGTATTGCAATAAACACATTTTAATTTATAGCTTTAGAGGCTAAACCTGGAAAAAACTTGTAAAAATCCATGGGTTTCTATACCATTAACAGACAAATTTGGTATAATATACAGTAACAGTCATCAACAGTAACAAACATATTTAGTGTCACTTAATTTAGTCAAATATTGTGCTTTTGACTCCATGAACCCTTTTATTTCTTTACTCAAGGTAAAAAAAAAATGTTTCAGTGTGGCATCTCTGCTCAGCCACCTGACGGCAGTGAAGTATATTACGTCCCCAAAATCTGCCTGTGACTGTGCCAAAAGTCTTAAATTGGGAATGATTCAGACCTCTGGACTTAAGGAAATTAACTGTCTTCACAACTATGTCCGTAACATGTTTCATTTCAAGCATCTGAGTAGCGAGGGCTTCTTGGTGTGTTATATAGTGGTAGGCCCTAAGTCTATGTCTGCATGCTCCCATTTACCACAACAATCACTAACACACAGGGCTTTCCCTCTATCCCTCCATCACTAACACACAGGCCTTTTCCCTCCATCACTAACACACAGGGCTCTTCCCTCCATCACTAACACACAGGGCTTTTCCCTCCATCACTAACACACAGGGCTTTTCCCTCCATCACTAACACACAGGGCTCTTCCCTCCATCACTAACACACAGGGCTTTCCCTCTATCCCTCCATCACTAACACACAGGGCTTCCCCTCCATCACTAACACACAGGGCTTTTCCCTCCATCACTAACACACAGGGCTTTTCCCTCCATCACTAACACACAGGGCTTTTCCCTCCATCACTAACACACAGGGCTTTTCCCTCCATCACTAACACACAGGGCTTTTTCCTCCATCACTAACACACAGGGCTTTCCCTCTATCCCTCCATCACTAACGCACAGGGCTTTTTCCTCCATCACTAACACACAGGGCTTTTCCCTCCATCACTAACACACAGGGCTTTTCTCTCCATCACTAACACACAGGGCTTTTCTCTCCATCACTAACACACAGGGCTTTTCCCTCCATCACTAACACACAGGGCTTTTCCCTCCATCACTAACACACAGGGCTTTTTCCTCCATCACTAACACACAGGGCTTTTCTCTCCATCACTAACACACAGGGCTTTTTCCTCCATCACTAACACACAGGGCTTTTTCCTCCGTCACTAACACACAGGGCTTTCCCTCTATCTCTCCATCACTAACACACAGGGCTTTTCCCTCCATCACTAACGCACAGGGCTTTCCCTCCATCACTAACACACAGGGCTTTCCCTCTATCCCTCCATCACTAACGCACAGGGCTTTCCCTCCATCACTAACACACAGGGCTTTCCCTCTATCCCTCCATCACTAACGCACAGGGCTTTTCCCTCCATCACTAACACACAGGGCTTTTCCCTCCATCACTAACGCACAGGGCTTTTCCCTCCATCACTAACGCACAGGGCTTTTCCCTCCATCACTAACACACAGGGCTTTTCTCTCCATCACTAACACACAGGGCTTTCCCTCTATCCCTCCATCACTAACACACAGGGCTTTTCTCTCCATCACTAACACACAGGGCTTTTCCCTCCATCACTAACACACAGGGCTTTTCCCTCCATCACTAACACACAGGGCTCTTCCCTCCATCACTAACACACAGAGCTCTTCCCTCCATCACTAACACACAGGGCTTTTCCCTCTATCACTAACACACAGGGCTTTTCCCTCCATCATTAACACACAGGGCTCTTCCCTCCATCACTAACACACAGGGCTTTCCCTCTATCACTAACACACAGGGCTTATCCCTCCATCACTAACACACAGGGCTTTCCCTCTATCCCTCCATCACTAACACACAGGGCTTTTCCCTCCATCACTAACACACAGGGCTTTTCTCTCCATCACTAACACACAGGGCTTTCCCTCTATCCCTCCATCACTAACACACAGGGCTTTTCCCGCCATCACTAACACACAGGGCTTTTCCCTCCATCACTAACACACAGGGCTCTTCCAGTTTGGACACTCTTTTACTGTAAGTGACATGCACATTGATGGGACTTTTTCAGCAATTAATAGACACATTTGTCTTCAATAAAAGTAGAAAAAGGGTTCTAGTTTTCCATGTAAACCAGAGCTACTGCACAAATAGATATATTTGTAAACCTAATTGACAGTGAAAAGGGTATTATATCCTGTGTACTAGGACCTTCTCTGAACACAACCCCTCTTTTATATTCGATAAAGAGCCGATGGGAATAGGATCTTGGATAGTTTTTTTATGAATATGCTCCTCCTCTCTCTGTGCCAAACATGGGCACTTGCAGTTTAAAATTGTCCTCTGCACCTTTCCACACATAACCTCTCTCAGGGAGTGCCAGTTAATGCCAGCGTCTTCAATTTGTATGTTCTCACCTAACCCCATACTGCTCCCTGGGCACCGCTGCAGGCAGGCAGCCCACACTGCTCTGAGTTAGTGTGTGCTCCACCTCACTGTGAGTTCACTGTGTGCGGTGTAATTCACTAATTCATGGATTGGGATAAATGCAGATACCAATTTCCCTCAAGGCATAAAAACAGTGTTTAAGTATAGTTTCTGAGTACAGTATAAGCATGAATAACACTGTATTAACATCTATTACGGTCCTCAGAGACTTTTAAAGTGCAACACTGTGATGTCAAGGCAAATTGGGTTCAAAACGTTTAGGTGAAATATATCTGCTCAGTAGTTGATTCATTTTTTGTTGTAAAAACAGACTGTCTGTCTCTCAAATTTAACAGTGAAAGATTATTTTTGGATGTTTTTTAAAAGACTTCTGTTGACTTTGTGAAGAGGCGATTCCTTTATTTCATCATTAGTTGACCTACTTTCCTTCAGCAAACTCTGAATGTGCTCAGGGTAACTGCCCTTTACCCCACCCCCTCTACTCTATCAGAATAATATAAAGTGCAGGCAGCGAGCAAGAGCTTCGCTCAGGCTGAATCATGTCTGTATTTAGGACTGTACTGCTGCTCTGGGTGAGTGTAGGTGCGTGGGTCAGTATCCATGGCGCTCTGGTTATATCTAAGGATAATGTGGAAGAGGTGAGTGCTCACAGCTATGCAGACATTCCTCACTACATGCACAACCAGTGAGTACCAGTGTCACCCAGACAGTCTCAGAACCAAAGAATGGGTCTAGTATTAAGACTACAGGCATTTACTTTTGTGAAGTAGGTGACAATTCAATAAGGACAATGACAAATGTTATAAATTATAATAAATATTATATGATAAATATTCTTTTAGGTAACACTTTATTTGATGGTTCCTTTTACAGTGTATCTAAATGTGACACCATGTAATATTATGTACTTACGCTGTACATACCTAACACTAACCCTGGTCCTTACCCTTACCCTAACTCTTAAGTACAAACTTTGTTACACTGTACTTCATCACCCCACTTTACCAGGGACTGTAAAACAAGCTGGAACTATTATTTTTTATATTGTTTCTACAATATTCTGCATTACCTCTGCAATTATTTTACAATACACATTATACTGTAGTTTCACGATGCAGTCTTTGAATACTTCTGTAATATATTTGAAATTACTATAGGAATCCTTTCCCCTTCCATTTGGGGAAGGAGTTATACCTACTTGGTGCCACATAGAAACTGGACCAATGAACCCAATGAATATGTAAGAATATGTTTGTGTGACTTCATAAACGTATTGCTACCACACAAAATGATGTAATTGAATGTAATCTTCATATGATTTCTAAATAAAAACGTAGTGCTCGTAACAGAGTTGCAGTGTGTCACTAGGTGCACATAGCAACATCTAAACTGACATATTGAAAAATACAATCAGGTTGCATCAGGTAGGTCTTTCCCATCTGTTGTTTTTACTAAAGGAATAACTATGATATTTTTCTGTCATATAAATTAATATTATCACGTTATTGTAGCTCCTTCTAGTACAGTCTTAATGCAGACACAAAAGTGAACTGGTCTTACACATTGAATATCTGTGTGTTTAACATATCAAAGCCTGCTTATACCACAGTTACTACAGTTGTGTTTCATTAATGGGTTTATGTAATGTTTCAATGTTACCTCACTTTTCTTTCATGTTTACTGTGTTATAGCTTTGCCATGTCACACAGCATTTAAACTGCAACAGAAACTCATGTACAAATATACTATGAATTGATGCGTCATATGAAGTAATAAGACCCCAAATGAACTAGAACAATCATATGCAAATTACCATGCAAATATAAAGTTAATCTACACTCTAAAGCATGCTTCACAATAAAAAATACAAACTACAGTAGTGTAGAGAAAAATTGGTAGGTAAGTGAACGGAATGTAACTTTAAACTGACTTTAGTACCATATAATGTGTAAGAAATAACTTTAGCGGTCTCGGCAACAATCTTTCTATGAAAACCTTCAACAACTGAAATATTTTGGTCTTTCTTTCAGATAAACCTTGACACTGCCAAACGCATTGAGGTACTAATATGTTTGTTATGCAACATTTCATGTCTAGCTAGGGGTAAATGGGTATAATTTCAAAGTTAGCCTTTTTTAAAGCAATAATGTCAAATCTCCAGTATAAACTGAAAGAATAAAATGACACTTAAGTACATTTTAGCCTTGTCATTCTCCCCTTTTTTTCAGAAGCGAAGTATAAATGATGCAGAGGTAAGGGAAATCTCTTTTTTTTTATTGAGATTTGTAAAGCTAGTTGAATTTGTGTTTTAGCAGAAGATTTTCAAACCTGCCCTGCTCTACTTAGAGTGCATATTACGTAACTGACTGCCTGTTTGTCCCCTGTTGGTTATCCAATGAGATGGAGGTAATATGTTCAGACCCACGAATTACAAATATTTGCGGTTTGAAACAGGTTGAAATTCAGAGCGTGAAGTTGGACTGCAAAGTGACATCTCGGTTTGCTCACACTGTCATGACCACCAAAGCGCTGAACAAAGGCAACTCTTCTAAGGAAATATTCTTCGAGGTGGAACTGCCAAAGACTGCTTTCATCACCAACTTTAGCATGTCAGTTATCTCCTCATCATTTCCTGTTGTCTTCTGTAGTCTTAACATATTCTCTGTATCCCACACCCCCCCTGAGATTTGTCCCGTAGCATTATCAGGATATGAAGTGATATCAAATCATCATCAAAGTAACTGTAAAGCCACCAATTAAACCAATGTTTAAATCCATGTGTATGTGTGAGGTACTATACATGAACGTTGGCACAGTACAGATATTCTTATATTTTGTTTCCTTGTCCCTTCTAGGGAGATTGAGGGGAAGACCTATGTCGGTGCAGTAAAGGAGAAGGAGACGGCCAAGAAGCAGTATGAGAAGGCTGTATCATCAGGACAGACTGCTGGGCTCGTCAAGTGAGTTGGGCTAGAGGTGGAGCTGGAAAGTACTGGGTGTATTGCTCACTTTGCACTATCGACTGTCAACATTTTGGTGTGTGTGTGTGTGTGTGTGTGTGTGTGTGTGTACGTGCATGTTATGCTAGAGCATCAGGCAGAAAGATGGAGAAATTCTCTGTTTCCGTGAACATCGCAGCTTCTAGTTCGGTCGTATTCACATTGACATATGAGGAACTGCTGAAGCGTCACCTGGGAAACTACGAGATAATGACGCGTGTCAAACCAAAGCAACTGGTCCAGAATTTTGAGGTAGTGCCAATTTTACTGACATTGTACCAACACTTTTTATATCAGCATTACAACCATAATGGTGATTGGAAATAATATAATGTTATATGTTATGTGAATAGATTGTGGCAGACATCTATGAGCCTCAAGGAATTGCCTTCCTGGATGCCTATGGGACATTTATCACTAATGAGCTGCTGCCCCTAGTGGAGAAAACTGTGAATGACAAAAGGGTGGGCCAAAAAAAAAATCTAGTCGAGAAATGTACTCTCTATTATAATAATGAAAAATTACCGTCAGGAATATTGCAGAACTGTTTTTTGTTCTTCCTGTGTAGTTGACATTAAAATCAAACACACTAGAAACCTTCAAAATAAAACAAATAACTTGCAACATTAAATGACTCCAATCCAATGTGACGCTCTCAGGCTCATGTGTCCTTCAGTCCAACGCTGGACCAGCAGAGGAAATGCCCCGACTGTGATGGTACACTTATTGACGGAGACTTCATCATAAAGTATGATGTGAATCGTGTTGAAAGCATCGGGGACATTCAGGTATGAAATTGTAATTATATAGTAATATTTAGTTGATGATTAGGTAACACTTTAAATAACTACTCCCTATAAATCATGTATAAATGTATTTGTTAACACCTCGTTCATCATTAATCAATAAATCATTTATAATCCCATTTATATTCTGTCTGCTTGTCTGTTGGCTGTCTGTATAAAAGAAGAAAAGATGTGTGCACATCCAAAAAAATATAATCACAGGTGCTAGAGAAGTGTTGACAAGAAGTGGTCTGCACACTGTTTTGCTCCAGAAAAAGGATTTTATTCAAAAAACAAGGCAATGTTTCGAACCATTGCAGCACAACAGTGTGCAGACCACCTGTTGTGAAATACCTGCTACACTTCTATGTTCATAAATTATTTATTGAAACAAAATAACATGACAATACTGGTTAACAAGAAAAAAAACTAGAGGATCCTTAGTCCAGGCATTTCAGTGAATTGAAAAAGCAAAAACACTAATATGAAACAGGTAATATGAACTATCCGATGGCCAGACATTATAAAGAAGCACACCATGGACGCGACTTGAGTCTACGCGCAGTGGGCATTGAGGCTGTGTGCCTAGATGCCAGGGGCGGGGACAAAGTCAAGCGTCTTAAACAAAGAGAAATGTTCTGGATTTATACCCTGAAGGCTACAAGTCACCCTGGTCTAAATGAGGACTTTGATCTATCTCCTTTTCTATGAATGTTTTGGTGTTGATACTGACAGTATTGTCATGTGAGATAATCCCTGCATGCAACATATTTTGGACTGGTTTGGGCTTCTTGATTGCTCGGTTTTTGTATTGATTTGAGATGATGACTGACTGGTATTTGTCAATCACTTTTTTATTGGGGGAGCGAGTTATGGCCTATGTGCAATTATGATTGTTGTGTGTCTTTCCCATACTGAATCATTCATTCTGGGATGGTGTATACTGTGATCTCTATACTAATGTTAATCTGCCATGGTGCTACACAAGACTGCGGGTCTTATCACTGCCCCTTGTGGCTAGACCTAGTAGTATGCATGGTCCAGCTCACCACACCTGAAGCTAACTAGATGTACCGCATAGCGGTACATGGTATGACCGCCGCAGTATATTGAAATGTGGGAACTGTTGGTGTGATGAGTGTGTGGTAGAGCAGTGTTGTGAGGTGAGAATTCCTGTGGAAATGATTTCCTGGAAGCGGGCATGGATGTGGGTTTTGAATGTGTAGTGTGTAGGACTGATTTTGTACATTACAATTAATGTGTAGTGTGTAGGACTGATTTTGTACAATTACAGCGCCCCCTATGGACCAAATTTTATGGCATGTTCTGTGGTGTTAGAGGTCTTTGTGGTGATCGTGCATGATGTATTTTGTGCAGTTCCCACCTTCTCGGTCCAAGATATTAGCAACTCAAAATCCCAATTTTTGCATTTACCCATATAACTAGGTGGCGCTATGCTTCAAGTGAGAGTTTATGGGCTGGGTCGATACATCTCTGTAACACCGACATACTAACACAAAATCGTTGTCTTGGGCAAAATTGTTGACAAGTTTTTTAACAAAAACTGTTTTTTGACACCTAGCTTCGCCAATAAACATCGCCCCCTATGACGAAATGTCACAAAATTTTGCCTGGGTCGATACGTCTCTGTAACACCGACATATCACAAAAATTTTATGTTGTTGGGTGAAACGTTCACTGAGCTATTCAGCAAAAACTTTTGCCGGTCTCCCCCTCTTTGACGTACGCTGGCACAGCTGAATAGCTCAGTGAACGTTTCACCCAACAACATAAAATTTTGGTGATATGTCGGTGTTACAGAGACGTATCGACCCAGGCAATAAACGCTCACTTTGAGTTGCCAATATCTTGGACCGAGAAGGTGGGAACTGCACAAAATACGTCATGCACGATCACAACAAAGACCTCTAACACCACAGAACATGCCATAAAATGTAGTCCATAGGAGGCGCTGTAATTGTAGAAAATGTCATTTTGCCTATAATCTAGAGAATGCTTATGTTTACAACAATTTCTTTTTTATCGTGAAATCTATTGACCCTCACGCATTGAAAACACTGGTCGACGCCCACTTCCAACGAAAACAATTTCCGTGAAATTTTAATATTGCGAAAACGAATCTGAGCGAACTCGTCATAGGCCGTTCATGTGAATCTCACCAAATTTGGTATATGTCATCTACAGACAATGCTGACAAAAAGTTATCAAAGGATTTATCTTCAGATAAACCGTTCCGAAGTTACACGTCAATGAACATTTAACACGTAGCTTAAAATTCTTCAAATGGCCGTATCTTGGCTTTTAATTACTCAAATTTGGTCAAAGTTGACATGCCATCTCTAAACAGCTTTCTTTTCATGTGTACTAAATTTTGTGACATTTCGTCATAGGGGGCGATGTTTATTGGCGAAGCTAGGTGTCAAAAAACAGTTTTTGTTAAAAAACTTGTCAACAATTTTGCCCAAGACAACGATTTTGTGTTAGTATGACGGTGTTACAGAGATGTATCGACCCAGCCCATAAACTCTCACTTGAAGCATAGTGCCACCTAGTGATAAGGGTAAATGCAAAAATTGGGATTTTGAGTTGCCAATATCTTGGACCGAGAAGGTGGGAACTGCACAAAATACATCAAGCACGATCACCACAAAGACCTCTAACACCACAGAACATGCCATGAAATTTGGTCCATAGGGGGCGCTGTAATTGTACAAAATCTCATTTTGCCGATTCCTTGCCTTAACAAATCACTCCTAACCACTACACATTCAAAACCCACATCCATGCCCACTTCCAGGAAATCATTTCCACAGAAATTCTCACCTCACAACACTGCTCTACCACACACTCATCACACCAACAGTTCCCACATTTCAATACACTGCGGCGGTCATACCATGTACCGCTATGCGGTACATCTAGTTATATAATCAGATGGCTGTTTGCTTCCACCACACACCCTGATGAAGGCCATGGGACCGATACGTGTTGGTGATTTTTGATGCATTTGCCCATTAAATAAAAGTTAGTGTTTTTGCTTTTTCAATTCACTGAAGTGCCTGGACTAAGGATTTGTTTCCTCTAGTTTTTTTTCTTGAAGATTACGCCCTCCAATAGCACCAGTGGGTTTTGAGGGATACTAGAAGCGCTCTACCTCCTCTTCTTTTAATACTGGTTAACAAATGATGAATGATTTGTTAATAAAGAGTTAACAAATACATTCATACATGATTTATAGGGAGTAGTTATTCTAAACTGTTACCGATGATTAATTATCAATTCACATAGGCACATGAGAAGTGACATTACATCTGCCTGATCTGCTTGATTACAGGTAGTTAATGGCTACTTTGTCCATTACTTCGCACCTGAATTGCCAAGAATACCCAAGAATGTTGTTTTTGTGATAGACATCAGCACATCAATGGCAGGGCTGAAAATCAGGCAGGTGAGAGGAAAAAGACTTTTTTAGCATTGGAATTATTTGGCATTAGGAGATCGTTCTGTCTTCAGTTGAGCGGATTCTTTCAAATTTCTTAAAGCGAGTATCATTTTATGTTCCTAGACACGAGAGGCATTGCTGACCATTTTGAATGACCTGCATGTGGATGACTATTTCGGACTGGTTTTGTTTGATAGCATCATTGAAACCTGGCGGCCAATGCTGACGAAGGCCACAGAAGAAAATGTGGCAGCAGCAAAGGAGTTTGTGAAAACCATTCGACAGAGAGGATGTCAGTCCTGTGTATTTATTTATTTTACAAAGGCAATTTTTTGCTTGTTTGCTGACAACAAAGTACTTTTTCAGCTTTTGTTTGAGTGACCCACAGGTCACTTAAAATCAGAGAGACAAAAGAATTTTGACACCTTACTTGTGGCCTGTACAGGTGATGAAATCCTAAACTGTTAAAATGTACCTCAGGAGGATGGGGATAGTTCGAATGGCCATTTGCCCTATTTAAATCACAGCAGAATTAACAGGGTTCTGGCACTGAATAAAAACTGCTGCCATATTCCAGTCCAGGTCGCAGATGCACCTGATATTTGTCTGGAACATCTAGAGGAAGACAGGCGTGTTTATCTGCCCGTTACAATTTTTCTTTAATAAAAAACTTTATTTGATAACACAACTATTAAATGTATAAAGCTTGAAGGTGAATTGGAAACAGAAAGCTGAAAAGTAGTGGAAAGCAGTGAGGACTGACATATGATAGAATGACATAGAAGGCCATTTTAAACAGCACAGCTATTCTATGATTTTCTTTCATTGTCTTTAATTTTATTGTTTTCTCCATGAAGGGACCAACATAAATGATGGCCTCCTCACAGCAATAAAGATGATTGATGGTTTCAAGGAACAAAACCTCCTGCCAGAGAAGAGCGTGACTATGATCATCATGCTAACAGACGGAAATCCCACTAAAGGTCTTATTACTTTCCAGAAAATCAACCTACATAATATTTGTCAAATATGCAAACTGATCTCTAAAACAACAAATGTATTTTCAATAAGTACAGGGGTGACCGATCGAAACAAGATCAAACAAAACGTCCAACAAGCCATTGATGGAAATTACACGCTCTTCTGCCTTGGCTTTGGCTATGACCTGGACTACGGCTTTCTGGACTCCATGGCTAAGCAGAATGACGGGCTGGCCCGCAGAATCTACGAGGCATCAGATGCTATTGTGCAGCTGCAGGTGAACTTCACTTTAACAACTCAAAGAGCTCCTAATTACCGTGATCATAGTTAGTTTTTTTTTAAATGGGTTCAAAAGGCCCACATAACATAGTCACTCCTATCCTGTCCTACAAAACATGCCAGTCCAAACAATGATGGAAATCAGATTAATGTTTACACTGCCAAATCTGAGAATGTAAAAAATCAGCATCTGCACCTTCAGTATGTTACACTATTCCGTGTGGTGCATAAAATCAACAATTGAAGTGTCACTAACCAAAAAAGGAGCCCATACTCAAAGGCTAATACGTATATGTTCCTGTATTAAGAAATTACTGCGATCAAAATTATTACCCCCCCCCCCTTATGAAATTAGAGGTAACTCTTGATTTCTCCAAATACATATCTTTATAGTGTATTTGTTTCCAAAATAACAAAGGCAAAATGTGTACTTAGTTGTCTTGTTGTCATTGTCTTGTTGGAAGACACAATAATTTTGAACATGTCTTTTTTGCCCTTTTTGTTTTTGTCTGTGGATCAGTAATATATCCTAATCAATCCTAGTGAACATTTTGTCTGTTATTTTTTGATCGCAACTGTAAGCCTGAAATGTTTGTACTTCAGTTTCGTTTGTCCTCAGAGCTTGTGCATATTGTTTTTGGTTTCTTAACACAACAACAAATGTGGATCAGTCTTTGGGTGGGGTCTCCTTTTTCCTTTTTGTTATGCTGCCAAATCAAATTGCCATGCTGACCTACAGCTTTCTTTCACAGGGATTTTATGAGGAGGTGGCCAGTCCAGTTTTGGCCAATGTGCACCTCAAATACCCTGAGGGAGCAGTGAACTCTTTGACCAACAGCAACTTTAAGCAGCTCTTCAATGGTTCTGAGATTGTGGTGGCAGGACGACTGCTTGAAGATGATTTAAACAACTTTGTCGTAGATGTGTCGGGAAAAGGGGTAAGGGCTTTCTGCTTTTGCCACATTACATTATGGGTATTCTACAATACTTATTTTTTCATCAGACCTACCGTTGAGCCCCCAAATGTTTTGGCAACTTCACTGCCAGAATCTTTGGCCAGACTCTGAACTTTCACTCATGTGATACCAGCACAATAAACGTTTGCAAAAAGAGCACAAATCACATTCACAGAGTGGAAATACTATTTTTCTGCTCCTGTAGTGGTTTACCTCCTCACTTTAAATACTGAGATATACTCTGAATAGATCAAAGTGTCTTTGAGCAAGACACTAAATCTACACTTTAGCACTTTGCCTGGCAAACGTCCTCCATGGAGTATGAATGAATATGTGAACAGATGACAGACATTAAGCTGAAAAGCCCTTTGTGTACTCTGAGTGAGAGAAATTTTATATAAACACAGCCCATTTACCATATTTACAGCTGGATGATTATAAGGCACAGGGCAAGCCAAAGGCCCAGGACAATGTTATATTTCCAGAGCAGGACTATATCTTTGGAGACTTTACAGAGCGTCTGTGGGCATATATCACCATTGAGCAACTCTTGGAGAAGAAGTCAGTGGAATGCACACACTCACACATGCATCCATACGGTTATGCAAACACAACTGACATACGATTTTATGTTTTAAGATTTTTGTTTTCCATTTAATGAATTCCTTATGTGATAGTATATTAACCATATTTTATCTCACACACAAACATTTTTAAACTGCAGATCTTCTTCCCACTGTTCTACTTATTCTTTTTTATTGCTTAATCGAACTGGGTGGCTAACCTGCACCCAGTTAACACCCTGTCCTGTTTCATATTTACATAGTAAATGTAAAAAGTCCCATTCATAAATATTATTGTTGTACTTTCAGAGAGAAAGGTTCACCTGAAGAAAGGGCAAACGCGACTGCAGAGGCTCTGAATCTTTCCCTCAAATACAACTTTGTCACCCCACTCACATCCATGGTGGTCACCAAACCAGAGAATGAGGAGAATCCAGATGATGTGCTCATCGCAGACAAACTCACTGAAGGTAAAGCATACAGTTAGAATTATTAGGACGAATGTAAGATCCACCATACTTAAAAGCACTATGTATAAATGTATAATATAGAAATTATACTATAGATAAATGTGGGGAAGCCTGGCAAATGGAGGTACCAACACATACATTAATACACATGTAGGCATCTTGACAGTAATCGGTTTATGTAAAACTATACCGGTACAAAGGCCTACTAAGCCAGTACTTCCTTTTTTGTTACAGTCATTGTTTCATGATTGATATACTGTTATAGAGAAACATTTGTAGAACTTTAACCACATATATTTTGTACTGTCAAAAAGAACAGAGACAAAGACCTCAAGATCAAGGTAGGCAAAATTTTGCTTCAATTTATGAAATAATCTTTTTAAAATGATATGTAATCATGTATTTAAACTACTTTTTAAAATAATGTCTTTAAGGTTCCTCCGCTTCACGGTACCATTATTCTGCTCCATCTACTCCAACCTATTATGGTAAGTCTTCACATATATTTGATAGGTTCATGACATGCTATTGGAACACAGTTCGGTATGACATGTAGGGCAATGTCTGGAGCATTTTGATCAACTAAAAGACCAACCAATGTCAACCAAAAGAGGTACAAACATCTCACCCCGGGAGCATTGACGGTACAACCGTAAAGCACCATACATACCATTCATATGCAGACAAAAGTAACTGGTGTAATTGGCTAAGGTATCCATCAACACCATAAATCCAGGGACTTAGGTTTAAGTCCAAATTCAAGTTATTTCCTGATCCTACCCTGCTTCCCCTCTCCCACTACTTTCTTGATGCTGGCATCCTATTAAATGATCCTGATCCAAATGCTCTGGAATACCAGAATGGTTTGTCAGTCTCTATTCATCCATGCATGGAAATATATGAAATAGAAAAACATCGGTTTATGAGTAACATTTATTTTAATGGTTTCTTTTACAGTGTATCTAAATGTAACAACGTGTTATATTATGTACTTTGACTATAAATACCCAACACTAACTCTAATCCTAATCCTAACCCTATGGTACAGTGTAAGTACAAAATGTTACATACTGTTACAAAATGTAACTTTAATAGTGTAAGTACATCATTGTTACAAACTTTGCTACACCGTACTCTATGATGTAGATAAACTGTAACAGAGATCATATAATAATGTTTACAGTGTAAACAAGTGTTATTCTGAAGTGAAATTTTAAAAGTTAGTTAATAGTTTACACAACTGTGAAAACATGCAGCAGATGTTGTTGATGGTGTCAAATCAATTTTTATCTTGCAGTTGATGGTGATCCTCATTTCATCATTGAGGTACCAGAGATGAGTGATGCACTGTGTTTTAACATCGACGACAAACCTGGCACTATTTTCAACCTAGTAAGAGATCCCGTCCTGGGTAAGGTCAGACTTTAAGAAGAATGTGCATATATATTAAATCCATAATCGCATTGTTTCTCAAAACACATTCCTTCTCCTCCAAAATAACATATGAACATGTTGTTTCAACGAGACATGAAAAACAAAACTGACCCAAGAAACCTCTAAAGGCAGGTATTTGGTTTAATGACATTAACAGGGATTGTGGTGAATGGCCAAACCATTGGGGACAAGAAACTCATCCCTGGAGGCAAGGTGAATACATATTTTGGCCGTTTTGGGATTGTCCATCAACCCTTTGGCATAAAACTGATGGTAAGCACAGATGGGATATCTGTGTTTGTGAACAAGAAGGCAGTCAGGTTGAACTGGTCAGAAACAGCTTCAGTAAAAGATGAAAAGTGAGTACTGAAACGCTTCAGTCTTTACAAAAACACTATGCAGCAGCAGTTCTTTTGGTAACATAATATAAACACAAAGACATTTCTAATGATGAGGTTATACTACTTTTAGTATTGTGGTACAAGTTGCACCCCTCTGCAATTCTGATCATCCATGAATAACAGTCTATCTAGTAGGGCTGGGTGATATGGCACAAAAAAATGATCACTAGATTTTTTCCCCAATGTCAATCGCCCAATGTCAATCTTTAGCACAATTTTTTCCCTTGATACTAAGACTTTGAGAGCATCTGGATTGAAATCTGTCATTGATGGCACCAACATATCAAACACTGGCTTTATTTGCTCCATGTCACTTTAGCAATAGCCAAACCTTTGCCACACGACTACCATTATGTAACCTTTTTTGTCAACAAAGACATCAGCTTCAGGGGGTAACTCATGTTCAGTCTCACTTTGGTTGGCCCTGGTTGCACTTTCGCTCCCTCTGCTCTTTTTTAGCTTTACGTTCTCAGCAACTCAATGGTGCAGGGAAGGGTAGGCTGATTGCAGCCATGCCGTTTCTGCCATGTGATCGATTAAAAATGGCCAAAGCTGATCATCGTGGTTGACTTCATTTTAGTCACTATCACTGACCGCAATTGATTAATCATACAGCCATAGTGGCACGTGATGTCTCTGATGCACACAACATGACAATGGTCACTGTCCCTTCTGAGCATTGGATAAACATTTTAGACACGGTATCATGATCTCCAAACCCCTTGCCCATTTAAACATTTTTTTGCAATAGTACCAGTCTCCACGCCAGAAGAATCCACTTTAATTCAGGTGTGTACCGAGTGTACCGCTACTACAGCCAAACACATCAAAGACACGCCTATTTATGCAGTCTGGAACTGATCCCCACTTTGTTCCCATAGACATGACCTACCAATAACTTTCTTGGTATATTTACAATCTTTAATCATAAGACTGGGTCTTGAACTACCCTCAGTTCATCTTTGAGCTCAATTGAACAAAAAACCCAAATTTGAAGCAAGTGCTTTGAAAGGTGCATGAGATACAATATTACCATGATCAGGTTAAACATATGTATTAGGCACGATGCATACACGTACACATTGGTGGACAACCCAAAAACATGCTATGGCTATTGCTGACATGGTCTATTAATGTGTAGCAACTTTGCCTATTTATATTTCCTGTCTAGCTATTATAGAGTAAATGTGGATACAATATAAGACCCTAGAGTAATATTTTGCAAAACGAAGTGCTGAGTAAACGTATATTTTCAATACTAAACTCAAATTAGTTTACCTGACCTTACACCTTGAATCCACAGCATAGACCTGCAGATCTTAAATGATGGCCATCTGACCGTGACGCTAAAAGACTCCGTGAAGTTTGTCATCCTTTTGCACAAGGTGTGGAAGAAGCACCCATACCACCAGGACTACTTGGGCTTCTACACGCTAGACAGCCACCTGCTCTCCCCTAGAGTGCACGGCCTGCTGGGTAAGAAAGCGGCCACATATCTGAGCTCTTCAGTCAGAGTGTCTATGTCCTGTCAAGATTAGGTCAAGAGGGAAATTATGTTCTGGAATAATCTTCTGAACACTTTACTATACAGCAGAATGTATTGGTTGCATCCACATTCCTACTCCCCCCCCCCACCCCAGTCACAGACAGTTACACAGTAACATAACTTCTTTCTTTCTATTTTGAGTGGTTTACACATCCCATTTTGTTTTCATTTTCGTCATTAACACTGTTTTATTGTCTTCTGTCTAATTGTCTTCATTTTTATTTACATTTTTATCTGGCCATGAGTTCAAAGAATTTCACTATGGGAACGATCTTGAATCATTTTAAGTATAAACTTTACCTTTTGTTGGTCCTCTCTACAGGCCAGTTTTATCATGGTGTGCAGTTTGAAGTTAGCAACCTCCATCCAGGAGAAGACCCTGAGAAACCTGATGCCACAATGACTGTTAAAGGACAAACACTGACTGTGACTAGGTAAACAACAGCTTCTCTTATCTGCTCTGTAAAACTGAGTTTGCTATTCCCTTCCCTAAAAACGACCTCTGTTTCCTCAGAGGCTGGCAAAGAGATTTCCGCAGGAAAGTGAAGACCGGAGAGAAAGTGCCCTGCTGGTTTGTTCACTACAACGGCACTGGACTTATTGATGGGAGCCACGAAGACTATGTGGTTTCCAGCCTCTTTTAGCAAGCATAAGATTACACTGCATTAGCATTTTAAAATGTACGATGGACAACATAAGTACAATAAATCATTATCATGTGTTAAATAAAAGTCATCAATGACAATTACATTTTGTTGACTTTTGCATAGGACACTTTGTAGCAGTCATTAATGTGGATTAAATGTGAGTACACATTTCTGTATGTAAATGTGTGTAACATAAGATACAATAGTTAAGTTGTGCAAATGAAGGACACAGTAAAGTGTTTTCATGTTTCATGAAGTGTTTCATGTTTTTGCGAAGGCTTCAAAGTCATTTTCGCGGGATTTTAGTTCCTTACTGCCGTTGTGCCGGCTTGGACTGTGATCAGCTTGACTGGTGATGTTTGCCCAATTTCACTGAATATTCATGAAGCCCCCGCCTAGGCTACAACACGCCCCCGCCCCCGGATCACCATATGCATGAAGCCTGTGCCTGAGACAACGGTACAAAGTTTCGCCAAATAAAGAGTATGTCGGCAATGAAAGTGCAATGAACGACCACACCAGTGTCATCTACACACAATAAAAACATGTTGCATGAACAGTAACAAAATTCACACACATTTAAAATTGTTGTCCGAGAGAGGGCTCGAACCAAAGAAATGACATCACTAGAGCCAACACCAATGCCAGGCTGAGCTCGATCCTGCTACGCTACGGATCGCCGAGTCAGCCGTCTTCCTGACTGGTACATATCTAACACTGACCTCATTTGACACAAGTTAACATAGGCGAAAACATAAACGCCCATGTTAACTGGTGATATCACAAGTTAACATGGGGGTATCCTATTTTCATAGTATGTCAACTGGTGTCAATTGAGGTGAGCGTTGGGGTGTATTACAGTGACAGTTGCGTTCGTCGGCAGGTCGGTTGAGCATTGGTGCTAAAGGACTATTATTGAAGACTGATGGCCAGAGTTGCTGAACATTCTCCACTATGACCCTTTTGACAATATGTCACGAATATTGTTATATTGCAGTATTAGTCTTTGTATTTCTTTTGCATTATAACTTCAAGATTTTGGCAACCTTGTTGCTGATGAATCCAAACAAACCTGAATGGTGCCTGTTATGGCCGTTTGTCACACTGACACTCGAAATGAACATCATCCAAACTACATAGAAACACTACTTCCTGCACCCTGAATATGTGATGTACTCAGGCAGACACTGAATGCCCATGTTGACTTGCTGTGTTTTAGAGGTTTTTTAAGGCCTACATATTGTGGGATGTCGGGCTACAGTGGGAATGTGTCCTGCATGCCAGGTTCTTTGGTGTGAAACAGTGTTCGGTCAAATTACCCAGGGAAGACAAGTTTGGTCGTCCAAATGGCCTTGAACGTTTGTAGTGGGGTCATACGTTTCTCATAATAACCTAGGTTCGCTGGGCCTGCATGTGGGAAGACTCAACCTTGGATTCACAGCATTTGCTGTGTGGCTTGCATATCACAAGCTGACATGGGCGTATACTCTTTTCATAGTATGTCAACTGGTGTCGATTGAGGTGAGCGTTGAAGTGTGTTACAGTGACATGTGCGTTCGACGGCAGGTCGTGGCGCAACGGGAATGTGCATGGGCCTTGTGTTGAGTGCACTGCGTAGTGGGTTTGCATTTCTAGTTCGATTCTTGTTCGGAGGACCATTTTTTATTTTTTGTTGTGAATTGTGTTACTGTTCATGCAGCATGTTTGTTATTGTGTGTGGTTAAGACTGGAGTGAGCGTTAATTGCATTTTCATTGTTTGGACAATATGGGCCGCTTTGAAGGCCTGAACAAGCAGCTTTTGCTTATGTTAACTTGCGAACACCCATGTTAACTTGTGATATCACCAGTTAACATGGGCGTTTATGTTTTCGCCTATGTTAACTTGTGTCAAATGAGGTCAGTGTTAGATATGTACCAGTCAGGAAGATGGCTGACTCGGCGATCCGTAGCGTAGCAGGATCGAGCTCAGCCTGGCATTGGTGTTGGCTCTAGCGATGTCATTTCTTTGGTTCGAGCCCTCTCTCGGACAACAATTTTAAATGTGTGTGAATTTTGTTACTGTTCATGCAACATGTTTTTATTGTGTGTAGATGACACTGGTGTGGTCGTTCATTGCACTTTCATTGCCGACATACTCCTTATTCGGCGAAACTTTGTACCGTTGTCTCAGGCACAGGCTTCATGCATATGGTGATCCGGGGGCGGGGGCGTGTTGTAGCCTAGGCGGGGGCTTCATGAATATTCAGTGAAATTAGGCAAACATCACCAGTCAAGCTGATCACAGTCCAAGCCGGCACACCGTCCCAAGTGTTTAAGTCATGGCATTGTGCAACGTTAATTGTCTTATCTAGGATAATCATATCTAGTGGCGTCTTCCATTCCCCTGTCTTGCTGCCTGTCTGAGCATGAATCCCACAAAAGGCTCTGGAAGGACAGCGGTGAAAAAAAGAGATCAGGTACCAGTTAAAGGAGAACTTCGGTGTAAAATGAAAATTGGCATGTTAAAACATCATACCGAGTTAGTATGTGTACGGAGTAGCAAAATTGATTTAGCCTGTTGCATTCAGAGTTTAACTATTTTTTATCGTTTGTCCCAGAAGGCTAACAATGGAAGTGGTAGGTGCCCTTAGACGAAGCATGACGGCTACGCTATTTTTAAACCATTAAAACAGCTCGAAGAAACTCCACACTCCATCGGTAGTAAGGAGTTGTCATGCTTCGTTAATGACGTTGAGCCTTGCACCACGGGACCACAAGCGAAAGGATAACACGGGAGTAATAAAATGTGGGAAAAAGTACAAACATATAGTATATAGCACCTAAAAACACTCAAAAACTCACAAACGACAAGTCCCCAAAACCCAACCGGTAGAGTATGCAGAGTCCGTCAAACTCCAAACAGCATGCACACCTGCTAAAACCCCTCCACCAGCCCAGTACAGTACAGTTAAATACTGCAGAGAGAAATGTTTTGGGCATCTCTCTCTCTCTCTCTCTCTCACACACACACACACACACACACGCATGCACCCACAAGGCTAAATGTGTGCCGTTGTAGTTAATGCCACACACGTCATTTTCTGGGAGATCTACCTCTATTTTTTTTTAAGTAATTTCATGAAAGCACTTGTCTCAGGATTTCTACTTGAGTTTGCACTTTTTGTTTTTTGCACAATTCTGGGCAGCTCTGTTTGAAATTATCGCTTGGTTGTATTTTTGAAGATTGTTTTTGCACTTTGTGCTTTGTTTGAATAAAAAAACAGTCTTATTTCAACTCAATTGTGGTTAATCACTATGAAAATATTTAATGTTTTCCTGGATACCACCTTTGAAGTTAACCAAGAATGGTATGTAATCTGCAGGGATTGTAGTGAAAACAGTAAAGAGTAAAAGTGTGATTTCATGGGATCCTTTATATCGAGATATATATCGTATATCGTGAAATGGAGAAAATGTATCGGGATATTCATTTTTTCCCATATCGCACAGCTCTAGTTGTAGGCCCTAAGTCTATGTCTGCATGCTCCCATTTACCACAACAACCACTAACACACAGGGCTTTCCCTCTATCCCTCCATCACTAACACACAGGGCTTTTCCCTCCATCACTAACACACAGGGCTCTTCCCTCCATCACTAACACACAGGGCTTTTCCCTCCATCACTAACACACAGGGCTCTTCCCTCCATCACTAACACACAGGGCTTTCCCAGACTGTCTGTCTCTCAAATTTAACAGTGAAACATTATTTTGGATGTTTTTTTTAAAGACTTCTGTTCACTTTGTGGAGAGGCGATTCCTTTATTTCATCATTAGTTGACCTACTTTCCTTCAGCAAACTCTGAATGTGCTCAGGGTAACTGCCCTTTACCCCACCCCCTCTACTCTATCAGAATAATATAAAGTGCAGGCAGCGAGCAAGAGCTTCGCTCAGGCTGAATCATGTCTGTATTTAGGACTGTACTGCTGCTCTGGGTGAGTGTAGGTGCGTGGGTCAGTATCCATGGCGCTCTGGTTATATCTAAGGATAATGTGGAAGAGGTGAGTGCTCACAGCTATGCAGACATTCCTCACTACATGCACAACCAATGAGTACCAATGTCAGCCAGACAGTCTCAGAACCAAAGAATGGGTCTAGTATTAAGACTACAGGCATTTACTTTTGTGAAGTAGGTGACAATTCAGTAAGGACAATGACAAATGTTATAAATTATAATAAATATTATATGATAAATATTATTTAGGTAACACTTTATTTGATGGTTCCTTTTACAGTGTATCTAAATGTGACACCATGTAATATTATGTACTTACGCTGTACATACCTAACACTAACCCTGGTCCTTACCCTTACCCTAACTCTTAAGTACAAACTTTGTTACACTGTACTTCATCACCCCACTTTACCAGGGACTGTAAAACAAGCTGGAACTATTATTTTTTATATTGTTTCTACAATATTCTGCATTACCTCTGCAATTATTTTACAATACACATTATACTGTAGTTTCACAATGCAGTCTTTGAATACTTCTGTAATATATTTGAAATGACTATAGGAATCCTTTCCCCTTCCATTTGGGGAAGGAGTTATACCTACTTGGTGCCACATAGAAACTGGACCAATGAACCCAATGAATATGTAAGAATATGTTTGTGTGACTTCATAAACTTGGTACCACACAAAATGATGTAATTGAATGTAATCTTCATATGATTTCTAAATAAAAACGTAGTGCTCGTAACAGAGTTGCAGTGTGTCACTAGGTGCACATAGCAACATCTAAACTGACATATTGAAAAATAAAATCAGGTTGCATTGTAACTCCATTACCACTTTATCTTTCCCATCTGTTGTTTTACTAAAGGAATAACTATGATATTTTTATGTCATATAAATCTGTTCAAACTATTGGCCACCTCAGTGATGGGTCATCAACCCATCCTCCATTGTCAGCTCCTCAGCCACTGATCCCCTGCTGATCAGGCTCCACTAAGTCTGGTAGAGCCCTCCAATCACTCTTTTGACACTAGGTAGAGAGGCCTAGCAACCAATCGGCGGCCGAGGTCCTGGCAGAGCCTGTGCCGAGCACTATTTCAACCAGTGCTCCCTGTTCAAGGCACTACCCACGGACCTGCAGGTTAAGTGGATCAAAGATGGGAAGTGGTGCTTGAGGTGCGGTCGCGACCATCAGACTGCGCAGTGTTACCTCAGGGCTCGCTGTCAGCAGTGCAACCGCACCCACCTGGAAGTGCTGCATGAGGTGAACAGCATCAACTCACCCACCTCGTCGGAGAAGCTGACCACCACTCGTGAGCCTGTGTCCTACTACGTGGACCCTGCACATGGTAGCACAGTGCTTCTCAAGATGGTGAAGGTGTGCCTCCATCATCGTGGGAAGAGGATGGAGACGTATGCCATCCTGGACGACGGGTCTGAGCGCACCATCCTCCTTCACAGTGCTGCTCAGAAGCTGGGTCTCCAGGTATGTCCCTGGAGGAGAAGTTGGCTCTGAGGACTGTTTGCCAGGATCACAGGACTGTTGCAGGGAGGTCTGTCTCCTTCTCTGTTTCACCTGTTGATCAGTCTCAGAAGCAGTTCCACATCCAGCAGGTGTTCACCTCTCCCGAGCTTCGCCTGTCTAGTCATTCCCATCCTGTAGAGGCCCTTCAACAGACCTACCCTCACCTCAGAGGTCTGCCTCTTCATCAGTTCACTGAGGCTCAACCCCTGCTGCTCATTGGCTCTCACTACCCTCATCTCCTCACTCCAGTCAAGCCAGTGCATCTGGGCCCTTCAGGTGGGCCAGCAGCACTCAAGACCCGCCTTGGTTGGACGCTGCAAGGCCCAGCCAAGCTCCCACGGTCATCATCCTCATCCGCTCACTGTCTGTTCACGGGGACACAGACACCTGCTAGTCCTCATCAGTCTGCCAAGCGCCAGCTACGCACCCCACGCAGGCTGGCTCAGGCAGCGACTAGCAGTCATCATCGTCGCCGGAAGCAAGCAGGGGGTGACGGTCGTCAGGCAGTCAGATCAGCAGTCAGTCCAGCTGATGACAACCCGAACTGGTGCCTCCCTCTGCCTCAGCTTCCCCCCTCAGCTGTGGCCCAGGCCGCAGGTGGTAGCAGCACCACCAGTGGCAGGAAGGAGCTACAGCATTCATCCATCAGAGCCTGTCATGGGGCAGCTACCGCCAGAGCCGCCTCAGCCAGGACATCAGCTCGTTTCAGCACAACAGTGTGTTAAGGTTCTAGTGGAGATTGCTTTCATTAATGCCTGTTGGGGCCTCGCCCCGTTTTCTATTGCCTCCCATTGTCCTGTTATCCCCAGGTTTTGCCATTGGTGCTGGGAGTAATGGGCGGTACTATAAGAGGGCCTGGCTCGATGGTGGCTCTCTCTCTTTCTTGCCCTCTTGCTCTGGCTCCATATCGTTGTGCTGGTTGGGAGAGTTGGGTCTCCAGTCCGTGTGTCATCGCTCTTTGTACACCCGCGCGCGTTTTCAAAATAAGCCTACAAAATTTAGCGCTTCAACCATGCACTTGTCTAATCAAGCCTGTACAAAAACCAAAACAGGCTATGCGTCCAAACAAACACTCTTGCTCCTTTGCGCTCCCAAACAGAAACACTTGTGCAAGATGGCAAGATGGCGGCGCGTGCACATCGCGAGGCCCAGTGTCTCATCAGTTTTTGCAAGTTTGCAGTACTATACCTGCTCATTTCGGGACTGTTCGTTCAGAACAGCTTTGCCTTCACATCCTACACCCGACAGGAGCTTTTGGACATCGGACTACAAAACTCTGACTGTTTTATTAGCAATCTACAACTCATCCCTGAGCTCAGAAGAACACTCGGCGCTGCACAGGCGACTCGGCCGGCCGGAAGTGCTCGCAGGCGGCGTCGAGACCGTAAACAGAGGCGAGGAATACGTGGAGGGATAAGAGCTAAGCTAAAGCTAACACCTCACCAGCTTTCTCTACCCAGCATTTTCCTGGCTAATGTGCGGTCGCTGACGAACAAAATGGATGAGCTACGGCTTTGGATTACCCACGACAGGAGACTTACGAACTGCAACATCATGGTTTTCACAGAGACATGGTTACACAGTGGAGTACCCGACAATGCTATCGAGCTAGCCGGACGCTACACTCTCCGGGCGGATAGAACAGCAGATGATTCCGGTAAGACGAGAGGCGGAGGTGTGTGTATTTATGTTAACAGAGCTTGGTGCACGGACTCTGTCATTGTTGGAAGAAACATCTCCGCTAACCTAGAGTTTATTATGGTTAAGTGCAGACCGTTCTATCTGCCTAGAGAGTTTACTGCGACAATCAAAACAGCTGCATACATTCCCCCGGATGCTGACGCTAAATCTGCTATGTCTGAACTGCATGCAGCTATTAGCAAGCAACAAACTGCTCACCCAAATGCTACATTTATTGTGGCGGGTGACTTTAATCACTCAAACCTCAAGACAGTACTCCCAAAATTTCATCAACATGTCTCCTGCAGCACGTGAGGAGAAAAAACTTTGGATCATGTCTATACAAACATTGCTGGAGCCTACATGGCAACTCCCCTCCCCCACCTGGGACAGTCTGATCACCTCTCTTTGTTTCTTACCCCCAAATACTCACCACTCATTAACCTTTGAGAAGCCATCAGTGAAAACCATCAAAGTGTGGCCGGAGGGGGTAGACTCAGTACTCCAGGACAGGTTTAAAGACACGGACTGGAGAAGGTTTGCCTCTCAGGCTACCTGTGGCTCTCATACAAACATTGACTCCTACAGCCATTCAGTACTGGATTATATCAACACCACAATTGACAGTGTTACCACGGAGAAACAGATAACCACGTACCCTAATCAGAAGCCATGGATGAACAGGGAAGTGCGTCTGCTGATGAAAGCACGTGACAGTGCCTTTAGATCAGGAGATGCTCAGGCCTACAGCTCGTCCAGAGCCAACCTGAAGAGGGGCATCAAAAAGGCCAAGCACGAACACAAGCTGAAGGTGGAGGAGCACTTTTCCCACTCTGACCCCCGACGCATGTGGCAGGGCATCCAGGCCATCACAGATTACAAGCCCAGCAACTCCTCACCAAAAGAGATGACTGCATCCTTCCTTGACGAGCTAAATGACTTTTATGCCCGTTTTGACAAGGACAACCTAGAAAAGGCTGCTAAAACAGAACACCCTGCTGACCAACAGGTCATCACACTCTTGCCAACAGACGTTCACAATGCACTGAGCAGAATCAACCCACGTAAGGCTGCTAGCCCTGACGGCATTCCTGGACGTGTGCTCAGAGCGTGTGCTGAGCAGCTCGCTGGGGTCTTTACTGACATCTTCAATCTGTCCCTGGCCCAAGCAGTTGTACCAGCATGCTTCAAGACCACCTCCATAATACCCGTGCCAAAACACTCTTCTCTGTCGTGCCTGAATGACTACCGCCCTGTAGCACTAACACCCATTGTTATGAAGTGCTTCGAGCGGCTGGTCCTGGCACACCTCAAGAACTGCCTGCCCCCCTCACTGGACCCTCACCAATTTGCCTACCGGAGCAATAGGAGCACGGAGGATTCTGTATCCACAGCACTGCACTGTGTGCTCTCCCACCTGGACAACAAGAACACATACGCACGAATGCTGTTTGTTGACTTCAGCTCAGCATTCAACACTGTCATCCCCTCCAAGTTAATCACCAAACTTGAGGATCTTGGAATCAGTGGCCCCCTCTGCAACTGGATCATGGACTTTCTAACCAACAGACCCCAACATGTTAAGTCTGGCCACAACCTCTCTACCACCATCACACTGAACACTGGCGTGCCACAGGGCTGCGTGCTGAGCCCGTTCCTGTACTCCCTCTTCACCTATGACTGCAGGCCTATGTATGGATCCAACTCCATCGTCAAGTTTGCAGATGACACCACGGTGATCGGACTCATTACTAACAACGATGAGTCAGAGTACAGAGCAGAGGTTCAGCACCTAGCTGCCTGGTGCGCGCACAATAACCTGCTCCTCAACACCAGTAAAACCAAGGAGCTCATTGTGGATTACAGGAAGGAGAAGGTAGACACACACACTCCTATCCACATCAATGGAATGGCTGTTGAACGTGTCTCCAGCTTCAAGTTCCTGGGAACTCACATCTCAGAGAACCTATCATGGACAACTAACACCTCCAGCCTGGTCAAGAAGGCTCACCAACGGCTCTTCTTCCTGAGGACACTGAGGAAGAACCACCTGTCTGCCGATATCCTGGGCAACGTCTACCGCTGTGCGATTGAGAGCATCCTGACCAACTGTATCACAGTGTGGTATGGGAACTGCTCTGTCGCTGACCGGAAAGCACTACAGCGGGTGGTGAAAACCGCCCAACGCATCACAGGGACCCCACTACCTGCCATCGAGGATGTCCAGAGAAAACGGTGCCTACGCAGGGCTCGTAGCATCCTGAAGGACCCCTCGCACCCCAATCATAGACTTTTCCAGCTCCTCCCCTCCAGAAGGCGGTTCAGGAGCCTTCGGACTAAAACCAGCAGATTTAGGAACAGTTTCTTTCCTACAGCTGTTTCCCTGCTGAACTCTACCCCCTACTGAACCTCCATGACCTCACACTACACCACTACGCAGCTCCCATGCCGCGCCCCCCTCCATGCCACCACTCACACCCCCTGAACTCTACCCCCCGCTGAACCTCCATGTCCCCCTACTACGCCACCACTCTCTCCCCCTACCATGACACCACTACCACTACCTCCACGCCCCGTCCTTCTTCATCTCTCCCAATGTCAGTGAACTTTACCCAATCCCCGCATCCATTGGCACTCCACCCCAAAACAAAAATGTATATTGTCAATACTGTATATCTCCTGTATATCTCTGTGTTATAGTACATCTGGTATACCTCTGTGTTATAGTTCATCCGGTATATATCTTGTACATATTGTTCATACATATCATATTTACTAACTTATATATTTATAGCACAACTGTATACTTGTCCATCGCCCATTATATATATTAATAGCTCTAGTGTATAGTTGTTTATAGCACATCTGTTTATATCCCCCACAAAGTTTAACAACAAAGTACTCCCACATGTTCATATTGCCCTACTTATTGTACATAATTCACTACTGTCTATATTGTATATACTGTACATATCGCACTTGCTGCTCTTGCACTTCTGATTAGATGCTAAACGACATTTCGTTACCTGTATTTATACATGTGTAATGACAATAAAGTTGAATCTAATCTAATCTAATCTAATCTAAAGGAGCAAGAGTGTTTGTTTGGACGCATAGCCTGTTTTGGTTTTTGTACAGGCTTGATTAGACAAGTGCATGGTTGAAGCGCTAAATTTTGTAGGCTTATTTTGAAAAATGCATTGCACTGTTTGATAGCTGATAATTTTGACTGGCATTTTGAGCGTGTATTAGTGAAACTTTCTTAATTTGTAGCGTTTGTGAAGTGAGATTTAGACCTCCTATAAGGAATTTAATTGGGTTTTTGGTAGATCGTTGGAATGGATGCGTTTCTGTCTAAGCCTTCTGTAGGCAGTTTGAAAGCGCTAAAGAAAGAGCAACTTTTAAAAGTAGCGGAGCATTATGGGTTTGATTCGAGTTAATTCCTGAGGCATATCGTCAGAAATTCCGAAACTGCCGAAAAATTGAGAGGCAAACATACTTGGAATTGGTGCGTGAATTGTCTTTTTACTCGCTGGCGCACAGCTGAAGGCGTGGAGACATTTGCTGAATTGTGTGAATTGGTGATACTTGAGCAATTTATAAACATATTGCCTGATCGTATTGCCACTTATTTAAACGAGCAGGGAGTTAAGACTAGTGATGGCGAGATGAAGCTTCATGACACTTTGAAGCCTTCCAGCCAAATGTGTTGGAAAGTGATTCATTTCTCGAGGCTTCAAATGCACAGTGGGGACACCTACGGGTCAACGCAATACAAGAGTAGTGAAAAAGTGAACACTTTGGTGTGAGTGCAATGACAACTCTGCGTGCCGTGTGGCTCGAAAATAGGCTAACTTTTCATGCACTGACTCCATCTTTAGCCTAACACATGTGGGATTAATAGCAGGCAAATAATGTATTAAATAATATATATTGAATGTGCGCCACTTTTTAAGGTTCAAAACAAGAATTGAACCCCAGTTGCTAGACTACCAGTATGACACTCTACTATGTGTGCCACTGTCATCTGCACTTACAATGTGTGAATTATGAGCTAATTGTATAACACATCCTTATGCTCTTTAGCTCATTAATATTTGTGTTCTGTGATGACATTAAATGACATTAAATGACATCTGTGATGACAATGAACATATAGCACTATATATACACTATTCTCATAGTGTATATATAGTGCTATATAGAGTATAGTGCTGTTGAAGTGTTTTTTATAATTAGAATGTATGCTTATGGTGAATGTATGCTTGTGTGACAGGGTAGGAGGTGAATGCTTGGTGTTACTTGGGAAGTGGGATTAATTATTTTTATTCAGAAACAGTATCTGTTCCACCGCCTTGGGAGATAGTCGGTTTCTTTTCTTAGAAACGACTTACCCTGCCTTTGAAAAGACCCGCTCACAGGGCACAGAAGAAGCTGGTATACATAAAAACCGTTGGGCCAGTATGAACAAATTTGGATAGAGACTTTTGTGTGTGCTCCAATATGTCAGTGGATTTTCTTTTCTAGGTATGTGGGCTTCCACAATGGCATCGGCAGTTGAATTATGACTCTGCCTGCTCTGCTGCACAGTCGCATCTAAATGGCGCCACAGATTACCTGAGGGGGGAAAAAAAATAAGAAGGTTATGAAATGTGAAAATAAAATACCATTGTAGTGTGCAGCACTAAACATACCAGTGGAGGTGGAAGGTCCCGCATCTTCACCAGCTGTTGGTAGCTGTGTTGCTGGAGGACGTGGTGTGTGACTGGAAATGATGAAAGTACATTCAGAGGTCAGTCTTTGGACTGCCTCATCGGCCTTGGATGAGCTGAGAAAGCCAAGCGTCTTGAACCTTGGGTCCAGCAGTGTTGGTAAGGTAAAGATGCTCATCATCTGAAAGATGCTCATCATCTGAGCTTCTCCCTCACCTGACGAAATAAATGTTCAGCAAGCTCCTTGGCCATGGTTGTTTTTTTTGTGGAATCTGCTCTCCAATTGTGTAGTCCAGCATCTTCATCAGAGGTATTATCTTAGAAGCAGACACCTTCTTCTCCGTAGACAATTCAATTGTTGCTTCATTGAATGGGGACAGCATGCAAAGGCACTCCTCAACAACAGCAAACTCTGCAGAGGTCAAAGGTGTAACATCAGTCTGGAGAGATGACATTGCTGCACTCAGTGGTTCACGCTCTCCATACATCCTCTCAAACATGAGAAATGTGCTGTTCCAGCGCGTCTCCACTTCCTTTATCAACTTGAGAGTTGGTCGTCCCAACTGCACCTGGATCTGCACAAGTCTTTCCTTTACAGAGAGCAAGAAAAATATCAGGGCTAAAGAACTATAGTCAGTCACATAAAACAGTAAATATATGTTTGTACGCGTGCGTGTGCGATGCACATACAATATAACATACCTTAGCAGTGGTGCTGCATCTGAAGAGATTCACCACTTTCCTGGCTCTATTGCGAAGCTCTTGAAGTCCATGTGTCTGGTCAAGAGCTTTTTTCACCATTAGGTTGATGGTGTGGGCAATGCAGACACCATGTTTTAAGTTTAGCTCCCTGCCTGCAGCAATCATGTTGTTTGCAGCATATGTTACAAGGCAGGTGACTTTATGCATAATCCCCCATTCCTCCATAATGCAGCTTTGGCAGCCGCCAAGTGTGCAGCAGTATGGCCCTGTGGAAAATGCTGTACCCCAAAAACAATCGTTTTCAGTTCATTGCTGTCGTTGAGGAAATGGCATGTGACGGCCAAATATGCATCCATATTGATGGATGTCCACATATCAGCTGTAAGGCTGACTGCATTAGCCTTCAGGACACAGGCTTTGGCCTCCTCTTTGGCTTTGGCATATTTTGCAGCCACCATAGCCTTTAAAGCCTGAGGAAATAATAAAAGTTATTGAATAAAAGTTATACATTTTGTTCACAAACTACAATTATTAATTGCAGTCATTAATTATTATTAATTATTATTATTGTTGTTGTTGTTGTTGTTGTTATTATTATTATTATTATTATTATATTATTAATTATTATTATTAATTATTATACCTGTCTGGTTGGGAGAACATAGGTAGGGTCAAGTTTATTAACAAAAGCTCTGAAGCCTTCATCCTCGACCACAGAGAATGGCTGGCTATCCTTGACCACCATGTTCACCAATTCCTCATCCAGTTCTCTTTTCCTGGAAGCTAAAGCAAAGTAAAAAACAACTGAATGAGATCACAGTTAACGCAGGTTTGTGCCATATAGGCTATAACAGACACATAGCAGAACACACCTTGGATAGAGACAGCAGGTCCAGAATCCTCTTGCTCATGCAAAGCACGGTAGTGCCTCAGCATGGATGAGGTATTGTTGTTGTATCCCAGTTCTTTATCACACACCAAGCATTTCACCTTGAAAAGAGAAAACCCTTTATATCAAAATATACAGAAAAAATATATATCTTAGCAAAGAAATTTATTTAAATTTATTATTGCCAAATTTATGCTACATTTACTTTACCTTGTTAGGTGAAATAAGATCAAAATGCTCCCAAACTGCCGAATATCTCCTTTTCCTTGCACCTTCCATCGCTGAAACTTTCTTCTCAAAACTCGTTTCTTACCACTTACTAACAACCCACAAGTAAACATCCCCGTACGAACAGCTTTATACTTGAAACTTCCCGCCATAGTTGAACCTCTAAACGGAGCAATTAAGTCCACGTGAGGCTTCATACGTGGCAGATGACGTCACCTCACACTATTCAACGCCTCATTTGTCTTTGATCACGTGATTTTTTGGATACGACACAAGCCTTGAATCGGGGCTTCATCTGACACGCCCCCTTTTGCTCAACACAAGCGTCAAATCCTTGGTTCAAACGTAACATCACTAGTTAAGACTGCAGCAGCAGCGGCGGTGCTGGCAGATAAATACATCCTGACTCATAAGCATAGTGTCTGTGCGAATGAAGATTATCGCCCTCGTTGTTTCAGTTCCTTTAAAAGTGACGCTAGAACTTTGACATCTGATTCTGTTTTGAAAAATGATCCAGTGAGAGAGGACACTGATGGGGCCAGAGAGGACGAACCTCTTGAGCAGCAACAGCAACAAGTAAGTATTGGTGATGGCTATAACCCCTTCATTACAGCTGGCCATGTTTCACTGGTTGGCGTGGACCAGAAGGTTCCAGTGCGGATACTACGTGACACTGGAGCTTCAGAATCTTTTGTTGTGGATTCTCTCTTGCCTTTCTCACAGTTGTCTGATACTGGGACATGTGTCCTTATTCGGGGTATTGGGATGCACACTATTTCTGTTCCATTGCATCGAGTAACTTTGGAGTCTGAGCTGGTGAGTGGGGAAGTTGTTTTGGCTGTACGCCCATCTCTTCCCATAGAGGGCGTAGATGTCATAATTGGGAATAACTTGGCAGGTGGGCGTGTGTGGCCTGAAGCGTCACCACCCCCTGAAGTAAATACAACAGCCGTTTTACCTGTTGAATCAGATTCATGTTCAGCTGATTTTCCTGAGGTATTCACCTCCTGTGCTGTGACTCGTGCAATGAGTCAGAACCAAGGAGGGGAACAGAAACCAGACTGTGTGAAAAGTTCTGTCTTGATTTTGCCTCGGTTACCATCTACTCTTTCCCGTGAGGAGGTGGTGGTGGCACAGAAGAAAGAGGAGGATTTGGTTGGCCTGTTTGCTCTTGCCTTGACAGAGGAAGAGCTGAGAAGTGCAGCTAATGGCTATTCTGTGGTCGACAACCTGTTGGTGAGGAAATGGTCTCAGTTGAGGTGAGGTTGGGGATCCAGTTATTCAGATTGTGGTGCCAAAGCCATTTCGTGATGTGATTCTGCAGGCGGCACATGGGGACGTGGCAGGTCACTTTGGTGTTCGAAAGACACATTTACGTTTGTTACAGAATTTCTTTTGGCCCAGGATGAAGAGAGATGTTGCTCAGTTTATAAAAACTTGTCATGTTTGTCAGCTGGCAGGGAAAAACAACCAGTCCATTAGACCAGCTCCCCTGTGTCCAATTCCATCGGTGGGCAAGCCTTTTGAGCATCTCATTATTGACTGTGTGGGCCCCCTTCCAACTTCTAAGTCAGGTTGTGCTTACCTGTTAACTGTTATGTGCCAGGCCACGCGTTATCCGGCAGCTTATCCATTACGGAGCATTACAACACGAGCAGTGGTAAGGGCACTCACACAATTTATTTCCATTTTTGGTATACCACGTGGGATTCAGAGTGGTCAGGGAAGCAATTTTACATCAACAATGTTTCGAAACATCCTTAAACCTGATCCTGATAAGTGTAAGGTGTTGGAAGCTGAGGTACAGTATCTTTTAAACAATGGCTTGGCTGAGCCCTCTCATTCCAGTTGCGCATCACCTTGTTTACTTGTGGCCAAGCCAGACCAAACCTTTCGTTTTTGCACAGACTATCGCCAGTTAAATAAGCTTACTAAACCAGATTCTTTCCCGCTCCCCAGAATGGATGATTGTATTGATCAGGTGGGTGCTGCAAAATATGTAAGTAAATTCGATCTTTTAAAGGGCTACTATCAAGTTAGGCTCACTCCTCGTGCCCAGGACGTGTCTGCATTCATCACACCCTCTGGCCTGTACTCGTACCGAGTAATGAGTTTTGGGTTGCGGAATGCACCCGCAACATTTCAAAGACTCATGAATCAGATCGTTGCAGGTCTAGAGGGGTGTGCAGTTTACCTGGATGATGCAGTGGTGGCGAGTAACACCTGGCCAGAACACATAGGCCACATAAGAGCACTTTTTGAGCGTTTGGTAGCAGCGAAGCTAACAATAAATTTGGCAAAATGTGAATTTGCACGCGCCACTGTGGTCTACTTGGGTAAGGTAGTGGGTCAGGGGCAGGTTCGTCCAGTGAGGGCCAAGGTCTTAGCCATCGATCAGTACCCTCCACCCACGACGAAGAAGGAACTCCAGAGGGTTTTTGGAATGGTAGGTTACTACAGAAGTTTCTGTAGTAACTTTTCAACTGTGGTCTGTCCGCTTACAAATCTTTTGAAAGGAGGGGTGAAATTTGTTTGGACTGCAGAGTGCCAGAAGGCATTTGATAATGTTAAGTCACTCCTCAGCACCTCGTGTGTGCTGGCGGCTCCCCGGCTGGACAAGCCATTCCAACTTCAGGTGGACGCCAGCCAGGTGGGTGCTGGGGCTGTACTTCTTCAGGCAGATGACTGTAACATCCAGCGACCAGTATGCTACTTCTCAAGGAAGTTTAACAAGCACCAAGCAAACTACTCTACTATAGAGAAGGAAGCTTTAGCCCTTATTTGGGCGTTGGGGCATTTTGATGTTTATTTGGGGGGTGGCATACACGCCATACAGCCCTTGGTCGTTTACTCTGACCATAAGCCCCTAACATATTTGCACACACTACACAATCCCAATCAGAGACTCATGCGGTGGGCTTTGTGTTTACAGCCTTACCACTTGGAAATCCGGCACATCAGGGGTGTGGACAATGTGATTGCCGATGCATTGTCTCGCTCCTGGGTTCCTGTGTGATGTTTTGTGTCATTGTCTTCTGTCTCTCTTGTTCCGCTTTCTCCTTTCCTTAAATAGGCTTTCCAAGGTACCTGGATTGCTGGTGGAGTGAAGGGTTCGGAGGGGTGGTGGGGTTGCTGACATTTGACATTTCACTTGGTGGTGGTTGGTATCCATGGACATGTAAGGACAGTCCTGAAGACCTTATTGGTATTGTCTGGTGGTGGTTTGCACATTGTGTGGTGATGGTTGCCTTAAATGTGTTTAATTAGAATTGTTAAAGTAGTTATTTTGCTATGTCTGTCATATAGTTATATATGGACATATTGTTGAGATGGGTTTTAACATTTTGAAATAAAGTATTGAATTTTAAAAGTATGGTTTTTATAAATGTGAGGTGTACTGTTCCGTGGCACAGGGCAGTTGGGTCTGATCTGCTTTACAGAGCCCCATTTATATGGGCCTCTGTTTTAAGGGAGGGGGAATGTGGGAATGTTAAGGTTCTAGTGGAGATTGCTTTCATTAATGCCTGTTGGGGCCTCGCCCCGTTTTCTATTGCCTCCCATTGTCCTGTTATCCCCAGGTTTTGCCATTGGTGCTGTGAGTAATGGGCGGTACTATAAGAGGGCCTGGCTCGATGGTGGCTCTGTCTCTTTCTAGCCCTCTTGCTTTGGCTCCATATCGTTGTGCTGGTTGGGAGTTGGGTCTCCAGTCCGTGTGTCATCGCTCTTTGTACACCCGCGCGCGTTTCTACATTTTTGATTTACCCCTAGACATACTTTGCACTACATTTTTCCTTTTCTACACATCGCTGACTTTCTATCTTTTTAATGTTGACTTGTTAAATGAAAAATAAAAATATATTTTTATGGAACCAAAAGCTGTAGCGTGGTCTCCCAATTAATGTTGCAGCCACCGTGAGCCAGGTGGTTGTAACAAGTGCCAGACAGCCGTGTGGAAGAGCAGCTCTACAACTGTGACTCCACTGCATCGTCGGAGCCTCATCGGTCCAGTCATCGCCGTGGGTAGATGGGGCGGCTGGGACAACCGACGTCGGTTCCGGTCATCCCTGGAGCTGGTGGCAGCTGACAGGGCAGCCTAGATCTCGGACCAGACGACACGCTGCCTGTCTTCTGACCCATCAGCATCCCAGCACTCACCCAGCACCCATCATGGACACAACTTTGTTCCACAAATATGACATGTTTTAAGCGAATAGTTGCGCGGTTGTCTCAAGTTTATTTGCAGCTCCTTCTATTTTTTCATTTTCTGCTCCTTATCGCTTAAGTGGGTCAATTTAACGATGTGACATCTCATAACAGCAGCAAACTTTTACAAACAGGTTGTTGTGGGATAATTTGGGGTATAAATGGTCTGCAGTGTAGGCTCTGTGTAATGCAACTGTTTCTACCTTCTGACATTGAACTACAAAATGTTTTTTTGTATACATCGCTAGTTCAGTCCAACAAACACTTCTCATATGTTATGCTTATTAAATAGGGCAACTGTCGCTGCATCTGACCCACCTAAACAAGAACACACATTGCTAAAATCAACATACATTACATGTTTAAAGTGAATCACTGCGCTTCTGATCATGCCCCTTAAGCTGAGACAGCACACCTTCCGCAATGACAACGCAATGAAAACGTTCCCGTGTGGACGTAAATATTTACTGCTCCGTTGTCGTGTGGACGCAACTTTTTTTTTAACCCGCAAAGAAAAAAATCCAGGAGCGTTGTCGTGTGGACGGGGCCTAAGTCTGGTAGAGCCCTCCAATCACTCTTTTGACACTCGGTAGAGAGGCCTAGCAACCAATCGGCTGCTCCCAGCAGCCTCTGCGAGGTTACCTGATCGTTATCCCCTCCTTTTACAAAATCAATATTATCACGTTATTGTATCTCTTTCTAGAACAGTTTTAATGCAGACACGAAAATGAAATGGCCTTACACATTTAACATCTGACATCTGACAACAAATCAAAGCCTGCTTATACCACAGTTACCACACTTGTGTTTCATTAATGGGTTTATGTAATGTTTCAATGTTACCTCACTTTTCTTTTATGTTTACTGTGTTATAGCTTTGCCATGTCACAAAGCATTTAAACTGCAACAGAAACTCATGTACAAATATAATATGAATTGATATGCGTCATATGAAGTGATAAGACCCCAAATGGACTACAATAATCATATGCAAATTACCATGCAAATATAAAGTTAATCTACACTCTAAAGCATGCTTCACAATAGAAAATACAAGCTACAGTAGTATAGAGATTAATTATTAGGTAAGTGAACGGAATGTAACTTTAAACTAACTTTAGTACCATATAATGTGTAATAAATATCTTTAGCGGTCTCGGCAACAATGTTTCTATGTAAACCTTGAATGACTGAAATATTTTGGTCTTTCTTTCAGATAAAGCCTGACACTGGCAAACGCATTGAGGTACTAATATGTTTGTTATGCAACATTTCATGGGTAGCTAGGGGTAAATGGGTATTATTTCAAAGTTAGCCTTTTTTAGAACAATAATGTCAAATCTCCAGTATAAACTGAAAGAATACAATGACACTTAAGTACATTTTAGCCTTGTAATTTTTCTCTTTTTTCCAGAAGCGAAGTATAAATGATGCAGAGGTAAGGAAAATCTCAGTTTTTTTATTGAGATTTGTAAAGCTAGTTGAATTTGTGTTTTAACAGAAGATTTTCAAACCTGGTCTGAATGATTTACCTACTTAGAGTGCATATTACGTAAATGACTGGCTGTTTTTCCCTGTTGGTTATCCAATGACATGGTAGTAATATGTTCAGACCCACAAATTACAGATATTTGCGATTTGGAACAGGTTGAAATTCAGAGTGTGAAGTTGGACTGCAAAGTGACATCTCGGTTTGCTCACACCGTCATGACCACCAAAGCACTCAACAAAGGCAACTCTTCTAAGGAAATATTCTTTGAGGTGGAACTACCAAAGACTGCTTTCATCACCAACTTCAGCATGTCAGTTATCTCCTCATCATTTCCTGTTGTCCTCTGTAGTCTTCCTCTGTTGTCCTCTGTAGTCTACATATTCTCTGTATTCCACAAGCCCCCCTGAGATTTGTCCCGTAGCATTATCAGGATATGAAGTGATATATCCTTTAACAAAATTTCATCAAAGTAACTGTAAGGCCACCAATTCAACCAAGTTTTAAATCCATGTGTATTTCTCCTGTACTATACATGAACGTTGGCACAGTACAGATATTCTTATATTTTGTTTCCTTGTCCCTTCTAGGGAGATTGAGGGGAAGACCTATGTCGGTGCAGTAAAGGAGAAGGAGACGGCCAAGAAGCAGTATGAGAAGGCTGTATCATCAGGACAGACTGCTGGGCTCGTCAAGTGAGTTGGGCTAGAGGTGGAGCTGGAAAGTACTGGGTGTATTGCTCACTTTGCACTATCGACTGTCAACATTTTGGTGTGTGTGTGTGTGTGTGTGTGTGTGTGTGTGTGTGTGTGTGTGTGTACGTGCATGTTATGCTAGAGCATCAGGCAGAAAGATGGAGAAATTCTCTGTTTCCGTGAACATCGCAGCTTCTAGTTCGGTCGTATTCACATTGACATATGAGGAACTACTGAAGCGTCACCTGGGAAACTATGAGATAATGACGCGTGTCAAACCAAAGCAACTTGTCCAGAATTTTGAGGTAGTGCCAATTTTACTACCACCAACACTGGTAATTTTTATATCAGCATTACAACCATAATGGTGATTGGAAATAATATAATGTTATATGTTATGTGATTAGATTGTGGCAGACATCTATGAGCCTCAAGGAATTGCCTTCCTGGATGCCTATGGGACATTTATCACTAATGAGCTGCTGCCCCTAGTGGAGAAAACTGTGAATGACAAGAGGGTGGGCCAAAAAAAAATCCAGTCGAGAAATTTTACTCTTTATTATAATAATGAAAAAATACCGTCATGAATATTGCAGAACTGTTTTTTATTCTTCCCCAAACACATTAGAAACCTTCAAAATAAAACAAATAACTTGCATCATTAAATGACTCCAATCCAATGTGACGCTCTCAGGCTCATGTGTCCTTCAGTCCAACGCTGGACCAGCAGAGGAAATGCCCAGACTGTGATGGTACACTTATTGACGGAGACTTCATCATAAAGTATGATGTGAATCGTGTTGAAAGCATCGGGGACATTCAGGTATGAAATTGTAATTATATAGTAATATTTTGTTGATGATTAGGTAACACATTAAATAACTACTCCCTATAAATCATGTATAAATATATTTGTTAGCCATTATTTCCTTGTTACTTTGCATCAATAAGTCATTGATAATAATATTTATATTCTGTCTGCTTGTCTGTTGGCTGTCTGTATAAAAGAAGAAAAGATGTGTGCACATCCAAAAAATATATATAATCACAGGTGCTAGAGAAGTGTTCACAAGAAGTAATCTGCACACCACCTTGCTCGAGAAAAAAAGATTTTATTCACAAAACAAGGCAATTTTTCTAAACATTCCCTTGTTTTTTTAAATAAAATCTTTTTTTCTGAAGCAAAACAGTGTGCAGACCATCTGTTGTGAAATACCTGCTACACTTCTATACCATGTTGTTATTTCCATACTGTCAGCCAACAGAAAAACAGACAGACTATAAATATGTACATAAATGAGTTATTGACACAAAATAACGTGACAATAATGGTTAACAATTGATGAATGATTTGTTAATGAAGAGTTAACAAATACATTTATACATGATTTATAGGGAGTAGTTATTCTAAACTGTTACCGATGATTCATTATCAATTCACATCGGCACATGAGAAGTGACATTACATCTGCCTGATCTGCTTGATTACAGGTAGTTAATGGCTACTTTGTCCATTACTTCGCACCTGAATTGCCAAGAATACCCAAGAATGTTGTTTTTGTGATAGACATCAGCTTATCAATGGCAGGGCTGAAAATCAGGCAGGTGAGAGGAAAAAGACTTTTTTTAGCATTGGAATTATTTGGCATTAGGAGATGGTCCTGTCTTCAGTTGAGGGGAATCTTTCAAATTTCTTAAAGCGACTATCATTTTATGTCCCTAGACACGAGAGGCATTGCTGACCATGTTGAATGACCTGCATGTGGATGACTATTTCGGACTGGTTTTGTTTGATAGCATCATTGAAACCTGGCGGCCAATGCTGACGAAGGCCACAGAAGAAAATGTGGCAGCAGCCAAGGAGTTTGTGAAAACCATTCAAGACAGAGATTGTCAGTCCTGTGTATTTATTTATTTTACAATGGCATTTTTTTTTTTTTGTTTGCTGACAACAAAGTACTTTTTCAGCTTTTCTTTAAGTCTTACATTTTGGCATTTGATTCTTTTCATGTTCAGTGAAAGGGACAGGAATTACCCACAGGTCACTCAAAATCAGAGAGACAAAAGAATTTTGACACCTTACTTGTGGCCTGTACAGGTGATGAAATCCTAAACTGTTAAAATGTACCTCAGGAGGATGGGGATAGTTCGAATGGCCATTTGCCCTATTCAAATCACAGCAGAATTAACAGGGTTCTGGCACTGAATAAAAACTGCTGCCATATTCCAGTCCAGGTTGCAGATGCACCTGATGTTAGTCTGGAACATCTAGAGGAAGACAGGCGTGTTTATCTGCCCGTTATAATTTTTCTTTAATAAAAAACTTTATTTGATAACACAACTATTTAAAAATAAATGTATAAAGCTTGAAGGTGAATTGGAAACAGAAAGCTGAAAAGTAGTGGAAAGCAGTGAGGACTGACATATGATAGAATGACATAGAAGGGCATTTTAAACAGCACAGCTATTCTATGATTTTCTTTCACCGTCTTTAATTTTATTGTTTTCTCCATGAAGATACCAACATAAATGATGGCCTCCTCACAGCAATAAAGATGATTGATGGTTTCAAGGAACAAAACCTCCTGCCAGAGAAGAGCGTGACTATGATCATCATGCTAACAGACGGACATCCCACTGAAGGTCCTATTACTTTCCAGAAAATCAACCTATATAATATTTGTCAAATATGCAAACTGGAAAAATAATTAAAAAAAAGCTATAGATCACTAAAACAACAAATGTATTTTCAATAAGTACAGGGGTGACCGATCAAAACAAGATCAAACAAAACGTCCAACAAGCCATTGATGGAAATTACACGCTCTTCTGCCTTGGCTTTGGCTATGACCTGGACTACGGCTTTCTGGACTCCATGGCTAAGCAGAATGACGGGCTGGCCCGGAGAATCTACGAGGCATCAGATGCTACTGTGCAGATGCAGGTGAACTTCACTTTAACAACCCAAAGAGCTCATAATTACCGTAATCATAGTTAGTCTTTTTAAATGGGTTCAAAAGGCCCATATAACAGTCAGTCCAGTCCAAACAATGACGAAAATCAGATCAATGTTTACACTGCCAAATCTGAGAATGTAAAAAATCAGCATCTGCACCTTCAGTATGTTACACTATTCCGTGTGGTGCATAAAATCAACAATTGAAGTGTCACTAACCAAAAAAGGAGCCCATACACAAAGGCTAATACGTATATGTTCCTGTATTAAGAAATTACTGCGATCAAAATTATCCCCCCCCCCCCCCCCCACCTTATGAAATTAGATGTAACTCTTGATTTCTCCATGGAAATCACCATTAACAACAAGTGTTTATAGTGTATTTGTTTCCAAAATAACAAAGGCAAAATGTGTACTTAGTTGTCTTGTTGTCATTGTCTTGTTGGAAGACACAATAATTTTGAACATGTCATTTTTGCCCTTTTTGTTTGAACTCAGTGGATCAGTAATATACCCTAATCAAACTTAGTGGACATTTTGTCTTTGTTATTTTTTGATCGCAACTGTAAGCCTGAAATGTTTGTACTTCAGCTTCGTTTGTCCTCAGAGCTTGTGCATATTGTTTTTGGTTTCTTAACACAACAACAAATGTGGATCAGTCTTTGGGTGGGGTCTCCTTTTTCCTTTTTGTTATGCTGCCAAATCAAATTGCCATGCTGACCTACAGCTTTCTTTCACAGGGATTTTATGAGGAGGTGGCCAGTCCAGTTTTGGCCAATGTGCACCTCAAATACCCTGAGGGAGCAGTGAACTCTTTGACCAACAGCAACTTTAAGCAGCTCTTCAATGGTTCTGAGATTGTGGTGGCAGGACGACTGCTTGAAGATGATTTAAACAACTTTGTCATAGATGTGTCGGGGAAAGGGGTAAGGGCTTTCTGCTTTTGCCACATGACCTTACATTATGAGTATTCTACAATACTTTTTTTATCAGACCTACCGTTGAGCCCCCAAAAGTTTTGGCAACTTCACTGCCAGAATCTTTGGCCAGACTTTGAACTTTCAGTCATGTGATACCAGCACAACAAACGTTTGCAAAAAGAGCACATATCACATTCACAGAGTGGAAATACTATTTTCCTGCTCCTGTAGTGGTTTACCTCCTCACTTTAAATACTGAGATATACTCTGAATAGATCGAAGTGTCTTTGAGCAAGACACTAAATCTACACTTTAGCACTTTGCCTGGCAAACTTTCTCCATGGAGTATGAATGAATATGTGAACAGATGACAGACATTAAGCTGCAAAGCCCTTTGTGTACTCTGAGTGAGAGAAATTCTATATAAATACAGCCCATTTACCATATTTACAGCTGGATGATTATAAGGCACAGGGCAAGCCAAAGGCCCAGGACGATGTTATATTTCCAGAGCAGGACTATATCTTTGGGGACTTTACAGAGCGTCTGTGGGCATATATCACCATTGAGCAACTCTTGGAGAAGAAGTCAGTGGAATGCACACACTCACACATGCATCCATACGGTTATGCAAACACAACTGACATACAATTTTATATTTTAAGATTTTTGTTTTCCATTTAGTGAATTCCTTATGTGATAGTATATTAACCATATTTTATCTCACACACAAACATTTTTTAAACTGCAGACCTTCTTCCCACTGTTCTACTTATTCTTTTTTATTGCTTAATCGAACTGGGTGGCTAACCTGCACCCAGTTAACACCCTATCCTGTTTCATATTTACATAGTAAATGTAAAAAGTCCCATTCATAAACATTATTGTTGTACTTTCAGAGAGAAAGGCTCACCTGAAGAAAGGGCAAACGCGACTGCAGAGGCTCTGAATCTTTCCCTCAAGTACAACTTTGTCACCCCACTCACATCCATGGTGGTCACCAAACCAGAGAATGAGGAGAATCCAGATGATGTGCTCATCGCAGACAAACTCACTGAAGGTAAAGCATACAGTTAGAATTATTAGGACGAATGTAAGATCCACCATACTTAAAAGCACTATGTATAAATGTATAATATAGAAATTATACTATAGATAAATGTGGGGAAGCCTGGCAAATGGAGGTACCAACACATACATTAATACACATGTAGGCATCTTGACAGTAATCGGTTTATGTAAAACTATACCGGTACAAAGGCCTACTAAGCCAGTACTTCCTTTTTTGTTACAGTCATTGTTTCATGATTGATATACTGTTATAGAGAAACATTTGTAGAACTTTAACCACATATATTTTGTACTGCCAAAAAGAACAGAGACAAAGACCTCAAGATCAAGGTAGGCAAAATTTTGCTTCAATTTATGAAATACTCTTTTTAAAATGATATGTAATCATGTATTTAAACTACTTTCAAATAATGTCTTTAAGGTTCCTCCGCTTCACGGTACCATTATTCTGCTCCATCTACTCCAACCTATTATGGTAAGTCTTCACATATATTTGATAGGTTCATGAAATGCTATTAGAACAAAGTTCGGTATGACGTGAAATAATCTTTTTAAAATGATATGTGATCATGTATTTAAACTACTTTCAAATAATGTCTTTAAGGTTCCTCCGCTTCACGGTACCATTATTCTGCTCCATCTACTCCAACCTATTATGGTAAGTCTTCACATATATTTGATAGGTTCATGACATGCTATTGGAACACAGTTCGGTATGACATGTAGGGCGATGTCTGGAGCATTTTGATCAACTAAAAGACCAACCAATGTCAACCAAAAGAGGTACAAACATCTCACCCCAGGAGCATTGACGGTACAACCGTAAAGCACCATACATACCATTCATATGCAGACAAAAGTAACTGGTGTAATTGGCTAAGGTATCCATCAACACCATAAATCCAGGGACTTAGGTTTAAGTCCAAATTCAAGTTATTTCCTGATCCTACCCTGCTTCCCCTCTCCCACTACTTTCTTGATGCTCAAATCCTATTAAATGATCCTGATCCAAATGCTCTGGAGTACCAGAATGGTTTGTCAGTCTCTATTCATCCATGCATGGAAATATATGAAATAGAAAAACATCGGTTTATGAGTAACATTTATTTTAATGGTTTCTTTTACAGTGTATCTAAATGTAACAACGTGTTATATTATGTACTTTGACTATAAATACACAACACTAACTCTAATCCTAATCCTAACCCTATGGTACAGTGTAAGTACAAAATGTTACATACTGTTACAAAATGTAACTTTAATAGTGTAAGTACAGTACATCATTGTTACAAACTTTGCTACACCGTACTCTATGATGTGGATAAACTGTAACAGAGATCATATAATAATGTTTACAGTGTAAACAAGTGTTATTCTGAAGTGAAATTTTAAAAGTTAGTTAATAGTTTACACAACTGTGAAAACATGCAGCAGATGTTGTTGATGGTGTCAAATCAATTTTTATCTTGCAGTTGATGGTGATCCTCATTTCATCATTGAGGTACCAGAGATGAGTGATGCACTGTGTTTTAACATCGACGACAAACCTGGCACTATTTTCAACCTAGTAAGAGATCCCGTCCTGGGTAAGGTCAGACTTTAAGAAGAATGTGCATATATATTAAATCCATAATCGCATTGTTTCTCAAAACACATTCCTTCTCCTCCAAAATAACATATGAACATGTTGTTTCAACGAGACATGAAAAACAAAACTGACCCAAGAAACCTCTAAAGGCAGGTTTTTGGTTTAATGACATTAACAGGGATTGTGGTGAATGGCCAAACCATTGGGGACAAGAAACTCATCCCTGGAGGCAAGGTGAATACATATTTTGGCCGTTTTGGGATTGTCCATCAACCCTTTGGCATAAAACTGATGGTAAGCACAGATGGGATATCTGTGTTTGTGAACAAGAAGGCAGTCAGGTTGAACTGGTCAGAAACAGCTTCAGTAAAAGATGAAAAGTGAGTACTGAAACGCTTCAGTCTTTACAAAAACACTATGCAGCAGCAGTTCTTTTGGTAACATAATATAAACACAAAGACATTTCTAATGATGAGGTTATACTACTTTTAGTATTGTGGTACAAGTTGCACCCCTCTGCAATTCTGATCATCCATGAATAACAGTCTATCTAGTAGGGCTGGGTGATATGGCACAAAAAAATGATCACTAGATTTTTTCCCCAATGTCAATCGCCCAATGTCAATCTTTAGCACAATTTTTTCCATTGATACTAAGACTTTGAGAGCATCTGGATTGAAATCTGTCATTGATGGCACCAACATATCAAACACTGGCTTTATTTGCTCCATGTCACTTTAGCAATAGCCAAACCTTTGCCACACGACTACCATTATGTAACCTTTTTTGTCAACAAAGACATCAGCTTCAGGGGGTAACTCATGTTCAGCCTCACTTTGGTTGGCCCTGGTTGCACTTTTTACTCATTCTGCTCTTTTTTAGCTTTACGTTCTCAGCAACTCAATGGTGCAGGGAAGGGTAGGCTGATTGCAGCCATGCCGTTTCTGCCATGTGATCGATTAAAAATGGCCAAAGCTGATCATCGTGGTTGACTTCATTTTAGTCACTATCACTGACCGCAATCGATTAATCATACAGCTATAGTGGCACGTGATGTCTCTGATGCACACAACATGACAATGGTCACTGTCCCTTCTGAGCAATGAATATACATTTATACACGCTGTCATGATAGCAAATGTGTAGCAACTTTGCCTATTTATATTTCTTGTCCAGCTATTATAGAGTAAATGTGGACACAATGTAAGACCCTAGAGTAATATTCTGCAAAACGAAGTGCTGAATAAATGTATGTATTCAATACTAAACTCAAATTAGTTTACCTGACCTGACACCTTGAACCCATAGCATGGACCTGCAGATCTCAAATGACGGCCATCTGACCGTGACGCTGAAAGACTCTGTGAAGTTTGTCATCCTATTGCACAAGGTGTGGAAGAAGCACCCATACCACCAGGACTACTTGGGCTTCTACACGCTAGACAGCCACCTGCTCTCCCCTAGAGTGCATGGTCTGCTGGGTAAGAAAGCGGCCACATCTCTGAGCTATTCAGTCAGAGTGAACGGACAGGAAGTTAGAATGTCTATGACCTGTCAAGATTAGGTCAAGAGGGAAATCATGTTCTTGAATAATCTTCTGAACACTTTACTATACAGCATAATATATTGGTTGTATCCACATTCCTACCCCCACCCCAGTCACACACAGTTTCACACTAACATACCTTCTTTCTTTCTATTTTGAGTGGTTTACACTTATCCTATTTTGTTTTCATTTTCGTCATTAACACTGTTTTATTGTCTTCTGTCTAATTGTCTTCATTTTTATTTACATTTTTATCTGGCCATGAGTTCAAAGAATTTCACTATGGGAACGATCTTGAATCATTTTAAGTATAAACCTGACCTTTTGTTTGTCCTCCCCACAGGCCAGTTTTATCATGGTGTGCAGTTTGAAGTTAGCAACCTCCATCCAGGAGAAGACCCTGAGAAACCTGATGCCACAATGACTGTTAAAGGACAAACACTGACTGTGACTAGGTAAACAACAGCTTCTCTTATCTGCTCTGTACAACTGAGTTTGCTATTCCCCTCCCTAAAAACGACCTTTGTTTCCTCAGAGGCTGGCAAAGAGATTTCCGCAGGAAAGTGAAGACCGGAGAGAAAGTGCCCTGCTGGTTTGTTCACCAAAACGGCACTGGACTTATTGATGGGAGCCACGAAGACTATGTGCTTTCCAGCCTCTTTTAGGGAAGCACAAGATTACACTGCATCAGCATTTTTAAATGTATGATGGACAACATAAGTGATAAATCATTATCATGTTGAATAAAAGTAATTAATGACAAATACATTTTTTTCACTTTTGCATAGGACACTTTGTAGCAGTCATTAATGTGGATTAAATGTGAGTTCATTTCTGTATGTAAATGTGTGTAACATAAGCTACAATAGTTAAGTTGTGCAAATGAAGGACACAGTAAAGTGTTTGACGTTTTTCATGTGTTTGCGAAGGCTTCAAAGTCATTTTCGCGGGATTTTAGTTCCTTGCTGCCGTCCCAAGTGTTTAAGTCATGGCATTGTGCAACATTAATTAAGTTATCTAAGGTAATCTTATCTAATGCCGTCTTCCATTCTGCTAACTGACAAGACGATTCGTACTAGTAATGTGAAATTGCTTCGTCGTTGCGGAAATATAAGGTCACACAAACAGTGGAGCAGGATGCAAGGTTGGAAGAAGATTGTTCCAAGCAGTAACGCGGGAGCACATTGGTTTTCAGGAGCAGCATCAGCGTCAATCACAAGTAGCAACAGGCTACATGGCCAAAAACAGATGAAACTACTGAACACTACACCGTAAAACACAAACAGTAAAACACGCACTGTAGATACACGGTTAAGAAACTCTTTAGCGTACCTTATGATGACAATAGTTGTGAAACTCTTGTGAGGCCCTGTCTTGAATATTAATGCCATGCACAATGTTGTGGACACCTAGCATGTGATTAACATTTGCAGTGATAGTAGCTGAAGTGCATAGTTAAAGGAGGCCTACCCTCGCAGGGATGATAATGCAACAATTGTGGTGGAGCGTGATAATGCAGAGCCTCCGGTGAAGAGGTAGTCTGGTAAACCCGCCCCTCGTACTTCATTTCATTTCGTGCAGAGGGTCTGGAACAGAGACCGTCAGAAACGATTTGCTGGAGGTGCATGTGGACTCTGCTGTAGTTTTTAAAAAGTGCCTTTACCCAATCGCTAACGCCTGGTCGTCACAATTAGCCTGCCTACGCACTACAATTCAAATGTAGCACACAAGGTCAACGTCACAGCTAACGAACACACCCTCTGTTCGCTGATTGGAGCGGTCGTGCTGGAAGTCCCCAAATGCTCCCCAAGAGCGTCCGGTCCAGACCCTCTGCACGAAATGAAATGAAGTACGAGGGGCGGGTTTACCAGGCTAGTGAAGAGGCTCCCCTCAATGCAAGGCCAGTGTTTGACCCTTCACCTGACTGGTGCCATCAGGTGATTACGTTTCACATACCCTAATTTCAGATACGTTTCACATACCCTAATGTCTTAATTAATATAACTGGGTCTAAAATGTATCCGTTGACAGGCCTGGAATGAAATGGCAGTGACATATTAAGGTTGACTGGGATTTTTCTTGAATTTGTTTCAATAAAGCAGGCACAAAATTCACCAACTGTCTACTGACCACAGTCCATGATCTGTCAGTGAAACAATGCCTACACTTATTTTAATTAGTACCCACAAAAGAGCAGTAAAATATTGTACAAATACATTAGGGGTTCTCTGTTATGCTTTGTTATTACCAATAGTAATAATAAATGATTGAATCTAGGCCAAGAATTATTCATCCACTTTAATGTAGAAAAACACTTTAGTAAGACTATAATGTGAATTGTTATAAAACAGTTATTTGAATGCTACTATTTAGCAAATGTTAATATAAAAAAATATTTATCAAGAAGCTCTAAATTTAATTAATATAAGCCCAGACAGAACACTGCCATTAGTCAAAAATGTTAGAGCAATACAGCCATCTCACAATTAGTCAGATTAAATTGTGAGATGGTTATATTGCTCTAAGAATAGTTTACCCATTTTCATTCACACACTATAAAAAGTAATACACACAGAGAATTAGTTCCACAACAGTCTCTAAGCTTTCCTTGGCCACTTTGCAGAGTGCACTCTGCAGAAGGGTCTATTTGCCAAAGACGCTGGTGGCGGGGGCCTTGGGCTTGTCAATGGCTGTCTCTGCTCCAGAGCGTACTCCACTGAACACAGATGGGGCGACCTTACCCATGCGCTCTGCGGAATCACAAAGGCAGTTTGACAGTTAATTACACACAAAGAATGTTCATTCCACAGCAGTTTGGTTGGGCCTTTTAAACATCTGGCACAGATTTGACAGGCACAGATCGTTCCAGTGCTGTGTGATACAGATACAACACCAGGCATCAGGTGAGACACGTTAACGACTCTTACCACCCTCTCTCATTCCTGCCTCATAGCCAACATAGTGTCAGCAGCAGTTCTCTTACAAACAAATCAACATCTAACCTTTCTCTAAGTAGTATCTTTGTCCCTATGTAAGTTACAGCTGGAACTAAAAGCTGTGCTAAATATTAGCCATGTTTAGAATGCAAAATTATTATTTGTACTCCTCACACCCAGTTCAAGCTCCAAAAGTCACTATGTTGGCCCACGGCATGGAAAAAATAGGCAAGATTAATGAGACTACTCACCACATTCGACCATGACCTCATAGGTCTTGCTCTTCGGCTCCCCTTTGAGTCCCAGCTTGCTGCGGGCCCCTTTCAGGTCCTCTTCCTTCATCACAGGCCGTTTCTTCTTCTTTACTTCACCTGGCTAAGGGCACACCAAAACAGGCCTCAAAAAGCTTGACACTCAAGTCACAAGCTAGCTTGTGTAATTACTGTAAACTGTCTTAATTAGTTAAGACAAAACATTTAGTTAGAGTACTGACAATCCAATACAGTGTTTATCCTCTGACAACTCTACTACTACATGTAGTAGTGTCTTGAAACGTGCAGATACGTACCTGAGACATGATGTTTTGTAAGGAGTGGGGTAAACTCTCAGTGTCTGCTGCCACTTGGGTCTTTGTCTGCTCCTCTCTCCGACCACCAGCCCAATATATATTTACTCCTCCCAGCAGCCGTGTGACACAGACCCTATCTTTTCTCCCGCTTGCTCCCACTATCTGTCTGTTGTCGGAGGGGTATTATTAGGGCCTGACGTGACAGAGAGGGCAGCTGAAGCGGGTGTTCCTGCATTTTGAGAATGACCTCCCCCTCCCCCCCAGCTGCAACAGCTGAGAAAAGAAAATACAAAACATCCCATACCCATCCGTTGTTCGCACTGTGCCCACACTGACCTTTCATTTAAAAATTCACTGAAACAATAACACATTTTTCATTCGACAGAAGTACTTTAACTTAAATAATATTTCTGACAGCAATAGACTAAAGAGGTTAGTCATAATGAAATCGTTAGTGGAAAATGGCAAGTGAATAACTAGTAAATGATTATGAGGATGTAGGAGAGTTTTTAATAAATAAATTCATGTGCTAAATTGTACAATTTTATGAAAGCAAACTTAAGGATATGAGGAAATGTAGCCACGTCACATAAAATAATTTAAATGTGTTTGCTGCAACGCCCACAATGAACAAAATTTGTCATTCTTCAAAAATTGCCATAGCTAGTGTAAAGGTAATGATACACAGGGCAACTTTTTGAGCAATGTTGCCAGCCAACAACATTACAGGCTTTTAATTCTGAATGGGTGATCACGAAAAGTTACTTGCTGATAATTTTGTGTTAAAAATGTGTTAACTATTATCATTGGGAAAGTTCCCAAACAACATCTGTAAGTAGCGTTGCCTGGCAACATTGCTTAAAAGGTTGCCTAGTGTTTACTTTAAGTTCCAACTTTGTACGTCAATGCTTCTGAGGCAGTAGAATTTTGCACCGATGAGGTAGGTGGTGCTACCCCGTGTGCGAGTCATAATAAGGGGATAACGTGTCTCGTAGAGATCAACTTGCTAAAAATATTTTATCTTTTTGGCAGGGGGCTAACAGTTCTGGAACCTCCAAAATGGCAGCTGTTGTATCCCCCTTAATGACACTTGGCATAGTATGGCGATCATCCGAAGAACTTGGTAGTAAAGCGGCTGTTGAACTGTGCTTTGTGACTACACTTCAGAAGGGATTAACATGGCAGGACATACCTTGCCAGGCACACAACCGTCCTATTTCAGAGAATGGCAAAGTGTCATTATATCGTGTATCGTACACCAAAATTGTTATGGAATGGCAAAGTGTCATTATATCGTGTATCGTACACCAATGTTGTTATGGAAGGGGTGGTTGTGATCATATTTAACAGTTCTAGTATTACTGTTGTGCGCATTATGTGTGCATCATTTTTTCCGGTCAGGTCACTTTCCTGGATTTGCTTACACGTGTGACACCTCTGAATAGACTCTGCATGAATGCATCTATTCATTTTCCCCCCCAAGTAAAACTCCTGACGCACCAAGTGCTGTTTTAGATATACACACATATAAGCCCACATACACATCTTGAGCTAATGCCGTGTCTTCCAGCAGAGCCCAAGTTACACTTCAGTGATGTGACATCACACAGGACAAATGTGGTTTTTTGTAGGCAAGAATGGGGCGGGTTAAGAATAGAGGATGAGTTTGTAAGCCCTTGAATTGTGTAAGGGGAAAGGAATTCTGCTGAGAAAGCAGATCTGACTGTAAAAAAAAAAGGTCTTCACAAACTGACTCAGAGGTGGAGAGTGGCAGTGTGGGGGTGGTGCCTTCAGCATTACGTAATTCTATCCTGAAGCAATACGCTTTGCATACCTCTGCTCTCAAGTAGCAGAACTGGTTTAAGGCCAGCCTGACAGCACATTCCCATATCCCTGGTGGTCTAGTGGTTAGGATTCGGCGCTCTCACCGCCGCGGCCCGGGTTCGATTCCCGGTCAGGGAATAAGGTTTTTATGCATGTCACGCACAGTGATTCAAGTCAATACATAGAAAACAACAGCAAATACATAGTAATGCTCTGTGGCCTAGTAACACAGAGGACATTTTAAAAACAAGATCAGCAAACATCTCTTACAAAGTTTATTTAAAAAAAAAAAAAAAAGCATATATAATGACCGTCAGTTCATTATTTGTCAGTACTTTTAGTTGACTAGTAAATTGGAATCACTAAATCCTCACGCTTTCTGCAGACACTGCAAAAACTGTATTTCTGGATAGACCAACAATTACTTGCAGTAATATCCATTTCAATCCACCAAATGCAGTCCACAGGTTGAGAGTTCATGTTGTGTCAAGCTGTCAACACCATCACCATAAAGCTTCCTCTTATGAAATGAAGACACGGGTCCAAATCGTGACCACGTTACATAAAAAGTACACCAGTATATCCCCCGCCACCAGTCTATCTATATGCATTGTTGGTCCAACAACATATGACACATGGGACAAAGAGGTCTTGGTACAAAGAAGACCTCTGGAAAATGCCGGAACAACAAACCGTAACCTTCGACTCACATCAATGGCAGAGCACCTGTGCCTGAAGGTCAGAGTAGTACGGAGCTCCTTCTCAAGGGTCAGGGGGAGGAAAAAAATAATCTGTTCCCCCAGTTTAACAATCCACACCCATGGATTTCTTAAAATTTTCACACCGGTTGACAATCTGTGGCAACATATGTCTAACCAAACTGCTTAAAAGCTTAAAATTAACAAATCTGGGGGTACGAATTGCTCAATTGTGAGCTGAGTTTAGAGATCCATTTACATGGTTTATAAATCTGAGGCACCAGATTATTAAACTTAATTTTAATCTTTTTTTTTTTCATCCAACCTGACCTTTAAGGGGTTCCATAGAATAGAGTCGATCTCACAGGACAGAACTCGTTTAAGGAAAGGGACAAAGCCCTGCTGCTTTAAACAGACCACAATCTCTCCTTGTGAAGTCCAGAACAAAGGAACTTGGCTACCGAATAGAGCAGTGCAGCTAGTGCAGTGGAGCTCTCAGAGGACAACAGCAACAACAACAGCAACAACAACAAAAAGACATGCTTTAACCGTACATGAGAAGCTGCACAATATGCGTCATGGAAGTGCAGACTGCTTATTTAAGTCCCGACTGCCCTTTGGTATGGGTAACTCAATGCAGGCACATTTTGTGATTCAACACTGAGAAAATCAATCACAGTACACAAATAAAACAAACAAAAAACAACCAAAGCAACTACCAAAAAAAAAAAAAAGAAAGAAAAAATTGGTAAACTATTGGTAAACACAAAAAGGTATGATAAAAAGGAGTTGTGCAAAGGGACAAGGCCGTGTACTTGTCAAATCTCCAATCTGGAATGAACCATGCCAGCAGGCTGGAAGAACATAAAATAATAAAAAAAAAAAAATAGAACAAAAAAATAAAAACTTAAACTGAAAATGTGTATTACCAACAACCAAACACATAAATACACAATGGGTTAGTCCTATGTTGGTGCTGTAACAGACAGTAACATGGACCGTGGACAAGGGGAGGTAGATGCCAAAAGAGACAGACATGGAAAGCGGCAGTCCGACAGAGCCCAAACTAACGTCACAGCATACACAATCCCAAAAGGCAAAGTTCATCCCTCCAAAAACACCATTCCCCGACAAAAGCCCCTCCCTTTAACCCACTCCTGCAGTCTTGCTCAGAGGTGAAGAGTTTAGCTAATGATATTACTCTCCGTGTAGTAAATTACAGTTAGTAAATTACCTCAAAAACAGTTTTAAAGTCGTGATATTGATGAATACATTTCCAGAGAAACACTCCCCCCCAACCAAACAGCAGACCCCTGAACCGCAGCACAGCTGCCCCCAAGAGGTGACTCAAGGCCACTGCAATCTAGTGAGAGGATACAAAGCACACATACTTAGCAACACTAATGTAGGACCTCTAAACTAAACAAGTACAGTCACTGTACGGGTGAATGCATAAATATTTGTTTCTTTCTAAGAGGAGGGGGCAATACAGTGTTAAAATCCGCTAAGTATACGCTTTTTTTAAAGGCTGAAAAGATGGAGGTCTCTCTCATTTTGATACCCATTCGGCCTTTTCCTTAGCCATAGCCAGATATCGTCACTGCATGTTCAGTCAGTGTCCTTAACGGATATGCTGAGCACAGTGGAGAAGCAGAGACAGGCATTGCAGAAGTCGCTTCACAGATCAGACACCTATCAGGACCCAAGTGACCCACTAACACAGCAGCGTGGCACATGGCATCGCAGTGGATTATGGAACAGAGCACATGACAGTGGCTCTGGGTGGGACAAAAACCGAGTCTGTTTGATCTGATAGATCTCCTGTCGACCTAGGGGGTCAGTCAACTCGCACTTCTCACAACACCGCTTTTTGCAGAGAGGCTGTTAAAAAGAAGGCAATCCTCCCTTAGGAGGCCTGGTGAAGAGATGATGTGTTTTGTTGTTTTGTGCTCTTGAACAGTGATGATCAGTTTCAGCGAAGCGTTGACCTCTGTTGCTAAGCTTCTGTGTTTAAAGACACTATGAGGCTGTGGGGTTGGTGGTGGGGGAGGGCGAGGGTGGGTGGGTGTGTGAGGTATGGACAGGCTCGCTGACGTGAAAGGCTGGATCGGACCGCGTCAGACGGGAATACCCATGCGGTGCTTCTTTTTCTTCACCGCCTTGTGGCCAGTGAGGCGCCTGACGTCATCATCGCCGTCCGAGTCGTCCATCTCATCGTCAGCTGAAAACAGGATCTGTTAGAGAGAGAGAGAAGACGGAAGTCGGTGAATTATGCTTCACCTACACCCATCTATAAAACACCCAACGCAAACGCTGCATTTTTTCGCCAAATGGTTCACTAACTGTGCATTACAGAGGGAGAAGGATGTCAGATAGGTAGATAAACAAAGCAGTGTGCTGGCCTTAAAAAAGAGAAACAAAAACAGCCTGTCAAATGGCCCTCATTCAAAGATGACTGCTCGACTGCACTTACAGGTCCAGAACAAGCACTGGGTTAGGCTGAACAACAGTGACTTTGTTTGTGAAATAGAATTTCCCAGGCTGGGCCGGGCTGGGCCGGGCTGGGCTGGGCTGAACCGGCCAGTCTGGCTGGGTGCTGAGCACTCGGGCTAACACGAGGGCTCGCTGACTCCACTGTACTGTCGGACTGCAGTGGCTCCTGGGTTGAACAGCATGTTTTTTCAGACCCACCTGCTTTACAAGGCTGTACATGTGCAGGGCTCTAGTCACCACACAGAGTGACTCATTTGGCTCGCTTATTAACTTCTGCCAACAGGCAGGGCAACAGGATCTGCCACTGGTCTGCCCTGCCAAAGGGGTGGAGGTCTCACGCTGTTAACTCGCTCGGCAGGGACGTGGACAGAGAACGACTCCTCCAGCTTTTTTAACAAGGCTTCATTAAGATGCAGAGGCTTGGGCGTGTGTTAAGGTTTGAACTCAAAAAACAGTGTGTCCATACTCTGCCCAAAAGGCTTATTAAACCACAATGGCAACATTTTAACCCACCAGGAGGGTCTTCATCTGGTGCATTGTCCTGCTTTTGGCACCTGGCCTTACTAAGGAGGGGCGTGCACACATTTACAGTTTTTTTCTTTATTTTTTTTTATTTATTACCTCTGCCAGGGGGTGGAGGTTATGTAATCATCAGCATTTGTTTTTTTGTTGGTTAGTTAGCAAGATAACTCAAAAAGTTATGGACGGATATTGATGACATTTTCAGGGGAGGTCAAAAATGGGCTAACTTGCAAGTGTTTTGATTTTTGTGGTGATCTCAACTGCCCTGGCAGAGGTCTGCGCTCTCTGAGTGCTTTTCTAGTTTTAAAGGTTTTGCCCGTGTTCATCCGAAGGCTGGTAAATGTCAAGTCGAGGAGGTCCCTAGATGTCAGCCGTGCTTGGCTGACCCTTGGCTGCTTACCTCAGACTCAGAGTCGTCGTGGGAGAGGGCCCGTCTGTAGCGCACCTTGCTGCTGCCGCGCGCCTCGTCACTGCCCTCCCTCTCCTCCAGCTTGGCTTTTGTCCGGCCCTTCTTCATCAGGAAGTTATCCACCACCCAAAACATCAGGGCCTGCCAATGGAGCCAGAAACACACAAATAGTTACACACACAAACACACACACAAACACAATGCCGATCTATGTTTTCACATGCTTCATGACCATTGACCTTCATTACTGAACCACTGTTCAATGCAGACCAGATGCCCTGGCATCTTTCTGAAACAACAATTGCAAAAGAGTCGGGATTCTTTGCCAGGTGGCAAATTTAAAAGGCTTTAACACATGCAAATTATGCTAAACAACTACTAAGCCAAGGCATCTGAAGTAAAAGAATAGCCAGGGGTTGCTTTTGCTGCAGTTAGAGCTGACTGGTCTGAGAGTTACTGGTGATTTATAAACCTTTTGTGACCTTGCAAAAACAAGCTCCCCACACATCAGTATTCACTCTACAATCACATCTATCAATGCATGCACAGCCACAAAGAGTGATCCTTTGGGTGTCTAGACACTGAAAATGCAGGGGTTAGTGAACAACTACACTGACTGTAGCCTCTCCACTAATCCATTAATAGTCCCCCGAGAGCAGGTTCAAAGCTTTTCCCACCGCAACCACATACAATAACATAAACTGTGGGATGGAAGCCATCACACGACAGTGACACCAAAACACTAAGGACACACAGAGCCACAGAAACACACAGCCATATTTGAAATGGGCAGACCTTTCTCCCATTAGCAGAACGCATAGCACAGTCAGAGATGGCTAGACAGCTTCGGACTCAGGGACTTACATTGACGAAGAACGGGACGATGAGCATAACGATGGCCAGCTCCAACTCTGGATTGGTTATGGGGTTCAGGGGAGCTAGCTGTGGTGGCAAACACACATACATACACATGCCTTACACACACAAACCAACACAATAAAAAAACAACAAGAACAAAAAATGTAATTGGCCACCACTTCTGCCAATAAGCCTAGTGCCTTGGGACATGGAAATAAGCTACCAACAGACATCATTGACATATAAACAGCCTGAAAAACAAATTGAACAACCCCTAGATAGACCCTGAATTAACCTCTACCCATAATCCCTTGCTGACCTTCTTCCACTGGGGCATGAGGAGCACCAGCATGATCAGGACCTTCTCAAACATCATGATGAGGATGTAGAGGGCACACTGGCCTGCCCAGGCACTGCACTGAATTGGCTCCCCTACGCATTGATGGGCAGACACATACAGGAAGTGGTTAGAAGGGCAACAGCAACATCAGACAAGTAGTAGTTTCACCTTGGGGGGGGGGGGGGGGGTTGCAGTTGGGGGTAGGGAGGAGATGGAGACTATGGGCTAACCACAGACCATCACTGCCACCCTCTGGTAAACATCAGTCATGCAGATCACAGACATACAGTACTCCTAGAGTACTCCTACGAGAACACTAAATATATTCCTGTGTAAGTAAGTATGTGCTGCTTAACATACTTCTACTCTACCAGCTCCCCAGTGCTAGCTACTGGCTCTTTCTCCACAGCTGGTTATTGTCTGGCAGGACTGAGACTCGATGCTAAATGGGGAGCACACTACAGGGAACATCAAGAAGTATTGAAATGCTACAGAAACAGCAGACAGGAGATCCTACAGTATTACAGAGTCCTATTAAGGCACATTATTTTAGGACGATATACTTTGTATAGTGTTGCCATACTCCAGTAAACACAACACTCTAAAAAGTGCAATAACTTGTTAGGTCTCTGATGAATATAACCCCACTAGGACACACACACACACACACTTCTCGTTGCGTACGTGTCTAAGAGTGCGCCCTTCTGTGTGTGAGGTCTTACCATATTCTCCGAAGCGTAAGCGATCCCACTGCCGCCACTCCACCAGTGCGCTGACTGCTCGGATGCCTGCGTAGATGAACAGCATGCCGAGGGAGGCATCCAGCAGGAAGTTGATGAGGTATCTATCACGGAGAAACAACCATGCGTTACAGCAAAGACCCCAGCAGACAAAAACATCTCAATCACAGAGGAGAGAACCAGATAAGTGTGGGTGCACTGCGGACGTAGGCTCACAGAGAACAGGGGTCTTCCTCGGTGAGGTCAGACAAGTAGACGTTGGCAAAATGAATGAACAGCATCCCTATGGCCTGCTTGGATGTGTCCAGAAACCTGTGGGTAAAGAGTCAGGGGAGCGGGAAGGGAGTGGAGGATAAACAACAACTCATCAGTGATTTCACAAGCACGGCAACCATGGACCACACTGCACTAGTGCAAGAGAAAACTAGAAAAGCACTCAGAGAGCGCAGACCTCCACCAGGGCAGCTCAGATCACCACCAAAATGTGATCATTTTTTAACTTAGCCCATTTGTGACCTGCCCTGAAAGGTTCATCAAAATCCATCCATAACTTTTTGAGTTATGTTCCTAACAAACAAACCAACTAACAAACAAACGCTGATGATAACATACCCTACGCTGGCAGAGGTAATAACGACACGTGTTTAACAACACACTGCCATAGAGCGCAACAGTGCTACTCATGCAGGTCACCTCCTGCTTCTGATTCTACATTCATTTTCTTTATTGACATCTGGACACACAAAACATTTCAACTCGAGTGAAAAAAAAACTAAGAAAAATAAGGTCCAAGTTGAGTCTATTTTTTTTTTTTTTTTTTTGTTTTTTTCATTTGGGGATGACATGTTTTTATGGTCATCATTTACCCCATAGCTGAGTTCAGACATACAATTCTTTAAAATAAATATTTTTTTAAGATGTCAATATAGAAAATGAATGCAAATTCTGTTTGAGCTGATTCACATGTGGGCGGGATTGTTGCGCCCTTTTGTTATGAGCAAACATTAATTTCCTCTGCAGAGGAGAAAGTGGAAAGGGGATTGTGCCTCACCAGATTTGTTCATGTTGAATTTATTTAACCCTGAAAACATTTCAACTGAGAATGTCTTTGGACTTTAACATTTTCCACCACTGAATTTCCTTTTGTTGTATGGTGTGTGCTTGTGTTATCAAGCAAACAACCCAAAATATAAACCTTATAGTCTAAACCTACTTGTAAAATGTAATGTGACAAGATAATTGTTTGAGCCAGATTATTCTATTTCTGAGTTTGTTGGGAGCAATAATTGTAATCACGATTAAAAAATGTAATTAACTGAGCAGCTCTTGCTCCTATCGTCATGAGCAAACATTAATTTCCTCTGGAGGAGGGACAGTAACGAAGGGGGGACGGACGGTGGTCTCACCAGATTTTCCAGGGCCTCCTCTCGTGCTTGGGCTCCCTGAACCGTTTCACTGCGGAGAGAAGAGACACAGACAGCTGAGAGGAGAGACACGGAGAGCTGTGCTGTGCTGTGCTGTGCTGTGCTGTGCTGTGCTGTGCTGTGCTGTGCTGTGCAGCCCCACTGGAGGAAGGGCTGTGATGTTGACATCGCAACACAATTAATAAAGCCACTGTGGGAGAAGGCCTTTTAGGGTTTTAATACAGTCCTCTGGCCACTGACAAATAAACACCAACTGATACATCACACAAAAAGGATTCAAAAAAGCTACAACAACAGCACTGACCACATAGGAAGTGGAAGAGAGGGTGCAAGTGGGAATGAGACAACTTCTTCTAAAGTAACTTCTGTGCTTGTTCAGTAAGTGTGACCTCAGAGAACTAAGAAAAGCCACCTCCGCTACCCGCTGCACATGCTTCCAGAAGCACTTTTTACCAGGCTGAAGGGCAATACATACCTAAGTGTGCTTACACAGCAACATTAGCCTTGACTGTGCAGACACAGTTCAGGGCTACAGTAGACAGCCCAGATCATATTGCAATAACCTGCTCTTCTTGCACTTAACACTGATGGCTTCTGGACTGGCAAGAAGGGACTGGCTGGTGTGTTTTGCCCTGCTGCATACAAAAGAGTGCAGTTTGTTAAGACTTGTGTTACACTGACTCCATGCTGTACCTAAGCTAGGCAAACAAACCTTAAGTATCCACACTAGCTCTGTGTCACAGTCAACCACAAGGAAGTAGCACACAATAACACAAGCTCTGTATTCAAATGAATCGTCAGCCCGTTTGGTCTCTTTGGTTCTCTCCAAATGTGACATAACAGCGAACACTAATAAAGCTCTCGCTGTTGGCCACAATAGCTGTTTTCATGCTACTCCCACTGTCCTCCCCTCCTCTACAAGGCCCTCAGATATCTGGGGCTGGGTGCGAGATTCCCCATATGTCTGGTGTCCTCCGGTCATTCAGAGTAGGTTCATGCATAAAAATATTCATGATGTTGTCAATCATCAACTTCTCAACTCGCCCCTGTGACATCACTGACATCTAGGCTGGTTGCTCTGGGGAACATGGTGTACTGCAAGGTTCTGTGCTTTCACCTCAGGATTGTAATGTTGTTAAATAGATGGTGGTGATGTAAATGGCAGAACAACAGAAACTCTATAATACAGGTTTGTCATTGGAGGCAGTGCAGTCTGTATGATGTAGACATCTCCTGTGCGGTCGCGGTAGATCTTTAAGTCAGATCACTAATACACAGGGCCAAGACAAAAAAAAAATCAATCACCCATACTTACGCATCAATGTGCTGAATGCAACAACCGCTAAAAGACCTTGGAGGAATATCCCAAAAGAGTCCATGAAGGCACCATTCTCACATCCTCGGTTGGACTGAGGAGTAGGGTTCGGGGACACAGTTGAGTTCGACGGCGAGGAGGCAGACAGGTATGCCGGGGCATCCCCGGGTCGGGACACCAAACTGTTACCATTCACTGCCATGTTCAGAACTGCTCAGGTGAACAGGTCAGGGATCTGTGCAACTACGGACAACTCTGTTCTCCGGTGTCACTTCCTCTTCAGACGTAGTCTCCTTCTTCCACTGTGTATTGCTTTTCGTGAAGGGCGGTAATCGATATGGGGTAATATCAATTGATGTTATCGAGCAATCATGAGGATTCCTTTCCTCCTCCGACAATGAGCCCATCCTCTTTTGCTAATGTTACCCAGGAAACACTCCCAGTACAGGGCAAACATTGACGAACCCAGGTCGTTCAAAGATCATATCTACTGTTATGTCTCAGAATCACATTCCCATCGGTGTGGCATATGGATGTTTAGCGGGGACAGCCATCAAATGGAGCAGGACATCTGGCCAGCTATCTAAAGACGACCTCAGAAGCGACGGATGCAGCGACGTGGCTAATAGTAACGTTAGCTAACAAGATGTCATGTCACTATCAACACGAACTGTTGTAGAAAGTTGGGCGGCCACGTTCCGTTTATTTTTGCCCCACTGGGGTTAAATAAGACGTCTGCTAATTTGTGAAGGAAGTATGCAGTGATAGATAAAGATGTGAGGTCATCGCCAGACTTATACAGTTGCTGCTACATGCTACATCTAGCCAGCTAACGACTAGACTAGCGTAGCTACCGTTAGCCAGACAAGGTATTATCAGAGGTTAAACAATATCGACGGCGAATAAGTAGCCATTTATTTATGACAAACGCGTCATGCAACAACTTCTTAATCACGCAGCAGAATATATTTGCGAGATTGCAATTACAATCTGGTATGATGATAAAAACGAATAAACATAAGGAATATCACCAGATGAGGTTGCAAGCAGACGCAAGTCGACCACTGGGCAAGGTTTGATTTTCCAGTCCGACGTGGAGTTTAAATAGTAGACATCTCTGCTAAAATATGCATCTTCCGGCGAAGATTTTAAGTCTTTCAACTACAGAGGCATGAGCTTTTCTCTTTAAACAAGTTTTCAAAGACCACAAGCAAGCAAGGGGGCTTCTGTGGAATTTTCAGCCGCTTCCTACCAATGACGTTTTCACTTTGGGAAGCGTATAGCTCTGTGCATTGTGGGAAATGTAGGCTGTGAATTACTCACCAATGCTTGAGAAAAACTAAACGACAACACAAGGGTGATATTAGATTTTATTTCACATTTTCTTTTAAATAACAATCGTATTCCACCAACACATAGAATCAAAAATTAATAATTTCAGATTTGACGCAAAACAAACAGAAAGGAACACTGCAGCAGGGGTTGAGTCCAAACATATCTACAAAAACAAAGACATGTCTACAGATGTTTAAAGACTAAACATGGGGAACAGAAACACAAATGTAAGATCAGATCTGTGAACTACATCTGAGACATATACAGTAACTTGAGACATACACAGAGACTTGTGCCACCTTATAATGACATTAGCTGGACTGCAGTGGCCGTCTATCCACTTTTTGCGATTTTACCAAAGTAAAACACAAACTTAGTCATCAACACCAATATTAAAGGAGATCAAACAAAAACAAACTGTATGAATCACCCATTTTTGCCAGAGTATAAAGCTGTTAAGCCAATAAGGATCAAAATGAACAATGATGTTCTGTTTGTACATACCACACTGACTTTAATAGAAAAAAAAATGATCTGAACACACCATTCCCCTGAAGGAACATCTGATATTTACAATATATACACACACGCACACACTCACCTTTCCACTATTTACACCTTGCATACTGCATACAGTACTTTTTATTGGTCATTGTGCTTGGATTTTGTCTTGCATTGTCATCCGCTCTACAGTTGGTAAAGTTCATAACAAAAAAAAGTGCCTTTGACCTTCAGAGACACTTTGTGGACCTGATTCTCCATCTCAAGGTGTCCGTCTGTCTTCACTCCTCCAAAGCAAAAAGACGGAAAAAAAAAAAAACAGACAGCAGGCAGACAATACTCCCAACTAATCTTCAAATCATAGCGGTGGGTAGGGGGTGTGGGTAGTCAGGTGCATAAAGCAAACAATCCCTTTGAACCCCATGCAATCAGCCAATCAGTTTGTGCAGCACTATGTGCAGTTTTCTTGTCGGGGCGGGGGATGGAATATGGGGTGGGGCATACACAATAGGACATTTGCACTGCAAGCTCTCAGCTGGCAAACTGCTGGTAGAATGCCAGCTTAACTCGTTCAATGTGGTGACACAGTTTGATAGCTGGGCCCAACTTGAGGTCCATGCACTCCTGAACAGTGGGCAGGTTGAGCAAAAGCAAGGCCTGTCCGTCAATTTCCTGCAAACCACGAGAAAAGGAAAAAAAAATAGTCAGAACTGGTGAGAAGCCTAGGTCTTGCTTCATATTCTAAAACAGGATATAATCTTGTCAATACATATGGATATGGAGGAAAAATGACTTCTACACACAACAAGGTCAAGACTTAGGAAGCTTCTAAAAAGTTCCAGAACTGCAAAACTAACAAAATATCGGGTCCAGAGTACAAAACAACTTGAGTGCCAGGGCCAGAACACTGACATCATTCTAATTATCATGAAGATCCAAATGATTTCTTGTATTGCTACACAAGGTTGTTAGCACACTGGAATAAATTATCATTCAAGCTAGTCAATGATAATATACTTTGAGTTAAGCATAGTGTTGCATGTTAACTTGTGTCAGAGCAAAAGGTCAACTAAAGCACTTCCACCCTCCTGTTATGTCTTTGAGAAAGTGTTTCACACTGATGCAACACAACAACTCTGAGCTGAACATGAGGGTCAAACAGTCCACTGCCAGTTGTTGAAAGTACATCTCAAAAATTTTAAAGCCATTCAACGTTAAACAGTAAAACAGCCCCCTGAACAATTTCCATCCCAGACTACCTTACCTAAATTTTATTAGGATTATTTATAACATTAAAACAGAAACCCAGTGGGAACAGCTATGATGCTAATAATGGAACTTTCTGGAAATGGTCAAAAGATGACTGTGACTTGTGTACCTGGTCCAGGAAGATGCGTGCTAACGGAGCGCAGTCTGTAGTCCTGATGAAGCGTGCCACGTCCGTCACACTCCACTCCAGCGGGCTGCTGTCCAAGCACAGCTTCTGAGGTGCCTCGCAGCGGGGACTCTATTCAAGACACATCGGACACTCTCAGTGAAGCAGTGGAAGGGTGTACTAAAAGGTGGTTAAGTCATAAACCTGGTTTAGTTAACCCAGTGGTAGTTGTAAACCTTTTAGTAGAAGATGTCAAGTATTCATCCTCCTAAGTAAACATATGGTAGTGCTTTTCTACTATCAGGTTTACGACTATCTTTGGGTTAAATAAACCAGGCTTGTCACTTAACCACCGTTGTTGTATAGCTCCCTGGTCAGACTAACTCTCAACAGCTTTGCCCCTGTTCTCACACAGACAGAAGTTCTAAACGGACCTCCTGGCACTAAAGCCTTTTTCCCTTGATTGGCAGGTTTACATATAAAATATATTATTATAATAAGCAAGCAACAAAAAGGGAACATAATTTTAGGACAATCACAGAGTAAAGTAGCAGCTTAACGTTAGAGCTGAAGATCTTTGCCCAAGCCCGACGGTCAGGTGATTAGTTTTGATGAGCTCAAGACAGATGCGAAAATGGATGCTGTGGAGGTGAAAAGGAGGCTAGCCTCTGGCAATTATGTTATTTATTTGTTCCAACTTACATGTTTGTTTCAACTTTTCACATTTGTCATAATAAATGATGTTAAAATGTATAAATGTCTCATTCTTGACAAAAGGCAATTGGGTTTGGGCTTTAGAAAAACTGTCAAGCTCCGGGTCTGGGTCAGGCTTGGGCCGAATTCTGTCGGGCTTGGGCCTCGTCGGGCCTAACTTCTAAGGCCCGATTACAGCTCTACTTAATGTACTTCATATGGACATACACACATCCACTCACACAAATATATTAGATATTAACTATATATTTTACTATATATTTATATTAACAGCCAAAAACAGCAAAACAAACAGTGATTGTCATTAACAAAATCTGTACTGGCCTAGCAAAATGTAAAGGCTTCCCCCCCAGATATGGCTCATATCTAGAAGTGGACATCCCAGGTTCAGAAAGTTAAAGTCCTGCCATATGTCTGTTCCAGCTAATTCACTTAACCAGCTGATCCTAATAAACACAACTTGTCAGTCAGGCAGATGAGCTAGTAAGTGAAATCACATGCATTACCAGCACAGATTAAAGGGAAAATACGGCAGGACTTTCACTTTTTCATGCCGATTTGTCCACCATAGCTCATGACTGACCTTTGACTGACCAGACTGAGTAGACTGACCTTTGGCGAGGGTGGGCGGTTCTCGTCGTCGGAGTAGGAGGGAGATCGGGCCTTGCGTCGCCTGCGAGTGGGACGCGGCGTCTCGGGAGGGGAGGGGGTGGGCGTCGGGGGCTGGGACTTCTTCTCGGAATACTCGGAATCGTCCTGCAGGTCATCCTGATTCTCGGACCCAGAGTCGTCACTTAAGGAATCGTCTTCATCCAAATCCTCTTCCTCGCCACTGCCCTGTGGAGTGACAGCAAAGACAGTGTCACAACTAAACAGAGGCAGTTTGTAAAGAGGCAGAGGCAAAATAGTGTCAAATTCAAAACATCAGCGAATGTGTGATCATTTAAATATCAGCAAACAAAGTTTTTTTTAAACAGCGCTGTCAATAAAGGAATTTCTCTTTATGTTTGATTTTTTGTGTTTTTCCTCTCCCCTTTAGAGGGAGAACAGTGCTTTTCAGTATTTTGAATTTGGTTTGCAGTACCAATTTTGGCCCTAGTTCTACATCTTTGAACACACACACAAAAAAAAAAAACATTTATTTGCTCTGTGTAGCAGTACCTGTGGTGACCCAGCAGGTGTGTTGTCCACAGACGCTGTTCGCCTCTTCTTGTGCACAAACAGCTGTTTCCTCCTCTTCCTCCTCCTGCCTAGCTTCTTGCCGCCTCCCTCCAGGTTGGAGTGTCCACCTGGGGGCCTTCCCACACGCCTGCTCTTCTTCTTGCCATAGTAGTATGCTGCGGTGAACATGGGGTCATTAAAACACTGTTGGAGTAGCTTTGAAGTTTACATTGAAATTCCTTATTTTCCAGACAAAGTCACTCACAGTACACTGCAAGAGTCTATTTAATCAGTGTGTGTGTGTGTGTGTGTACCCTAGCTATCAAGCTAATGACGCTGGCTTAAAAAAAGCGTCAAAACTACTACACAAATAAAGGCTGATATAACCACATTTGTTCTTTTCGCAGTCATAATGACTCGTAGAACTTCATGTATTTCACACAACAACAACGACAACAACCGATTGGTGGGCGTGCGCACACACACACACTGACACACAAACAACCCTCCAAAATGGCCACGTACTGTATTTGGTCTTGGTGAGCACAGAGCAGTTCTCAGAGCAGCGCTCCAGGACCATACGTGGGCCGAACAGGTTGGGGCAGCACTCCAACTTGATGCAAGTCTTCCTGCAGAACTCGGCCACCTGGTCAGCGGTGCGGACGATCTCTACGGTGGCTCTGTAAGTCTTGCCCTTATACCTGCAATTACAGGGGAGCCACACAAGAGTCAGCTTTGGGTGGAGAAACATACATGGTTCCCACGCATTTTCACAGACAATAATTCTAAACTTTTCCATGATGTATCCATGACCCCAAATTAAATTTCCATGACTGCATGACTACTTTTCTGTGACCTGGACAAGTCACTGTGATTTCTACAGCCGTCCTAAGGGCTCATTCACACCAACTTGACTGTGTACAGCACATAACCGTGTAAAATATGTTCGTATAGTGACAGAATACGCTCAGATCAGAGCATGTGAGCGGAGCGGAGCACGGAGCGAGCGGGAAGCGGAGCGTGCGAAATATAGTCGGAGCGCGGAGCGGGTTTTAATCCAAAGGCCCGAGCGGTGGTTCTGTTTCGCTCCAGTTCCTCTCCGATACCGCTCTCATCACGAGTCTGGGCCGTGTCTACACAGACTCACGTGTGCCTTCAAAGGTTAGCCTACAGAGATCGTTGAGAGATGGAGTTTGGTTCAAAACGTGGAGGTTCACACTTTGGTGTTGGTTTCAAATAAATACGTTCTATTTTTTGATTGATGCTGCGGTTGATGGGACTTCTTTATATTATAGGATAGGCTACATTTCCTCAAAATACATGTCTGACATGTCACATTTTGTAGTGTTTTGCCTATTTATATTATGATAATTAAGGAGTACATTCGTGCTGTTCCATGCGTTTCATTAAAATAGTAACGTAATTTTTTTAGAAAAATATGCTGTTCAGCCAAATATGACAGCTTACGCTCAAAGTAAAAAAAAAAAAAAACTAAATGACAGGGTTAATTAACTCATTCGATGCCAATGACGCGAAAACGCGTCTTTTACGATAGTAACGCCCAGTGCCAATGACGCGTTATCGAGTCAATTGCGTTTTTTTACAGGGGAGGTGGGGTAATCATCTGATCTAGCTTGTGTACAAAAATCAAAGTTGTAATCACAAGGGAACCCATTCTGTGGGTAGTACCAGTATCAGTGTGGATATGTGATCATCTAACACTGTCTCAAAGAAGAGACACTGGACCTGGCTTGCTCAATTGCTCGCAGTTTTGCACACTGCTAGCTTGATCAAAATAAATCCTGTCAGCACGTATGTTGAAGCTACTGTTTTCCTAGCAACATCTCACGTTTAGCTTCTGCAAGCCACCAATAGATTAATTTCACTTTAGGTAATGCATAATGAGCAGCCTGTCGCGCTGTTTCATAGATAGCTACACCTGCACTTGACTGACCCGTCTGCGCCGACAGCAAGTCACTGATGACCCAGCTCTCTACATTTGGTAAAGCGCACGGATTCACTGCACTCTCCCAACATCATAATTTTCTGTGCTATCATTCTCATGTGTTAATCTAGTTGTTCTGTGTGCGGATCCTGTGGAATACGATGTTATTTTGCTCTGAAGGCGTTGTATATTTGGTTCGGTTTCGGTTTGCCTATCCCCTCTCTGAGCCAAGTTCCCACACTAAAATGTTACAATGTTTTATATCGTGTTTGGTGCGCATTTTAGATCGTGTTTATAGGTCTTCTCTGCTGTACACACACATGCATACACACGCGCGCACACACAGGGGGAGAGCTAGAAGCACTACAGTTACAGTATAACATAGTGTGCTGTACATAAATAGCTGCTAAATAATGTTGCCAGCGTTATTTTTGGTGCAGTATACAATGGGATCACTTTTCATAATGTTTGAGATGTCTCTGAAGATGTCTCAGAAATCAGCATTTTTAGTTACACCCACCCATGTTCTCCAGACAATTGCTAAGGAATGGAAAGAGGTACAAACAACATTTTTTTTTCTGATGATAAAGGAAAGTCTGGAGTTTCTTTTGGTATGTTTTTTGTTGACACAGACATAGAACTCAATTTTCTGTGGGTCTTGAAAAAACACTGAAATGTTCAAAAAATCCTGGCACTGGGACGTGACCAACTTTGAAAATGGCTGGCACTGAATGAGTTAAGAGGATACACATGTGAGTTGTTGATCACACAATGAAATTATTTGTATCTGTTACATGATTTTTGGAAAAGAAGTTTAAAGGGTTTCAATCAACAGGCTAACAAAGACGCTGCGCGTTAGTTCAGGCCACATCGGGCAGCGTGTCCCAGATGCAATTCGGTGGAAAATGTTAGGCATTGCTCCCTCTTTTGAGCGAGCGTGGAGCGATTTCACCGGAGCGGAATGAAATTTTAGGTGAGCGGAGAGCGGTCTTAGAGCGGAGCTGTCTGGTTCAACTTTGAGCGATGGAGCGAGGAAGCGAACACTCGCGTGAGCGAGGAGCTGAAATTCTGTCCGCTCAGCTCCGCTTTCATGCTCTGGCTCAGATCACACGTGGCGTGAATAGTCTAATTTGTTAGCATGCATTCTAAACGAATACGGACAGAAAACGGGCACGCGCTGTATACGGAGAGTGTTTGGTGCGAGTGAGCCCTAAGGAGGTGAAATTAGTAGTCAAGTCAGACAGCCGAAGAACTGCATTGTCAGATTGTGCCAACACGCGCTCACAGAGGTGACCTGCCTGAGGAGCGCAGGCACAGAGGGCCTTGATTGGCAAACAGGCATAGGGACAGGACGGAATGGGACGGGGCTTACTTGGCCTTGAGAGTCTCCCCGTGGCCGTTCCAGCGGCCCTCCTGGTCCAGCTGCAGCTCTCTCAGCACGCGGCTTGGCTTGTAGCCCGAGTTTATCAGGAGAGTCAGGACCTGAGGTGGGGGAGAGAGCAGGTGTGTGGGGGTGGAGAGAAAACCAGAGCAGGTGTGCAGCAGAAACATTAAAGCAGGCACATATAAGAAAGCAAAAGACCATAAATCTAATATAATATATATATATATAACATAACCAATGATGAGTCGATGAGTCAGGGTAAATTTATAACTGACTGGTAAATGTAAAACATTTAACAGAAGGTAGTGTGGGCTGCGCACATCTAAATAAATTTAAACAGGTGGCAGGACAAGTAAAACTGCCCGATCAACAACTCATATATAACCATCGAAAACATTGTGTATTTTGTAATGAAATCTTTTGGAGCCATTTTGCATCAGTATGCAGATCTCTTGGACTTTTGCTTGGAACTTAGAATATTTACCTCCTTCAGCACCAGGACGCAGTTTCCGGGCCCGACACACTGGGGCAGCTCGGCGATGCGACCCTTGTTCAGGTAGGGCCCCGAGAAGCAGCGGTGGTTGAAGTAGATCTTTGGACAGCAGTACTTCCCATTGGCCGCTCCTGCTGAGGGACACACAAGCAGAAGTAGAAATCTCCATCATCACTATACAAGTACAGTTAGGTGCTGTTTGCAGCAAGACAACAGAGGCACAGATTAGAAAACATAGTAGAAAACTAGAAAAGCACTCAGAGCGCAGACTTCCTCCAGGGCAGCTAAGATCACCACCAAAATGTAATCACTTTTAAGTTAGCCCATTTTTGACCTACCCTGAAAATTTCATCAAAATCCATCCATAACTTTTGGAGTTATGTTGCAAACTAACAACCTTACAAACCAACAAATGCTGATGATCACATAACCTCTGCTGGCAGAGGTAAAAAGTAATACAAGTAGCTAAACACAGTCTAATAGAATATAGATTCTGAAACGTACAACAATATAGATGCTGAAATGTACAACAATATATACAACTAGCAAATATAAATTAGATATACACACACATACAGAAGTATACACACGTCAAACACCCACACCACATACAGGGGCAGTTAATCCATATCTCACATGTCACCCAATGCCCAAACAAAAGCTAAGCACTATTTACTTAAGAAAATGGGAGGCTGCTCACCATTGTCCGCCGGCACGTTTAACTCCTGCTTGACGGTGTCGGGAGGCGAGTCTTTGGGTGGGGCTCTAGGGGGAAAACAGGTTCTGAATCAGATATGACACCTAGTGCAATACAACATATAAGGCATCATACACCCTACATACAACACACACATACATGCATCATTACAATGAACATGACCATGTACACTGACAGTCAATGAAAACGCATCGACAGCGACGAGACGAGACAGGAAAAACACATGATTTTGTAACAGCTGATCACCAATTCACTGAAGCGAAAATTGTAAACATCCGAGTGGTCATCCCACAAGTGTATTTGTACTCGTTTATATGGTTGGAATCGATTCTCGGTAAAAAAGTACAAGAAAGTTGTCTGATGCTTTTTCATTGCCTGTCAGTGTCTATGCACAGACAGGCAGATCTTGAAAAAACACAAGATAGTTCAGGGAAAGAGATTTATATTTTCCTGACTACAAACCTTATTCACATACTATTGATTCAGAAAACAATTAGCACTTTAGGTTTATATTTATTCTATTATTTCCAGAGTCCTAAGTCAATCATCCTACTGTTGAGTTTGTTTGCTAAGTCGCTGGGTCTTGTTGGTCTGTTTAAATTTCATCAGTAGTGCACCTCAGGATCAACAGGTGATTGAGGCCTTTAGTCACTATACACCCTCCTCTGAGATTAGACACTTTTCGTCGTCTTTCCATAGATGCGATAACATTTGGAGTAACTACCTGTTTTTGTGTTTGTGCTACATGGAACTGTGGGTAGTCACAGTTCCTGTAATGACAATTAGAGGGACATTTTAGGCCTGTAATTCAAGAAAGGGACTTTTGCAGCATGGAAGGAACCACAAATTACGTTAATACATATTGACTGATTGAACACAAGCCAAGGCAGCACTGCTGCCAGTTTAAAATATCAGTTTAAAACCAGAATACAAATGTTTAATGTCTATATATGGTGTTCATTTTTGGTTATATCATACAACACATACAAAACAAATGAAACAGTGCCATTCTTTATTTACATTGCACACCTCATCTAAATACCAGAGTTTTGGTGCATGTGTCCACAATAAAGATGGGAGAAGAAGACAGCACTTTCTTTCCGATGGAAAAAAAAACTTTCTACTCCTCAGAGCTTCTAACAAACTGTCAAATCCAATCGACCACACACAATTGTGAATGCTGTTTTTTCTTGTATAAGCTACTCAAACAACTGCAGCTGCCAGATGGAGACAGAAAACAACTGTGCACTTGGCACCCACTTGAGATTCGGTGGATCCCAAAATCGAGTGAATTGATGTTTAAATAATGACTCAATATTTGAAAAACTCAGACAGAACAACAAGAAACGGCAAGGGGAAGCTATTAGGTTTGACACTCTCTCAAGATAAATTGTATCCAGAACAGAGAAAAATACACAGAGCAGAATGCAGATGGAACACACATTTGCATTCAAATGCAACCTGACAGGTTACCCTAATCTTTAAACCGGTCAATAAAAAAAATCAGCTGTTTTGCTGTTCGTCTTGTTACTTGATATTCATGTAATAAATATTCAGAATGCCAATTTGATGGTAATCTGCCTGAGAGGCAAAGAAAAAGAGCAAGAAATTGGTTATGCTAATTAACAACTGATCATCTTGACAAAGACAAATGTGTAAGGTTTGACTTTAGCCTATAGCCATTTTTAGAGGCTTATTTAACCTACATTATGCAATGCTGTCTTAAACCTCAATAAAGACACCAGCAATAAGCATCACCTTCCTCCAAAACACTCTTTTGTCTCCAAGTGAAAAGACTGCTAAATTTAGTTTGACAGTTACAAAACATATACAGCCTCCATTACCATCTTTATTGGGCCAGTGTGTTTTTTAGATTGTACAATGCCCTTTCCGTTTGTAACAGTAATATATATATATATGAGGGAGGCAAACCACATTTCATCCACAAATGGTCCACCGTCAGAGTGCGGTGCTCCATTAATGTAATGCTCCTACTCATAGTACGGTGCTCCATTAATGTAATGCTCCTACTCATAGTACAAAGCCCCACAAAATCCTTTGAGGCGCATACTTCTCAGGGAAGCTCCTCCAGTGGGCACTTTGTATACCTGTGTCCATAAAGTTGTTTGGTAAGAGAAGTGCTTATTGCTGTTGTACTGCATTGCCCCCAATCCTGCAATGCAACCTCTACTTTCATAATGCAGACTCGAGAGCATGTACTCATTAAAAAAAGTGAAAAATCACAGTGGCCTGAGCTGTTAATTACACATTGGAGATTAAATGTTTGGCATGTGCTGCGAGGGGCTTTTTTTTTTTGCAGATGATGCGAGAAAATACCAGGTTCTGTATTTAAAATGCCAACATGTACTGCACACACACAAAAACACACAAACACACACACACACACACACACAAACACACACACACACACACACAAACACCACTTCCCCACAATAATACATACTGTTTCTCGGGCTGCACCATTGCAATTTTCTTCTGCTTCTCCACTGCAATGAAAAGATAATGTGCATTAATAAAACATTCATTACTGACATTTCGGTTTACACAATATCCTCACTAAAGCCTGCTCTTAATGCTTGACAATATGTTTGCCTAACTGCTCGTGCTGTAAACAGATACTGTGTTCACAGCGCAGTTTTCATTTTTATTTTCACTCAATTGTGTTGCAACCAAAGTAATAAGAAATCAATTAGGAATCCCAATGTAAAAGTCAGCATCTTAGAAATGGCACATTTGCACTGCATGAATATAGTAAGCACTCAGCAGAAGTTTATGGATGTACAATGAATAATACCCGGCAAGAGGATGACTAATTTCTTCTAGGTGCACAAAAGGCACATTAAATCACTGCATGTGGCTGTGTGTGGCTGTGTGTGTGTGTGCGTGCATGTGTGTGTGTATTGGACACTAACCCCGAGGCTTGCATGGAAACTGCAGTGGGTAACCATTTGTTTCACACCAGCTGACGGGGAAAAGATCCATGGAGTCCACGTGGGCAATGACCTCTGGGACTGGCTCCTTAAGCCCTGGACCAGCACAGAGAGGTGATAGACACACACAGTCAACAGAGGCTCACTGTCCAAGAGTCCGGCTTGTGAGATTACAGTCAGGGAACCCACACACTCTGTAAACTGAAGGAAGCTGGAAAGACCGTTTAGCAAAATCAAAATTGACGCTCACCTTCCAGTTTGAGCCAGATATGTTGACCTTTCACCCTGGTGACTGTTGCCACATGGATGTTCTCAGGACAGAGGGGATTGACTGCCTCCAGCATCATTGACTCTTTGAAACACAGATCAGTTTGCTCCTGAGGGAATAGACAGCAGAGGTCAGGAAAAAAAACATGACCATCATACAAACAGTATACATGTCTGATGATACCAAATCAGTCTGAATTACAATCTACACACTGCGTGTGTGTGTGTGCCATGTCTGTGCTGTGTGGTGTGTGTATGTATGTATGCATGCATGTGATATGTCTGGTGTGTGTGTGTGTGAGTGAGTGGATGTGTGTGTTTTTATGCATGTATGTATGGTGTGTGTGTGTGTGTGTGTGTGTGTGTGTGTGTGTGTGTGTGCGCGTGCGCATACGGTATGTGTGACTCGTATGACTCACAGGTGGGAAACACTGTTGGGGGGCAGCCTCTGCCTCGTGCTGCTTCAGGTAGTCGGCCCAGTCAAAGTCTTGTCCCTGGAAACCTGGAGGCCGACCGCATGAAACATGACAACACCATCAGCATGGGCAACACTAACACACAACTAACTGTCAGAAAAAAGCAACCTCCACATTGCATGAAACACTTACTGGCTCACAGTCAAGACATCTATATATTTTGTGTCGTGTTATTTCTTATTTTACATTTCTGGTAACCGTGTTGGGAAAGACTTGTATCTGCCTCTACCTGCCTAGGGACTGCAGATGGAAAGTAGCTAGTTGCTAAATGTGGCACAATGTATCTACTCCCTTTGTAAATGATTAATACATTTTGTACAAGGTCCCTGCAAGAAATAAACTAATTAAACTACACTGAACTTTATATTACTCAGTGCTTGTACTTTTAATTACAGCATCAATCCTAGTAGGCAGGTTTCCAATCATCTTATACACCTCAGTTATGCACCTTCAAGCCGTTTAAGACCTTGAATCGAAAGATGAATGCATATTTCAAGTGTTTTCAACCGAGGATTTCTCATTCGAATGACTAAAATGTGCATTAGCAAATTGGAAGGACACCCGGTTAGTGATGTGCATTTCATGAGCAACTGGTCTCTCTGGGAATTAAAAAACCTTAAAACTATTGTGGGTGTAATAAGACACCTTTGCATGTGTGGAGAGTGTATTTGTGAGCAGTGGCACAGAGGCAGGGAATCACACGAGGTGTTGCACCAGGGGACCTTACACTATCGTCTGTCTGTGCGACCCCTTTTGCATGTGTACCTGTGTGTACATGTGAGCAATGGCATAAGAGTCTGGGACTAATACAAGGCCACGCACCCGGAGGGGGGCTGAGCACCACTCCATTCTTCAGGCTCCACTGGGTGGGGAAGATCCCGGGGCTGTCCCTGTGGCACAGGAAGACGCGCCGCTTGGCGTCCTCACACAGCTCATCCATCTCCACTAGGAAATACTGCTCTCCAAACACCTGGCCGCAGACAGGGCATCGACAATGAGGAACTTGACACAGGTTCAGATTTACACTGCTGATGGGAGTTAGAATTTGACCAGACTGGGTGGGGTTCGGAGAGTAAACGGCCCTTTCCCATGTTAGTTTTGTGGGGGCCTTCTTGAAATCAGTTGACTTATCAGGTTAACTATGTGCATACACACTACCTAAAAAAACTACACATTGGCTCATGCAGGCAGAACTCTGGAAAAACATATAATCGTTCAAGGACACTGGCAGAGACATACTGCGACAGACCTGCCACTGCTTTTGTGTCTTTCAGAGGTCTTACTTCATCGTTTTTTCGCTCTATACATACATATATCAACCACCGTCAGCCCTTTTTGACGCTACTCTTTGGTTTTGCTAATATTTGTCCAAGTGGAACAGCTTTTTTTCAAACATATGCAAGCTCTTCATATTATTTTGCCTTCTAAACAGCCAAATGTAGTTATTATCTCCCCAAAAATGACAACAAAACATCCCTTCACTTCCATGCTATTAAGATATCCATATGTGGGCTAAAATGACTAGGGAGAACCTCTAATCTGGTGTCTGCTGTGCTGCGTGCATTTAGAGGTGTCGGTGAGGTAGAGGATGAAAAGGACTCAAAGTTCATGGTGTGGCGATGAGAAAGTGAGGTTACCTTGGTGACTGTAGCAGGACTGATGGTGAATGGAGCCGCCGGATCTACAGCCTCCAATTTCATTCCCTCAGTGAAACTGTGAGTGCCGATAGCTGGTCGATCCTTTACAGAGAGACAAAACAAGCGCGCGCGCGCACACACACACACACACACACCAATATGTCCTTGGTCAAAGATGAATTTAAAAACATAAGAAATAAATAAATGGGGGAAAAAAAAAACGAAACCAGAAAAGAAAACAACTTGCATTGCCACAGTGAAAGTGAGGTCTCGGCTAAACCAACAGCTTCAGCTAGCCACCATTTTGCTTTTCATTGTTCTAGTTTTAGATGTTAGGTCTTAGTCTTAGATCCACAAACAATTGTATCATCACTAAAACCATGATTAAAATCAATTTACACTCAAACTATTAGGGTACATCTGAACTAAACAGAGACATTTTGCCTCATTTTAAATTTAAACAGAATTTTTTTTTATTTTGATACTGAAAATGGATAAGTAAAGAGAATGGGATAAAATATAGCCACTATATCTACACCTAAGAAATGGCTGAAAAGAAAAAAACAGACCCAAATATGACCAGAAAACAAACGCTGACAATTAGACAACCTGCTATATTAATGTCTGTGCTTCTGCAAAGTACCCATGGGCACTGTTAACAACACAACTGAATGATGCAATCTCCTCCATGCCACAGTATATTGTAAGCCATCGCTAAGGACAGCCACAAAGGAGCAGTGCTATCCATGAGGTACACTCACAATACAGAAACCCTTGGGGGAGTGCAGGCATGCAAGCAGCTTTAAAACTGGCTGTGTGTTAGCCTGCCTGTGCTAACCTTATGAAACTCCTCTGTGATAGTAGAGTCCTGGGGCAGAGAGCTGATTGTTTGCCTGACCTTGTCCCACTCCTCCTCAGTCCGCAGAGGGAGTAGTGCTGGAAAAACACACACACACACACACACACACACACACAGGTTTAAAAACAGCTCCAGTTTAACCCATTCAATATTTACACAGTTAATCACAGCACCTTTGGACTATGGACTCCAGTCCCTTGTGTGTCCAGCATGTGATATGTGTGTGGTGTGGTGTGTGTGTGGTGTGGTGTGTGTGTGGTGTGGTGTGTGTGTGGTGTGGTGTGGTGTGTGTGTGTGTAAAATCTCACCGGGCGGGGGTCTGAGTGTGCAGCCGTGCTCCTGGGCCCAGCCGGGCAGGTGGAGCAGGGGGTTCAGGTAGAAGAGCCAGAGGGTGGCGTGCACGTCGGGGAGGGCCTCTGTGCCGTGGTAGCGCAGACGCAGCCGGCCCCCCACGTTGTCCTCGATGGTGACGGCCCAGGCCACCGCGGGGTCCCTGCTATCCTGCAGCTCCAGGCTGGTGCCCGGGGCCAGGAGCTCCAGGGGGTTCAGCACGTGCTGCGCCTACGGGGACACAAAATGCAAAACAAAGGCAATCAGAGATGGCAACCTGGTCCCCCATGTGGACGGACAGGGTCATTGCAATACGGGCGAAAAGACAGACAGACAGACACACACACACACACACACACACACACACACACACACACACACACACACACACACACACACACACACACACACACACACACACACACGATCATTGCAGTAACTGGTTAATTCCCTCTGGGGAACCAGGTAATTACACATACAACTTTAGAACATTACAACCAGACTAGTGAAAATTAGTCACAATTTTCTTGTATACACCTACACATTTTCTTACAAATTAAGGCCCCCTTCGAAAATGGGATGGTGCAGGGGTGAGAAGGGGCTTCTCCTAATAAATAAATTCTATTAAATTTCTAATAATCTAATGAGTTTCCAACTCATATCCTTATTAGACGGTTGGTACTGACAGACTACCATAAGGGTTGGCTCAAATTTCTGATCACTTGTGGCCTACAGCTGGTTGTAATTACAAATACAATAAGTACATTAAATTTGTTGCCAGCCATATTACATTACACTTACATTACATTACAGCAGATGCTTTTATCCAAAGTGACTTACAAAAAGAGGACATAAATAAGCTACAGATATGCAGAAGAACACAGAGTAAACAGAGGCATATAATCCCAATTTCACTGATTAACCATATTAAAGCCCCAGTCATAAATACTTTGGCAATGTCAGTAAATCCACATCTACACCCACTAAAGCTGAAGCTTGCAGAGGTCACATTCAACTCAACAGCTGTCTCAGTCCCACCATAAACAGGAAGGCTCTGTATGACTCACCCCCTCCAGCAGGTGGGCAGGGGCACTGCAGGTGTCCGAGAGGGCTTTCTCCAGCAGGGCTTCCCACTCAGGGTGCTTCTCCCGCACACCTACCGACAACCACAGGTCAAAGGTCACCAGCTACCCAGTGTCAGAGCCATTCACCCACGCACAGTAGTGCAATCAAACTGAGATGACATTGGACTGATAACATTACTCAACCAAGAACTTGAAACAATGACCATCTGGAACTGTTTTAAGATGTAATCAAATAGAACTTCAGGAGCCATATTCCTTTAACCTCCCCTGGGATTAAAAAAAAAACACTAAGAAAATTTACATGAGCAAGAAAATGCAAAAATGTAAAAATGTCAACATATTCGTGAAAGCTTTTAAGATCACTATGCCAATACAAAATATTTTATGACACCATGTTTCAGATTAAACCAAGAGTGTGTGTTGTCCATGAAAATTAGTCCACTCAATTCAGATAAATCTTTTTTTTCGATGTTAGTTTATGAAAAGTAGAAAATAAGCAGATTTAAAGAAGAAACACAAAATAGCAGATACCAGTCTAAGTGCTAATTTCTGGAAGAGGATTTTTAACTGTAAAAAACAGGCCAGTTGTGATGGAAGTGAGGGATAATGGAGCGCCACTAGCAGTACATACATTTATGCTCATTTGAGATATGTGGCAATGGTTAAAAGCAGAAACCACTTCTAATGCATTCCCTGCTCTCTAGTAAGTCTTTTAGCTGGTTGAGGGATAGATAAATAAATCATTAATTCCTGTGCTCTCTACTATGCTCTTAGTAGACAGAGTAAAAAAATAGATAGCTAAAAAAAATAGCTAAATAAACAAGTAACAGTTAAGTCGCACTAATACAAGAAAATGTCGCTATCTGCCGCTCCCCACTCACCCTCTGGGGGTCTCATTGGGTGCCCCTGCTGTCGGCTCCATCCCAGAGGATGCAGGTTGGCCGTCATGATGTCGCACCAGAAGTCTGCGCGCCGGTCGTCCTGGTAGCCCTCGTAGCGCAGCAGCAGCAGCTGGCCGCAGGTGGTGATGATGGTGGCCACCCAGTACGCCCCGTCCCCCTCCCCGCGCACGCTCACCTCCAGCTTCATGCCGGGAGCCAGGCCCGTCTGCAGACCCTGGTCCACCTGAGGAACACGGGGGACAGGAGGAGGAGAAAGAGGTTGCGGCACGCTGTTGAGACCACTACTTAGTAGTTGGACTTCAGGGATTTCACACAATTTGTTCAAAATTTCTCAGCTCACACACAAAGAATGTAGACGTGAAGAGATGCTGACATTACCATTCCAAGCAGCTGTTTGTCCATCTTAATTATGGAATTTGGCAGTGGAGCAATACATGTGCAACAGGGACGCAATTTGTATGCAATATACTTGACATAAGATCAATAACTTCACTTCAAAACAAGACAAGAAAAGTGACTGGTATCCATGGCAATAGCCATCACTCTGTGACTAAATGAGGCAGAGAGGTAATGGAGGAAGAAAAATGGTGCACAATCTACTGTAGCAATTTAATGCTGATGACAGAGCTCATCTGATGATTGCAAGGCCCCCTGATTAACAGAATAACACATGATGGTCTCCAGGGGCGAGACGCATGTGATTAGGCGAAGATTCTAACTACTCACACATACGTTCTATTTGCAGTTGTAATAGCAAGCCTGCCATTTGTATTTAGCAACTTTGCTTGCCAATTTGTATTTGGTGACAGAGGTCTGTGGTGGGCCTGCAATCATACGTTTGTGTTTTGCTAGCAATGACGCATGGTATTGAGGGCAGCAACACCGTACTTGTGTGGAGGCGAAGGGCCATTACAGACATGTCCTAATGCCTCGGCAACAGCTGAGACAAGTTGTTTCTCAAACACATGACTGGAGGGAGGGAGGGAGGAGGGTTGGGGCGCATGCTGTTCATAGAGAAACTCACAAAAGCATGTATGACAAAGAGCATAATTATTGATGAATGGAAGCTGATTCTGGGAATAGCTTAAGGGACTAGCACAAAGGTAAGTGCAGGTAAAAGGTTTTTGTGACTTAATGATCAAAATGTTCTGGACAAAATGAAAAGAATGTAATTTCAGGGAAGTCTTAAAAATATGTTAATTAAAAAGAACTGTCAAAACATTGGCAAAATGAAACTACAGTTAGAAATAAACAACACCTAGAAATATATTATCATTCCAGTTTTTAAAATGTCATATTACTGATAAAGGCATACAGCCAATTCATTGACACATAAATTGCTTCAGGTACACTCACATGTTTAAAAGCGTGATGGGGGACAGACAGGGCGCCGTTCTCCTCCAGGTGATCGTCCCAGTTGAAGTCAGACGCGTCCTGACCAGAGTCGCCATCTGTGGTTGAGATTACAGGAAGTGCTGTCCTTTTAGCCTTGGCAGAGTGTACGAGGACTCTCGGGCCCCCTCCATTACAGCACTATCACTACAGTGACTACATCTACTGAGCTGCACACCTCCCCAAAGCACCCCCCCCACCACCCCCCCAAAACACCCATCCCCCTCTTCCCCATCCCCCTCTTCCACCGGCAGTGCCTTCCATGCTTTTTGTACTGCACAGCACACATTCTGACAAAGCACACTGAGAGATGTTGCAGTGCTGCTGCTGAACTCACCAGACTCCAGTGGTTCATGGCTCATGTTGGCTCCCCCTACAGACTGTTTCGCAGCTGCTGCCGAAAGGACGGGAAGGCAGGGGGTGGGGGGGGTGGAAAGAGAATGCAAACAAAAGAGGACAGATCAGTGCGTATAAAAAAAGCAATATGAACAAAGAGACTTTGTGAGATGGCAGAAGTCAATGATAAAGACTTTTTAAAAATGCTCTTTTTCATCATTTATCACAGCAGCTAATTGATATAGCCTTTGTAATGTGTTTAAGAAAAACTGCCACATATCTTCGAACAAGAAATTAGCCTACAACAAAACAACTACAGAAAAGTCCTACAACTCAGTATAAGCACTGAATATGTTAACACAATGAAAAGGACAAAAATGGTGGTTGCTGGGTAGGGGTCATTGCTGATTTGAGGAAGGGGTGGAATGGTGCATGAGTTGTTTGTGTGCGTGTGTGTGTGTGCGTGTTGGAGGGGAGAGATATGGATATTTATTTTTTTAACAGAGGCTTTATCTATTTACACATAAGACTGTAACAGTGAGGCATTTTGTTTAATCCGTCATAATTTAAACGGAAATCTGCTTCCAAAACATAAGATCTGTTATGTCTTACCTATGCAATATGTTATTCTTACTAGTTTAAAGGCCGGTTTCAAATCCTAGAATAAAAATCTACAGCATTTACCTACACCACCACAATATCATACGAGTTTTAACACTAAAAGGAGACTGAACAGCACGAAACATCACCCATTCCATCTAACATAAATTTCACAAGTAGTTCAAAAAAATGCTTAGTCAAATTCAAGATGAGGGTCAATGTGTGAAAAATGCTGTTCCGTATGTGTGCGTAAAACACAATGTGAGTCATCTACAGATGTGGATGAACGAACTGTCTTTTTCCAGAAAAGTGGTAGCTTCAGTGATGATCTATTCAGACAGTTGGGCTGTCAAACACTCTTTGTTGAGCTTTGACGTCTCCATTAACACAGAGACCAGAGTGGGTCGGCTAGTCTGTGACAGGCCCCTTGGTGTCCACGACCCTGAAGCTGGGTTGAGATCAGCTCATTCAAACCCTTTGGAACCCCCCTCCAACTCCCCCACCCAAAAAAAAACCTTCAACTATGCTGGGATCAGGAGGGCCAGCCTGCGCGGAGGCACATTGTGCTTGGGGTCACACTCGTTTCCAATAGGCAGGCAAGACAATGAAAAGAGCAGTATACCAAGTTAAATTTGGACTTGTCCATTAGTTACATGGACTGTTAATTACTGTTAATTACAATAGCACAGATTAGAGATGCAGACGTGCCATAATGAAACGTTGTGAAATTCAGCAAATCAGCCCCCCCCCCCCCCCCCCCCCCCTTATGATCCTTTATTTTGCCCTATAGCATTTGCATTAAAAAAAAAAGTGATACTGTTCATGTTCGAACAGTAGTAACAAACATCGTGGCTAGTGACAAGCCAAGAAAATCTACAATCTACTTCGGGAGTACGTAGCCTAAGGAAGGGAAAACTTAATTGGCTGTTCAGTAGGAATACCAACTACTTTCTCGAGGAGCAGATACGCGGAATGCATCTTTAACACACACCCCAACCCCCCGATGACTGACACACACCCTCTCACTTTTTTAACGAAACAAACAAGAAAAACATATTGCTCCCACACACACCTGTCCGTGGATGCCAGTGCCCCCATATATCTTGTGTCCGCTCTTTTATTTAAAGTGCTGGCACCTCCAAAATCCCTGCTTGATGTTTTATCACTGTACCATTAGTTCCCAAGACAATCAAATTTCTTCATGCGGAGAGACGCCATTAGAGTAGCATCAGTATGACCTCACCTCAAGATCTTATTAAAACTTATAAGGCTGAAAGTGAAGTGTCAAAATGTTACAACAGTCCAACGCAGCTTGGAGACATCGGTGCTTCAACATAAATATGCGCAAAACATTGACTTAAACGCAGCAGCTATACAGCTTCAGGATATCGTTATGCATAGACTACCAGCTGCCATGAAAAACTCGTCATTTACAAATGGTTACAAACTGTCAAGCTAGAAAAGGAACGGTTCCATCTTCTGAATTCATCTAATCGTGGTTTCTCCGCTTTCCAGTTCGCAGATGTAAAAATCCACGCATAAATCATGTTCCAAATAAAAAAAACTGCATTTTCAGTGTGATAAATAGTACGACTACAAGCTACCGAATCCATTTTCATTTTAAAATGCACTACTGCAGTGTCAAGAGTGTAGCTGCCATTTATTTATTGCCCATGCACAATGGAAGTAACATTGCTGACTAACACGAAGATAGCATAATGCAAGTTATGTAACTTCGGGAGTTGGAACATAGTGTATAATTTAAAGCCTCTTTTATGGTGGTTGTCAACAGTAGTACATTAAGTTAACGTTAATTAGAAGTTTCACCAGCCGTCACTGAGGCTGAAATTAAATAAAAAAACAACTTCGGACTCGTCTAAATGACTTGACGTTATGCAATAACGCTACATCCTAACATCACTCCAATGTCAACATGTAAAAATGCAGAAAATGGGAATACTCAAAAGACGGTTGTAAATATTTAAGGTTCTAGGTGGATTTCAGTCCGATAAAAACGAGATGTTCAGCTACACGCTAGCAAGATATTAAGCCAAGAGCATTTCAGACATTCGCGCCGATTATCCAACTTTCATGCCTGAAGATAAAGGGAGGAGAAAGATATCGTGGGCTCAAAAACAATTTAGTAATTAACAGAGTTTGTAAAATGTAGCATATACAGGGCACGGCACTGACTCGAGTGCGGCTGAATCGGCACATGCTAAAAACGCCTGTAACCAAGTCAAGTTACGGAAACGTCATAGCTTGAGCAATATAGCTAGCAAGCAATAAGGGCGCTTGCACTCAACCGAGCCCAAGTCATCTTTTTTGGAGACGGGAAAAAAGATGCAGACAGCACTAAACGGGTTGCTACTGCCTTGTTCCACAAATACGTATAATACAACATGTAAATATCTGGTAACAAAATGCGTACCTTACCACTACGGAGTTTTTCAAGTCGGTTTTAGATGCAATGTCTTTTTCCGCCTAGCCGTTCACGACCTCATTCCAATATGGCACAAACTGCCACTGCGCATGTTCTGCCGCCTAGCTTCACATCCACGTTCTAAGCCCGGGTAGCAGATATTGTCGGCTTTCAGCGAACAAAAAAGACTTGTCACGTCAATGAAAAATAAGGGAATCTTTGTGTTAAACAGTGACATTACAATATAAAGAATTTATAACATTCGCATAGCAGTGAAATTAAGTGTTTGTTACATTGCAACTGATTAGCTTGTAGTCTATTTTTAGATGTTTTAAGGCTGCCAATTAAACCCAACTCCTAATGGTTAAACGAACCTGTTTGGTTACTGTTTAGTCATAGAGTTCTCTTTACTCAACACATACATAAGTTCGATTATGCGCTTGCCAAACGAAAAAAGCAATCCATACCGCTGTAACACAGTGTTTCCTTTTTCCTATTGTGCGATGGTATTACTAGCCCATGACAGCCATAAAGGCTTCTATTATAACTAGTAGGCTGTGTAAAATTGCGCCGCAGTGTGGGAAGCATCGCCAAGTCACAGCAGTTATTTCACCCTAATATTTCCCAGAAACATCAAAGGCATAGCATTTCCCCATTGCCTTAAGTCAGTCGTCGAACCATACGTGCCCGTCAATTAAACTGAAAGGAATGTTGGCTACTTGAATGTAAAGGTGGCAGTCTCGGATGCTGTGGTGATATGTTTCCCCCACGCTTTTATTATGTGCGTTCTGCAACCTTCGACTATCTATACAACTGGGTCATATTTGGCAGAGCTGGGTTGTGTTCTGTTACAGGACGCAGTTGTAACATTGTAGCCTATGTTTCTTAAACAGTGAACGCCAATGGGATAGCCTACACCACCATCAGTCAGGAGTTCATTGAACTCTACGACATCGCGAAAGCAGATGAATACATTTTAAAAGGTCGTCATGAAGACCAGAGTTGGACACGCCGAGGGTTTTCACAGGCTACACTAATACCCATTTTGCATCTGCTGAGAGGCGGAGTTGTTATAAGCCATTCACTTAAAATAACGAAGCTGTTGCAACAAAGACAAATGTGGCCGAGTGTCTAGAATTTTCTATACAGCAGCCCAGCCTAAGGCTTAAATTAGAGCCTTACATTTTCGTCTCGTTTCTTTTTCAGCGATGATGTAAATGCTTTGGGTTATACTGCACGCCATGACTTTGTGCGGTTACTGTTCATCGATGGTACACAGGGCAAACAGATTTTGTAACAAGTTTAGCCTTGTAGTATAGTACAGCCATGTTTTCACACATCGCATCCTAATAATCTGTGTACTAAATCAGGAGCTGAAACAACCTGTGTTTCGTTTGGTGCTGATTCATGGCCAATGATTTACCAAAAGGCCCAAGCATAACATTTTAGATTATTCTGTTGGGTTAAAGTTCGTTGTGCAAGGGAACTCTCAGTGTGTTAATCGCACTTTTGCATTCCTTCGGTAGAAGAAAACTTGTACCTTCGCCCACTGCCGCGCGTTTGGCCGAAGAGCAGCGAGGGGGGATATCCGACCAAATGATTATATACATGCAATGTGTCTCTTATGCCACTAGATGGCAAGCCAATGGCTAATTTTCTGAAATGTGAAAACATAACTTTAGCTTGAAAGTAGCACAGCCATCATGTTTCTGAGTTAAATGCCTTTATTGGTCTCTGGACTTGAAATTTGTATTCCCTAGACAGTAAAAAAGAAGATCCTTAGCCCCCCAATAATAAAGGTTGAGCAATATACATATATTTTATATACAAAATCTGACTTTTTTGTTAAAATGCCAACATTCAAGTAATATTGTGCATACATACTCCAACTATTTAATCCAGAGGAGAGTATCTCATTACACCCATAGGTACCATTTTAGTAATACCATTCAGTTTTGTATGTCTGACTACATGTAGCACTAAGATATGTGCTGGTATGGCCACATAGAGGGTATATGTATATGTCAAAGCATTTAGTGCAACACCCAGCCCAAATTTTACAAGGGGTACCACAAAAAGGGCTGGTGTGAACTTCAATTACTCCGTAAAAGGTTGCACAGTTCAGAATGTCAACGTTCGTTTTTGTTAATTTGTTCTCTTGAACATTTCTCACAGATTCTGGAGGTATGCAACGGTCATTCACAGAGGTAAGGCCAAAGTGTACAACATTTCTCAGACATCCAAGGAAACTAAACAGCAATCTGGGGATAAAAAGATAAAATATAAAACAGTCCCTTTTCCTCAAGGCTGATGCCAGTGCTACTTAATCAAATGTAGAAACAGTTTGTGTGTTTGAATGTGTGTGTATGTATGCAATATGAAGTGAGAACCCTCCCTTTGTACTAAAATTTCACCACCGTATTGTCCGTTGATTAAAATGTTTTGATCACAAGAGGAAAGAGAAACACAAGCCGTTGTTGATTCAATCCTTTGGAGTGTTTAAAATGTAACACTGGCTTTGTCCCCATCCTCTGCTAAAAAAAATCATGTACCCCTTTTCTATTGCACAGCGATTGACTGGGGTGGGGGAGGTCAAAGTCCTCATGTCCACCTCACTTCTCCAGAATATTCTCCATCTTGGGGTTGATGAAAGAGAAGCCTTTAAAGATTGTCTGGTCCATGGAGTCAATGAAGTTTTTGTCACTGTGGGAGAGATGAGGCTTCTCGCTCAAGAACTCCCGGTCGAAGTTGCTGCAGTCGCTGGGAGATTTCTGTTGGCAAAGGGAGAATGGTGTCAGTCTGGGGCCGGGGAGACCCAGTAAGTAAGACAGACCTGTAGGCCACATGGGGCATGAGGTGACTCATCTGCTTGTTTGTACACCAGTTTGTGTAGAGGAGACCTGCCCCAGCATGATGGTGTCACTGATAACAGACACAGCTCATATAGCTGTGCCTCACACTGACATGAAAGACCAGTACATGGAGTACTCAAGCAATCACACAGAATGGGCATATATTAGCCTAAAAATATATTGTGAAACAAAGAAAACATTCACAAAATGTTCACTGCGGAATTCCACAATGTTGTAAAAGAAACAACAAAACATATTAAAACTACTTCAAAATACATCATCCCTTTCAATATCATATAGTCTTTATGCTCTTTCTAAATATGCTGAAAGGAATGAGCCACAAGCAGAGTACAAAACGCCAGCTGCTCATACCACTTTTGGCTTGAATGGCGGGGTCACTTCTCTTTTCTCAAGGGCCGGCCAGTTGATGGTCTTGAAGAAGTTATGTCCCCGAATGTTTCCCACAACACCAAGCCGACGGGTTGGGTCACGCTCAAACAGCTGTGAGACAGGTCAAGAGTGTCAGATAAGTCAGTGACTGGAAGTGTTTCCAGAACATGTGTGCCTAATTTACTGACTGAAAGAGACGGATAGAAATAATGTATTTGATGCAAAGCTCTTACATGAAAGGTTAGTTGTTTGTTTGTTAAATTGACTTGTCGAGTTTATTCATTTATTTACTTATTTATCCATTCATTTTTACTTCAGAAAATATCTAACTATACACTTAGTTTGAAAACAGTGATCTTCTGATATCCATTATATTCATATTTCAAACTTTCAGTGTTACTTTAAAGCTCTGTATTTTACGCACAGGATGACAGGACAAAGGAATCACAGGATACTGTTGATTTTACCAGCGTACAGAGACAAAGGATGAGTGGACTGTGAACGGACTCACCATCACACATCTAGTAAAGAGTCACTGGAAGCTACAATCAATAACTACCACTATCTGCAAAGCGACCAGGAGTACAGCCAAGGGCACATATATAGTGACCTAAACGACAACACCTACACAGCACCTTAATCCTACTGGCATAGTAACATGGTCTGCTCTACATCCTGAAGTAACATACTTAAAATGCCTGAGACAGAAAAGGCCAAACTAAGATATGTGCTGTTCTAAAAAGGCCATCTAGATAAGATAGTCTTGAGTTAGCAAATAAGTGAAATGTTCTTAGTTAACAAAAACATTCTCAGTTAACAATACTAAAAAAAGGATAATTTGAACACCCCAAAAATGTTTTATATTGGTCATTTTGTTTGAAATTGGAATTTTAATTTTTACTATTCTTTGACAAAAAAAACAGTTAAAAAGAAGACTATGACTATTCTCATAAATGGTCAATATTATACATTTTGTTTACCAAGCACACACATTTATTAAAGGCACCAAACAAAGCTCACCTTCTCCAGCAGGTCTTTGGCCTCTTTCGTGATCCAGCGAGGATAATGAGGCACATCCATCCGGATCGATTCAAACAGCTCGTCCTCGTCGTCGCCTTGGAAGGGCGACTGACCAATCAGCATCTCGTACAGCAGCACGCCGAACGACCACCAGTCCACCGAGAAGGAGTACTTCTGGCCCAGCAGGATCTGTCAAGCAAGCGGAGCCATTAATGACAAGACACCATTGTGATCCCATTACAGCCTCCTAAATGCTTCCGCTACATTATTTATAGGAAGGTATAATCAAACTAACTCCCTTCACAAAGGGACGTCCTAGAGTGGTGTGTTTGTTTACAGGACTTTACAAATTCATTTAGTGAAATGTGTGGGGAAGGACTTGGAAAAGCGTTGCTTTATAAAATAACATAAAATAAAAATACGTAGTGTAAAATGAGTACCTCAGGTGCAATGTAGTCTGGTGTGCCACAGAATGTAGTGGCGCGATTTTCTCCCAGCATGTTCTCCTTGCACATGCCAAAGTCTGCGATTTTCACATGCCCTTCTTTGTCCAGCATTACATTATCTAACTTCAGATCTCTGGGGGGGGGGGGAACATAGGCGGAGAGGCATTAGATTCAGTTTGGTTGTTCTTCAGAAATTAATTACAAAATAATGTTTCTTTTCAATGACTGAACCGCATGTCCACCTGCTGCAGTACAGTAATGGTGTAGATAGATAGCTTTATCAATTACAGCCACCAAAAAACAAAAGGCAGCTTTACGTAAACAGCAGGCTTTTGCAAAACCACCAACCAGCTAGCAGCCTGTGGCCAATGAATGAAACAGCCATTCCCTCCTCTAACGTGGTTTCTGAGCAGGAAGCTGCATTTTGAATGTCTGTGGTATTTTGGGTGGCGGTGCATGTTTCCTGCAAGCCCAGGACTGTCGCAGATGCAAGGGCAGGCTTCAGACCGCTCACCGAGCCGGCTTTTAGTCTGCACTGCGTGTCTCTGTGATTTTTTTTTTTTACATAAGAGACAGACACACTTCCACCACATGGGTATGTCAGACTATGTGGGATTAAGATGGCTGACCTGTAAATGATTCCTCTGGAGTGGAGGAACTGCAGTCCACAGATGATCTCTGCCGCGTAGAACCTGCAAGACAGAGAGGGACGAGAAGGACAGCCGCATTAAAAATAGAAATTGCAGATCACCAGGCAGGCGAACACTGCACATTCTTACTGGCTCTTTATCTCCTAAATTTCAAACAGCTGCAGAGTCTGTGCTTCCTTGTAGATGTAGGCACAGAGCTCTAAAGCCTTTCAAATTGGCTCCTTTTTTTTACAAAGCACCTTTGTGCAAAATGCAGCAAAGAGACGGCCAGAAATGACAGAAATGGCTGCTTGGTGTATGCAGCAGCAAGGCGTGCGATGACGAGAACAAGAGATGCGGGGCAGAGAGAATTTCCAGGCTGGAGATGGTAGCACTGAGGGGAAAGGGCTTTGAGGGGTATATTAAGGGTACTCACGTAGCTCTGTACAGGTCGAAGCGCCCTTTATCTTGTATGTGAAACATAAGGTCTCCACCATTCAGGTACTCCATCACAAAGAATAAGTGTTCCTGTCGGGAAGAGAACAAACACAACACACACAAACAATTTTAATGTCATTTTAATATACTTTGTGTTATAAACAACATTTTTCAACTTCCAAAACTCCTCAGACTCATTTATCACTCATGCTGAATCCTTCATCTCCTGTCCATACTGTGCTATGCAATGAAGGGCACTGAGGACTAAGGACACTGCACAAGTAGCAAAACAGAACTGTTTATTTATGAGGCTACCTTCAGATCTCAAATAATGTACCACTTGGAAATATTAAAAACAACAACCTAGTTTAGATATCCATTCAACTGCAGTAATAAGTGTCCGCTTCATAAAGCTTAGGGAATGCTAAGAGCATCAGAGAATCAGAGAGAAACAACTCAAAGTGGGAATGAGTGTAAGTAGGGGACAAATGCTTAACTGGTTCATACTTTTAGCCAGTAATATAATAGCACAAAGATGGGTAGACTACACATATCTTACATGCAGCAGTAAAGAGGTACTTCAACTATTATGCAAATACTTCACATTAGCAATCACAAAACAGTGAGTAAGTGCTGCTTTGTCATTTCAAAGGTGCACAGATGGCATTAATATGCATTTGCCCTCCACAACATACCTGTATTTAGTAAAGAATAATAAATATATGATGCTAAATGATTTGCTAGGGTAAATTTAAGGCATTCCGGCCTATACTATGCTTCCAGGGTTTTGCTGTTCGTTACATGTATACTACCACTTCAGTCAGTCCTGTATTTGTCATCTCTAAGTAAACTAAGTCATAAGCCCGTTTAGTATGACTAAATTAAATCAATACTGACACATGCATGCCCCAGGGGAACATCTTGTTTGAACACAGCCTGTGAGGTAAAGGTTCCCACCTTGGTCTGGAAGGTGCAGTAGAGGTGTGTGAGGAAGGGGTTGTCCCAGGCCAGTGCCAGAACCCTCTTCTCCACCAGAGTGCATTCCACATCGTCGTCCATCAGGACCACGTCCTTCTTCAGCGCCTTCACCGCAAAGAACTCTCCAGCACCCTTCAGTTCTGCCAGCATCACCTGTGTGTATGTGTGTATGTGTGTGTGTGTGTGTGTGTGTGTGTGTGTGTGTGTGTGTGTGTGTGTGTGTGTGTGTGTGTGTGTGTGGCAAACAACAGTAAACAAAGGTGTTTAGAGACTGCAATGAATGGACTGCTCACGATCAGATTGCGTTATGCTGACCACCGCAGCACCAGCCGAGACTGACCTTGCCGAAGCTGCCTTTGCCCAGCACCTTTTGGAAGGCAAAACTGTTGATGGTGATGCGGGCCTGGTGAATGATGGTAGGGCCAGGTGTGGCGGCAGGACTGGGGCCGTCCCATTCTTTGCCATATTGCGACGAGTCAGCTAAGAAAGAAAACAACCCAAACAGTAAAAGGACTGTTACACAAAGTCACTGATAACAATGGTCAGTATGTTCAAGGTAACCGTTCGTGATGGGCTTCGCAACCCAAACATTGTTTCTTTCAGGAAATGAATGTAAATGGCTGAAGTAAGACAGTAAGCATCCTCACCACTAGGGTCTTCTGCGGGACGCTTAGGAATGTCCTGGTATATTCCTATATCTGCTGCAGTGGAGTCTGATCGTCTTGTGGAAGATTTCTGGAAATGATTAAAAGTAACCACATGTATGTTACAACAAGCAGCTCCTGCGTTTCCATAAAAAGAGTGGTTTGTTATGGGCTGGCAGTCTGTAGTCCGGTTTATTGTGTGAGATGTGGCCCTGTGCCTACACTGACCAGGCTAACTTGCGTGAGTGCCTCGGCCAGAAGCTTCTGGTTGATGCCACAGAGGTTGGCTACTTTGTTCTGGCACTTGCGATGGACATTCATTCCACAGTCTGAGAATCAACAACAAACAAGAAAAAGGTAAAATAGAAAACATGGAATTAAAAAGTACAAATACAGAATACATTATATTTAAAGAATGCAAGAGAATGAAGAAATGAACACAACATTACAAAAATGTAAAAAAATTGTATTATTACTTTTCCTTTCAAAAAACAGAATTTAAAAACACAAGTAAAGAATACATGCAGTTAACAGGTACAACTACAAAAGCACTCAGAGAGCGCAGACCTCCACCAGGGCAGTTCGGATCACCACCAAAATCTAATCACTTAAGGTAGTCCATTTTTTATCTAGCCTGAAAATTTCATTAAAACCCATCCATAACTTTTTGAGTTATATTGCTAACTAACAAACAAACTAACACAGATGATTACATAGCCTCTGCTGGCAGAGGTAATTAAGTAGAGAATGAAACAATAAAAACAAAAGAAAGAGACAGGTGGCCAACCCTACCTTCACATTTCTGCCCTTGTCGCACCATGCCCCAGAGCAGGCTGCCGCAGTGGTCGCAGAAGGTGGGGCTCATGTAGTTGTGCACCTTGAAGCGGTGCGGCATGTCGATCTTGAAGCGCTCCTTCTGGAACTGCACACACACACAGCCACAGTCACCATCGCTCACCACTTCACCGCGCGCCGGCTCCAGCAACAGGGCCGGGGGCTCCAGAAACAGGGCCGGGGGCTCTAGAAACAGGGCCGGGGGCTCCAGAAACAGGGCCGGCCGCTGCCAGCGCACCCCTCCCCTGAGCTTTCTCATGTGGGCCTGTATGCCTGTGAACCTAGGGCTACTGTGGAGGTTTGCTCCTGGAGAACGAACTAGAAGTGTAAATTACGGAGTGTCTTCTTCTCTACCACTTCCTCTTCTCTCTAAAGAATGCTTCTTAGCCTTTACGTGTGCCTGATCAGCAGCTCAAAAAAAAACACAGCGAGGAGTTGGTCTGAGACCTCCGCCAGCTGATGGACCTGCTCTAGAAAAGAGGCGCAGGCGTGAAGAGGCACCCTAACACGGCTCCTTGTCCAACTCAAACTGCAACACAGAGCAGCCACTGGAGAAAGAGCTAGACATTTTCCTCTCTATGCTTGCCATAGCTGTTGTAGGCTTAAACGTCTCTCACAGAGTGCCCACTGCTGAGTCTATCTGCCTGTATGCGCTGCCTGCCCCTTGGAACTTTACACACAGTGATTAAAATGCACCTGACTGGACTCTTAAAGAGAACAGGACTGATTTATCTCAACCATCCCAGGGGGCAGAGACCTACCTCCTAATCCCCCCATTTTAAACGATGTGATGACTCTGGCTCTGACGCAATCACCTTAAGTGTGGGACTTTTCCGTGAAAAGAAAGGCCAGTTTATACATTGATCAAGAAGGTGACTAAAGGGCACGTATATGCATGCTTGTGGCATTCAATGTATTGCTCTAATGGGGGTAGGGGGATTCTGACACTCATATGCTATTATAATGTTGAGGCCAATGTGATACCATAAGCAAAGACTGGCAGCTTAAGCTCACCATCGTGTCACGACTGTTGGCTGCTGTCCCTGTGCATCGTCCGATGATTTTATGAATGCATTTCTTATGGATTGCTGCGTTGCACTCTGGAAAATGAAAGCGCTTGAGTCAGTACTGACAGATAAGACAGATATTTGATAGATAATTGACCTGAAGGACAGAACAATCATGGGCAGCAATCATGGGTGAGAATTAAACTGGATTCATGGGCTGTGTTTATTAGACTTGCACTCACGTCTGCACTTGTATCCTTGCTTATTGAGACCCCTGTTAGGAAAAAAGGCAAAATTCACAAGAGGTTCTTAGTTATCGCAGATGACAACAGCTAATAAGAAGTGAAGCAAAATATGGACTGGTAAGGAAATAACTGTCGAAAATCAATATCAGTCTGTTCACATCCTAAAAAGAACATACTTAAGATAAAACCTGAGTTTCCTTCTAAATGTATACCTTGGACCTTGTTAGCCACATATCTGAGTGATTATTTCAGAGGTCAGGTTAAAATGTGTGGCTAAAAGGTCATTGACGCTATGGTTTCGAAATCGAACTAAATTTGAATAGGCCGTGGCCAAGGGCTTAAGGAGACAGAGGGGTTTTGAGAAAACACAAGATACTTGTGCACCTAGCAAGATTATATTTGGGGGAAGAGATTTCAGCCTTCCTGACAACAAACCTTTTTCTAACATACTATTCTTCGGGAGAGCAATTAGCACTTTAGGTTTATTGTTCTATTATTTCCTGAGTCCTAAGTCCATCATCCTAATGTTGGGCTTGTTTGCTAATTCGCAGGGTCTAGTTGGTCTGTGAAAATTGTAGGGACACTTCATCAGTAGCGCACCTCAGGATAAAAGTTTTAGGCCTTTTAATCACTATACAGCCTCCACTGAGGCAGCCCACTTAAGGTGATCAATGCTTAGGGTGTGTCCAGTATCCAATTAGTCGACATTGTCCCCTCAGAAGTCCTAATTTGGTAAATTGGGTAATAAGCTGTACTCTAAAGCTACTGCTAATGCTAAAGATAATGCTACCGCAAATGCTACCTAGTGGCTTTATACTTCTTGTTATCTAATGCTATTTTACTTGACAAGTCTCTGCTTTCCTGCGTTCCACACAGTGGAATAGTCATGATGTTGGCAACAGCCTTCAAAACTGCCACATTTCCCCACCCAACTCCTGCCACTGTTAGCCAACAGGGAGGACAAAACAGAAGTAGAAGAAACAAAAAAAAAAAAAAAAAAAAAAAACAGGCAGAAATGGGATGCCTCACCAGACGAACTCCCGGCACACAGAGCAGAAGGTGGGCTGCTTGAAGAAGGTGGCCTGGAACTCGTGGTTCTTGATGAAGTGGACCTTGGCCTGCTTGATGGCCCCACGCCGTCTGTTCAGGGTCATCACCCCGTCATCCTCCTTCTCCTTCACCGACGGCTTGGGACCTGCGGTAGGATGGATGGCACACATGGCAAAGCACTTAGCCAGGGTGACATGGTGATGGATACCAACAGGATCGCGCCATTTCTCACGCCAACTAATCTAGTTGTGTAGCATTTCCCCTTTGCCCCAAATATAGCTATGTGCAAGTCAGGTGATGCTGTTGCTAAATGGTTCTTGTCAGTAAAATGTGTTTGTGAGTTTGAGATAAGTGCCTTTTTTTTCCAGGAAAATGTATTTGTCAGTAAATGTATTGCCATGACTTCCAAAGAATATTGCTGAGCCCTTTAAGGAGCAAAATGTAGGGCGGAGGGTATTTCAAGAGGAAATGGCGACGTGACATGACTTAGTGTTCCAGTGGGAAACCACCAGGTTTCAGTACAATCCATTACTCATGCTTTCCTAAAGTTAACTGCATGTCAGAGGCAACAGACTATTGTGTGTTTGTCAGTGACAAATACATGGTAAAATTCACCAGCCACTCAACAGTAAATATTGTATATAATATAATACGTGTCTGAAATCTACCTGCCACCTTCATATTTTACCAGCATTTGGCAGATGCCAATTTCCATCCCTTGTGTTTGTATGTGATTGTGTGTGTTTGTGTGTGTGTGTGTGTGTGTGATCGTTTGTTTGTGTGTGTGTGTGTGTGTGTGTGGTAGTGGTGTTGTCCAGCCACAGGTGATCAGAAAAGCAGGTCTAAGAGCAGGACTAAAGGTTTCTCCCGCTTTGTTACTGACCGCTCAGCACAAACAAAACAAACAAACAAACAAACAAACAAAAAGGACCCCAGCACTTTATCGGCCAACTGCTCATTGTGTGTGTATGTGTGTGTGTGTGTGTGTGTGTGTGTGTGTGTGTGTGTGTGTGTGTATGGGTGTGTGTGTGTGTGTGTGTGTGTGTGTATGGGTGTGTGTGTGTGTGTGTGTGTGTGTGTGTGTGTGTGTGTGTGTGTGTGTGTGTGTGTAAGGTGAGGGGATGGGGACTGTGTGAGGCAGTGGACACAAAACAAAAGAACAGGGGCAAGCAAAGAGTGCGAAAGATTGCACTGAACGCAATTACAAAACAAATCTTGGGAGAGCTACAGCTAACAATATTTGTCATTAATCGATTAAATACAATAAGAAAACAAAAGGGAACCAGCAGGAGAGAGGGGGAAAGAGTGACCGAACTAAACGACACTAGAAGCACACAGACACACACGCACGCACACGCACGCACACACACACACACACACACACACACACACACACACACACACACACAGGGTGGAAGAGAGAGACAGAGAAAGAGACAGAGAAAGAGAGAGAGATAGAGAGAGGGTGTTGTGGGAGAACGAGGGAGAGCTGTTGAGGCGTGCTGTAAATAACCCAGTCTGGGACGCTTTTCAGGAAATCTGTGAGTGTGGGGTGTGGCAGGCTGGCCCACTCCCTTCCTGTGCCAAGCCAGAGCCAGGGCACTGCCACTGCTGCAGCCCTCCCCCACCCACACACACACACACACACACACACACACACACACACACCACACAAGTCCCAAACATCACACAAACACATACACACACCACACACGTCCCAACCATCACACAAACACACACAGACACTCGTCCCAACCATCACACAAACACACACACACACACACGTCCCAACCATCACACAAATACAAACTCTCTCTCACACACACATGTCCCAACCATCACACAAACACAAACTCTCTCTCTCACACACGTCCCAACCATCACACAAACACACCACACACGTCCCAACCATCACACAAACACAAACTCTCTCTCTCACACACACATGTCCCAATCATCACACAAACACACACACAACCCCCCCCCCCCATCAGAGATCAGGTTTGTGGACACCCGTGTGTGTTATTTCGGCAAGCCTTTCATTGGGTACTTAGCCTACAGAGGCTTACAGACAGTTTGTTAAAATTCAACCTTAGTCAATAGCAGCATCCTACCACTAGAGGTCCCCACATGCCATCAGCTGAGCAAACATACAGGCCTCCAACTGCTTTTACAGCTCTGAATAAACATGACAGTTTGTACTCTTTGACCTATCTACTGACACCTTCTCTGCAGTGACATTGATGGATTTTATTTGTGTTAATGTAATACATGATTTACACAGAGTTTGACATAAAAAGGTCTGGATTTGAGATAACAAGGCCTGTACTAAATGGAGCTGTTACACATCAAGCAATCTCTGTATTTAATAACAAACAGTGCTCAAAGTGCTCTTGACTGTCAAAAGTTCAAAACAAGTGGGGGGGGGGGGGCTGTGGCGCAGTCGGTAGAGCACCCGTACCATGAACTGGCAAAGTCCCCATGGGGACCCAGGTTCGAGACCTGGGTCATTTCGCAACCCTACCCCGTCTCTCTCACCCACTCACTTCCTGTTTGCTCTTCACTGTCCTGTCCTAGCCTGGTAGACCCGCCCCTCGCACTTCATTTCATTTTGTACAGAGGGTCTGGACCGGAATCTGTTGAGGAGCATGTAAGAGGACCGATAGCGATTGGGTAAAGGCAGAACCACTTGTTTTAAACTTCAACACAGTCCACATCTCCAGGAAGAAATCACTCTGACCCTCTGTACAAAATGAAATGAAGTATGAGGGGCTGGTTTACCAGGTTAGTCCTGTCCCAATAAAGGCCACAAAAAGCCCCAAAAAATATACTTCAGAAAAGTTAAAAATCAGCTTACCCACAATGCTTTGCATAATCATTTGTTTGTTCCACTCACCTTTTTCTTGGTCCTCCACGAAGAACTGGACGGCCATGAGGACTTTGCCCGAGGGCTGCATGTCCACCCAGAACTCGGCGTGGCCGTTGCCCTTCTTGCAGCGTTCGGCCAGCACGGACACGCCCACCGTGGCCTCGGACAGCGGCTCCTCGGCCGTCTTCATCAGCACCACGTGCAGCACGCGGCCCTCGTAGATGTGGGCGTCGAAGGTGGCGTTCCACGCCGGGTACATGGTGGGTTTCCGCTGCACTAGCGTGATGCCCCTCTCTGGAAAGATGTGGGGGGGGGGGAGAGTGAGTGAGATTTTCCGTCTTGTGTACATGTGTGTGCGTTTCTTTAGTAACGTTGTTGTCAATGTCAGGACCCATAACATGACTAAAAAGAGTGTTTTAAACTAATTAAGAGAAAGAGAGAGAAAGAGAGAGAGAGAGAGACGGAAAGATGTGGTGGAGAAACATAGGATGGAAGGATGAGGTGAGGAGAGGAGGGGGTGAGAGGGTCTAGAACAGAACACGCATGGAAATGTGAGCGGGACTGATTGATTAGGTTTAATGAACAGCTTAAAAACACACAGTGACAGCTGAGGAGAGTGCCACGGAATTTTTTTTTTTTTAAAGAAGGGGCTGAGATCTGCACAATCTGGGGATTTTTGCAGTGCAGGTTTTTATTTGCCCTATCTACCTCCAACACTGTGCAAGATTAATCTAAGTGTGGAAACCCACACACAACACATACACACATACACACACACACACACACACACACACACACACACACGTTTCCTCTTTTGTGCTCTCCCTCTTCACCACACCAACACGCACAGACACACACTTCTTTCATTGTTCGCACTTTCACAGACACAGAGAACGACAGACAGACACACACACACACACACACACACACACACACACACACACACACACACACACACACACACACACACCTGTAGTGAGTGACTCTTTCATCTTGATGGCACAGAAGGGAGTCTCTGTCATCTCCTCAGCCAGGACTCCGAGGTCAAACGAATTGAACGCGATCCGCAGGAACGGCGGCATCTTGTGCAGTCACCTAGAGGAAGGGGGGAGGAAGGGGGGAGGAAGGGGGGAGGGGGGTGGGGGGTGTTGAGGAAGAGAAGAAAGAGGAAGGAAAAAAGAAGTCATTCGCAACCTTCCCACACGCAATCAAACAGTTCGGGGTGCACGGAAAAAAATCAGTGTTGCGGCAATGTAAGGCCTGAGACACAGGTCGAGGCCAGGACAGTTGTGTGTGAACAATGTGTGAACGTACACACACCACACACAGAACCAGTGACAAGGCATTCACATGGGGAGCAGAGAATGACAGCCAAACGAAAGGAAAGGTGGGAGTGAGAGAAAGAGAGAGATTGTGTGTGTGTGTGTGTGTATGTGTGTGTGTGTGAGAGAGAGAGACAGAGAGAAAGAGAGAGAAAGGGATAGAAAGAGAAAGAACATAAAAGTGTGTTTACATTCTGATTCTTTGTATGACACTTTGGCAGCAATCTTTGACTATCAACAATAAAACACTTCTGGATTTGAGCTGAGGGAAACAGTCTTAGACTAGATAGACAGCAACTCTTTTAGTGGCCGAGAGAGAGAGAGACAGAGAGACAGAGAGAGAGAGAGAGAGAGAGACAGGGAGAGAGAGAGAGAGACAGAGAGAGACAGAGAGAGAGAGAGAGAAAGAAAGAAAGAATGTTGTTTATTGATATAAATGTTCTTATGTCCTTAATACTTTTATGTTATTGTTCTTTGTAAGCTTTTGTAACACTGATACACCCAAGCATGCCAATAAAGCAAATTCAAATTTGAGTTCAAGAGAGCAAACAACAGAAAGAGGAAGAGAGAGAGACAGAGAGACAGAAAGAGAGAGAGGGAGATTCTGAGAGGGAGACAGATGGAATGACTTGACTGCCGCAGTCAGTGCCGGCTGTGGCTACAGCTGGCAGGGGCGGCCCCTGCCGTAAGGGTCCTGACTCCAGCCCCGGCAGGGTGATTTTCACATGGCCACATCCACTAAGCACCAGGCCCTTTAGGCCCTCAGGCCCCACCACCACGCCCCACGGCCAGGGGAGCAAAGTCAGTCCTCGCAACCCCCACCGCCAGCACTCTGGCTGAGGGACAAAGTCAGCTTCTCAACCCCCACCGCCAGCACTCTGGCTGGGGGACAAAGTCAGCTTCTCAACCCCCACCAGGCCAAGGGCCCGGAAATGAAAGAAAGCAGGACAAAACAGCTAAACAGAGAAGAAAACAAACAACAGAGGAGAGAAGACGAAGAAGAGGACACACTGTGCCGTTACTCACAGCACTGTCTCCACCAAAACGTAAACATTAAACTGACCTACATGTCACAAGTACACACACACACACAACATTAACACACACAGGGACCCACAAACACACACTCACACAGACATACACAAGACAATTTTTCTGCATGAATTACAATGTCAAACGTGGCCTTTTCCTGTGGTTGCGACTTCCTTTGGAGCGAAAGCAGAACCTTGACACGCCTCTCACTACCCACACCAACATCTCACACACACACACACACACTTCACACTGCTGCAGCTGCAGTCCAGCTAGCAGCACAGCTATAACCATAGACATACGGCTATAACCACCCATAACTATGGTGCAGAAGGAGGGACAAAGAGGACCTGTGTGGGCCTAGGGCAAGGGTGTGTGTGTGTGTGTGTGTGTGTGTATGTGTGTGTGGGGGGGGGGTTTGTTGTGAAAGGGGCGAAACTGCCTTGTCATATTTTTACGTCACCATTTGAGATTCAGGTTCTAGCCTAATCTCTACAAGTCTGACACACACCCACACAAACACATACACACACACACACACACACACGCACACACACACACACACACACACACACACACACACACACACACGTTGCAACCCGTGGCTGCTTTCAGAGGGACATTGTGTCACAACTGCCTTGTAACACTGACTGCATGTCGCAATAAGCACCAGGATTAGCTACACATTTCATATCTCGTGACTTGAGGGTTTAACACCACAGAAAAAAGGTTTTGTGTGTGTGTGTGTATGTTGTTACTAATTCAATACAAGGTGCATTACAAGCCCCAAACAACCTAATCCCCATAGTTCTTCATCACCACACACACACTTACACTCACTGACAAACACACACACACACACACACACACACACACACTCACAAAAGGAAAAAATGAAACTAAGTAAGGCTGCTGGTTTCTTGCTCATTTGACAGAACATTCCAGCGCAGTCTGGGTTAATCATTTCATCTCTAATTCATCTGCAACACTGTATCTCGCTCGGCGATAGAACATTGCCCATTAGATAGACCTCTGCTAGAAAAAATGTGGGCCAGGCAGGCTGGGACTCTGGCTTGGAGCGCTCAGTACGTGACTGACTGACTGCTCCGGGAGAGGTTAGGGGGCTGGATGTGTGTGTGTGTGTGTGTGTGTGTGTGTGTGTGTATGTGGGTGTGTGTGTGGGTCCGTGTGTGTGTGTGCGTGGGTCTGTGTGTATGTGTATATATGTGTGTGTCTGTGGGCCCGTCCACACGACAACGTTTTCAGGTCAAAACGGTAAAGTTTGTTTGCGTTTTGGCCTTCCGTCCACACGGCGCCAGCGTTTTGGGTGACCGAAAACGATACTTTTTGAGAACGGGTTCCAAAGTGAGAAAGTCTGACAACGCCGCCGTTTCGTTTTCGTGTAGACAGGCAAAACGCAACCTTTTGAAAACGATGACGTCGTCGCCCATTCACCTTGCGCTGCACATATAACAACAACTTCAAACTTTTACAAACTGGTTGCTGTCGAATAAATTGTGATTTGATTAGCTTGTACTGTAGGCTGGCTGTTGTGCAATTGTTTCTATCCTTTGCCATTAAACTGTCTGTATGGCTAGTAGGCTATAACAAATACTTCTTGTAGGCTTTCATTATTCTTAATTAATTAAAGAGCAACTGTCGCTGCTTTCAGCTCCCCTCAGTAACAACATGCATTGCTAAAATCAACATATGACATGTTTTAAGCGAATAATTGCTCAGTTGTCTCAAGTTTATTTGCAGCTCCTTCTATTTTTTCATGTTCTGCTCCGTATCGCTTAAATGGGTCAATTTACCGACGTGACATCTCACAACAGCGTCAAACTTTTACAAACAGGTTGTTGTGGGATACTTTGGGGTAAAAATCGTCTGCAATGTAGGTTATGTGTAATGCAACTGTTTCTACCTTCTGACATTGAACTACAGGGTGTTTTTTGTATACATCGCTAGTTCAGCCCAACAAACGCTTTTCACGTTATTCTTTTTAAATAGGGCAACTGTCGCTGCATCCGACCCATCTAAACTAGAACCCACATTGCTAAAATCAACATACATTACATGTTTAAAGTGAATCATTGCTCTTCTGATCATGCCCCTCAAGCTGGGACAGCCTTCTGCAATGAAAACGCAATGAAAACGTTCCCGTGTGGACGTAAATATTTACTGCTCCGTTGTGTGGACGCGATTTTTTTTTTAACCCGGCAAGAAAAAAATCCAGGAACATGGTCATGTGGACGGGGCCTGTGTGTGTGTGTGTGTGTGGGTGTGGGTGTGGAGAGTTGGTTGACCGCAGGGCCCGCTAGCCCAGTCCACCCTCAGGAGGCTTGTGGGGCTGCAGGAGCCGGGCCAGAGCAAAGAGGGCCGACAGGGGACAGATTCTTATGAGCGCTCGCTGGGGAGGCCCGGGAGATTAGCAATCCACTTAAAGTGTCCTGTTGGTGGCGGTGGAACGGGGTGGTGGGCGCTTAGCGCTGTGGTGGCGCTGAAGATGAAAGGCCAGGCGGCGTGAGAATACTGAACGACTGGCATTCAAATGAAAAACAAACAGGCGCACAGAATTAAAGCAGACGCAGGCTTGAGTCTTAATGCCCAAAGTGCAGTGGGCTAACACATAAGAGCACATTCAGTCACTGGCTCACTTACACACAAATACGTATGTAAAGAGAGGGGGAGAGAGAGAGAGAGAGACAGAAAGAGAGAGAGAGAAAGAGAGAGAGAATGTGCAAGAAAGAGACAGACAGAGAAAAAAAGAAAGAAAGAAAGAAAGAAAGAGAGAGAGAGAAGTATATTATTGTAGAAAAAATGTGTTTCCCTTGAGAGAGTGGAAAAAATGAGCACATGCAACTAGGGAGGGGATGGAGAGAGAGAGAGAGAGAGAGAGAGAGAGAGAGAGAGAGAGAGAGAGAGAGAAAGAGAGAGAGAGAAAGAGAGAGAGAGAGAGAAGAGGGGGCAGAGGGGGTGGGTGGGTTGGGGAGGAATACAGTGGGCAACTTTATATGTCTGGATGGACTCTGCGTCTGCATTTAAGTGCCACAAAATAAGACAATGAGTTCCAAGGAGCCACACGACTGACGACTCCAAAAGACCTGGCTGGATAATGCTGTGCCAGTGGAAAATCGCCAGCCTTCGGGCTTTATTTTAAGCCAAAATTTTGTTCCATGAGGACAAAAGAGCAGGGACTCCTACTCAGGAAAACCTATTACTCAGCAATACGATTTGTTTTGTTGTTCCCTCACAGCTATAAAAAAAAAGACAAAGAAAAAAAAGTCCCAGGAACGGCAGATGAATGCTGACGCAGTATCTGAAAAGAAGGCTCCCGTGAGCCACGTCGCCATGGTC